>CM053792.1:363963338-364563338 GCA_028749045.1 Cupressus sempervirens | reverse complement strand
CATCAATTCATGGAGGAGACACAAATGTGATGAGAGATAAGGAAGAAAGTTTGAGAGGAAATTTTGATGACATGAGAAGGAATAATGGAGAGAACACATGAAAATATGTTGTACAATTCAAAGAAGTTGTGAATGCTATCAGAAGTTGTGGAGGTGAAATATCTAAGGAGACAATGATTAACAAGGTCATAAGAACTTTACTTCCTATTTATGCTATTAGAGTGAATGCAATACAAGATTTGAGATGCACATCTGGTAATGATCTCACACTAGATAGTCTAGTTGGTAGAGTCTCAGATTTTGAGTAGGCTAATTTTGATAATTATTCCCTTACTAATGTTGAAAGTTCTTTCAAAGCAAAACCAACTCTTGATGGTTTTAGAAAGGAGAAGAAAAATAGACGTGTGAATATTGATAGCGACTCAAATGAAAAACTTGATGAACTTGAGGCATTACTGGCTAAGAGGCTACCTAGAGGAAAGGTAAATACAAAGGTAAATTTACTATTATATGTTTCATATGCAATAAATTTGGTCATATTGCTGCAAGGTGTCTTAACATAGAAGATAAGGATGAGAGGAAGGATGACATGTACCGAGATATGAGAGATAGAAATATTGTTACATTGTTGAAGAAAGTTCTGGTAGTGGTACTGATGAAAATGATGAAGAAGTTGTGTATGTTACTATGAAAGATAATTTTGATTTCGATGAAAGATGCGAAAAGACTACTCTAGTTTCACATATAAGAAAAAATGACCAATGGATAATTGATAGTGGATGTTCACATCATATGTCTAGTGATACAAGTAAGTTTGAAAGATTTATTCAGTATAATGGTAACAATGTTAAATTTGGAAATAATGCACCATGCTATGTGAAAGGTAAAGGATCAATTATTTTGAACGAAAGATTAGATTTGATAATGCATACTGGGTTGATGGTTTGAAATATAACCTGTTGAGTGTGGCACAATTGATCAATTTTGGCTATAGGGTTGAATTTCTAAACAAGAAGGCAAAGGTCTATGATGCTACTGGTGAAATAACTGGCAGTGGAGAGAAAAAAAGAGGTAATTTCTTCTATCTAGACCTATATGAAGATACATGCTTATTTTCACAATACAAATACATTTGGCTCTGGCATAAGAGGCCGTGTCATGTTAATTTTGTCAATTTGATTGAGATTAGCAAGAAAAGAAAAGCAAGAGGATTGCCAAGATTAAGTAAACTAGATAAGGTGATGTGCAAACAATGCTAATTGGGAAAAATGACTAAGTCTAGTTTCAAGAGCAAATTTTTTTCTTTTGTTGATATTTTGGAATTAGTTCATACTGATTTATGTGGTCCTATTGGAGTGCAAAGTTACTATGAAAATAAGTACTTTATCTTATTTATTGATGACATTTCTAGAATGCTGTCTATAATATTTCTTAATTTTTAAAATTCTTTTCAAATGTTTAAGTGTTATTTGGCTAGAGTGGATAAAGAAACAAGTAATAGTATGAAGTCCTTGAGATCGGATAGAGGTGGATTGGTGTAGGAGCACCTAGGCTAACTACTAGTCCTAACTCTACATGTTGGGTTTTTTGGCTTGTACTGACCCTAGTCAAGTCAAGTACGTGTGTTTGGACATTAGAAGGTCATTTTTGGGTTTGTTCCTAGGTGGATTTGACTAGGTTCAATCCACTCTAGGTGGTTTGGTTTTCTTGCTTTAGGTTGCTTGTGTTTTGGGTGTTAGGAAGCCAAACTAGGGTTATGGGTCTTATACCATAGTAACCTGAGGAAGGTGTGGTTTTTAGCTATCTTTTCCTCTATGATGTTTTTACATCCTTGTGCATAGGTTGGAGGCTATACCTAAGTCATTTGGAAAAAGTTGGGGAAAGATGTCAATAGTGCAAAAGTTGTGAAATAGGTAAAAATGGTCAAAATCATCTAAATTGATGTTCTAAAGGCTAAATAATGGCTAGACATCATAAATGGATCATAGTGGACAAATTTGGAAGTTCACAAATGAAGTCAAAGTTGCTAAAAAATGCAAAATGTTGTCAAAGTTGTTAGTAACTTTGAAAAGTTTCTTAACAACTTTTTGATAGGAAAGTTGCATAGCGCAAGAAAGAGGTTGATGGTTATTCTAACTATCTGAAACCTTTTGGGAAACTTATAAAACCACAAAATGAACCCATCCCAAGGGTTGGAGGTTGTACTAAGCGAACTTTTGTAAGTGGATCCATGGGATATAATTCAGAATTTGATAATTTTTGAGCTTCTTAATTGCATGTACAAATTAATGGATTGAAAGGCTCATTTTTGTGTTGGAATCTTATTATTCATGTTCTGCATAGTTAGGAAATCATTTGTACATAGACTATTTGTTTTTTTGCTTTGATAATTTTGGAAAAATGGATCCTCCATGAATCCTCATCGTGGAATCATCATGGTTTTTGGGGATATGGAAATGGAGCCCTTGTATAGTTTACATAGAAAAAGAGAGGCCCGAGAAAGCATGGCAACTTTTTTTAAAGTGATGCCCTAGGCAAGCCTTTGGTGCATGGCTAGGCGATCACAGAGCTAACATGTAGATTTGAGTGGATTGAATGCATTGGGTAGTTCAATATAAGTGTTGGAGAAGGAGGAGGGATATGTGAGGAAACCTTGTGCAAAAGAAGAAGGTTCCAGGACTAGTTTTACCATATGTTTTGTCAGACCCTAATGAGTGTTGTTTGGGTATGTTAGAAACCCTTGTTTTTAGGCATAAAAATAGAAAAGGTGCGTATAGAAAGGCTGAGGACCTAAGACCCAAAACATATTAAAGTATTCCTAAAAGGATATACATATCTGGGGTTAGTTTACCACCTTGTTAAGGGACTTTTGGAACTGTAGCCCAAAAACCAACTTTGGAGGCCTAATTCTATTAGGACTATTTAGGACAATTTTGTCAAGTTTGGGGAAATCGATTAGCAGAACTATGTAAATTGAGTCTAGAAGGTCAGGAGAAGTCTAAAAATCATCAAGTGGCATCCCTAACTCCATGCTAAAGGTAGAATGACTAAGTTTTATGAAATGGTGTGGTTGAAGGACAAAGGAAGATGTCGCTAGGAAAAAAGCAAGTGTGAAAACCTTGGTTTAACTGGATAGTGAAGTGTGGAGGGTAAGTTAAATATCCTCTTGAGGTTAGGGTGAAAAAGATAAGAGGAAATCCTAGTGCATCCTTAGGGAAGGAAAGGACATAGCAAGAAATCTAGCTTACATTGGATTGGTATCAGAGCCACCAAAGATTTGGGGCTAGTGGCATGTCTTTGTATATCGAAGAATCAATAGGGAAAGAAGAATGGTGACCAATGTAAAAATTTCCAAGGAGATGAAAGAGAAAAAGGAAAGGAATAGGTTTCTAGAGGAAGCTTTAGAGGAGACAAAGACCAAATTAGAGGAAGTTACAGAGGCAACTAAGAAGACAAACCAAGAAGGAGAAACTAGCAATAAAGGTAAATAAAAGGTTGATGGGGAAGACATCATACTTGAGCGAGACCCTCCATTGTTTGAAGAACCATTCCTAAAATCCATCAAGGCATTGGGTGGAAAGGCCCTAGAAGGAGTTACTTTGTTCAGTGGGAAGATAGATCCTGAATTGGTGATGGAATGGGTTGCAGGAATGGAAAACCACTTTGAGTGTGAGGGGGTCACTAAAGCATAGAAGGTCAAGGTATCCAAATCTAGGCTAAGAGGATCAACATTAACCTGGTGGAAGTATCTCCAATAAGAAAGGGAGAAGATGGGAAAGAAACCAATTGCAAATTGGAAAGCCATCATGACTAAGGTAAATGAACAATACCTACCTAAAGACTATGAGATTCAAATACACAAGAAGAGGCAAAGCTTAAAGCAAAAAAAAATTGATTTAGAAACATATACTAAGGAGTTTTAGAAGTTATGTTTGAGATCAAGGACTCAAGAAGAAGAACTTGTTAAAGTGGCTAGGTATCTAGGTGGATTGAAGTGAAACATACAAGAAGAAATCAACCTATGGACACCTACAATAGTTCATAGGTGTTTCCAATTGGCACTGAAAGTGGAAGAAAGTAACAAGAAGAAGTTTGACACCAATTTCAGAGGTAGAGGTAGAGGTAGAGATGGTAGGAATCAAAGGGGGTATGGTGGCAGAGATTTAGACTCAAGAAGCCAAGGGGGAAATAAGTGGACTGAACAACAAGAAGGGAATTCCAATAGAGGGGATTTTAGTAGGGGAAGAAGCTCCAACAATGGTGGAAGAGGAAGAATCAATAATCAAGGTAGAGGATCCTATTTTTCAACCATGAAGTTCTACAATTGCAATCAGATGGGACACCCTGCCTATAGGTTCCTTGAGAAAGGCTCTACTTCCCAAGGGAGTACAAAAAGAGTCAATTTTGTGCAAGAAGAATCTAGTAGCAGTAACACACCATGTGAGGTGCCCTTAGAATCAGAAGAAAGGGAAAATATAATGATAATAAGGACATTGATTAAGGAACCTAGCAAGGAAGAACCAAGACAAAGAAGAGATCTCTTTAGAGTGAAGTGCAAGATGATGGGAAAAGTGGGTAAGGTCATCATAGATTTAGGTTTCACAAATAACATTGTGTCAGAAGAGGCAGATAATAAGCTGGACATAAAAATAATTCCACATAGCAATCCCTGCAAGGTTACATGGTTTAACAAATGACAACATGTTCTTGTAAGTGAACAAGCATGGGTTGAATTATCAATAGGATGGTATAACGAGAAGATGTTATGTGATATTCTACCTATGGATGCATGTCACCTTCTACTAGGTAGGCCATGGCAATTTGATAGACAAGCAATGCATGATGGGGCCAAAAAATGCATATTCATTCAAGAAAGATGGTGTAACATTCAAGATTTAGTCCCTAATAGAAGAGGGAGAAGTGAAATCTCCAATTCCTAATGTAATCATGGTAGGTGAGAAAGAGTTCTTGTACACCTTGGAGGAAGGAGAAGGGGTAGCCTTTCCCTAGTGTTGAAGGCTAAAGAAGTAGTTGCTTATAAGGAAAGAAAGAAAACAAAGATGCCTGAAGAAGTGCAAGAAATGCTTGAAGAATACAAGGATGTTGATAGTGATGGACAACTTGCTACCCTACCTCCAAAAAGACCTGTTAGCCATCAAATTGACTTCATTCTAGGAGCCACCCTTCCCAATAAAGTTGCCTACAAAATGATCCCTTAACAGAATGAGGAAATTGCCAAGAAAATCTAAGAACTCTTAGATCAAGACCTAATTAGGAAAAGTATAAGCCCTTGTGCTATGCCTACTGCCTTAGCACCTAAAAAGGGGGGAACTTGGAGACTTTGTACTGAATCAAGAGGCATAAATATGATCACCATTACATATAGGTTTCCAATACCGAGGATTGAAGACCTAATGGACTGTTTAGGGGAAGCAAGGTACTTTACCAAGATAGATCTTAAAAGTGGCTATCACCAAATTAGGATAAGGGAAGGGGATGAATGGAAAACAACCTTCAAGACCACATAAGGTTTGTATGAATGACTTTTCGTGCCATTTGGCTTATCAAATGCTCCATCCACTTTCACGAGGCTTATGAATGAGGTGTTGAAATACTACATTGGTAAGTTTTTTGTTGTCTATTTAGATGACATCTTGATTTTTAGCAAAACTAAAGAGGAGCATAGCAAACATTTGAAAATTATTTTCAAGAAATTGCATGAGGAAAAGCTAATGATAAATTTGGAGAAGTATGACTTCATGAAGTAAGAGTTAGTGTACCTTGGGGTTTTTTTTGTCCCAAGGGAACCCCAAGATGGATCATATTAAAGGGGATGCTATCCTAAATTGGCCTACTCCCCAAGTTGCTACAGAGGTGAGAAGTTTTTATGGTTTGGCACAATATTATAGAAAATTTATCAAACATTTCAATGCTATTTGTGCTCCTATGTTAGACACTTTTAGAGGTGGAATGAAGACAACATTTCATTGGAGACACTTTTAGAGGTGGAATGAAGACAACGTTTCATTGGATTCCTCAAGAAGATGATGGGTTTGAGATACTCAAGAAGAGGACAACAACTCAACCTATCCTTTTTGTACCTAGTTTTGATAGGCTCTTCATCGTGGAGTGTGATGCTAGCAATGTGGCAATTGGGGCAGTCCTAAGCCAAGAAGAGAGGTCAATGAATTTTCATAGTGAGAAGATGAATCATGCAAATAGGAAGTATTCTTCCTATGATATAGAGTTGTATACTTTAGTCCAAGCTTTAAGGAAGTGGGGACATTACTTGCTTCCAAAGGAGTTTGTGGTCTATTCTAATAACTAAGCCCTCAGTTTCCTCATCTCCCAATACAAACTCAAAAACAAACACATGAAATGGGTGGAATATCTACAAGCCTACACTTTTAACATCAAGCACAAGAAAGGGGTGCAAAATAAGGTAGCTGATGCACTAAGTAGGAGATTCCTAACAATGCAATAGGTTCAGTTGCAAAGCATTGGGATTGATAGCTTCAAGGAACTATATGCTGATGATGAAGATTTTGCAGAGATTTACAAGGTGTGCAAGGAGTATAAAAATAATTTCCATGGTGATTTTTCTGAATATACTTTGCAAAATGATTTTTTGTTAAAGGGTAGTCAACTATGTGTTCCTAGGGGATCAATGAGGGAGAATTTGATTAAGGAAAAACATAACGGGGAACTTATTGGTCACTTTTGAGTCAATAAGACACATGAACTAGTTGCTAGGTTCTACTTTTGGCATAAAATGAATAGGGATATTAGAAAATATGTGGAGTTTTGTGTGGTGTGCCAAAAGGAAAAAGGCACATCTTTCAATGTAGGTATTTACCAACCCCTACCAATTCCTAGTAGACCATGAGAGTATTTAAGCATGGATTTTGTTGTAGGGTTACCAAGGACTAAGCAAGGCTTTGATAGAATTTATGTTGTGGTGGACATATTTAGTAAAATAACACACTTTATCCCTTGTAGGACAATACACGATGCTTTCCAAATTGCACATTTGTTCTTTAAGGAGGTGGTAAGGATCCATGGCTTACCCTTAAGTATTATTTTAGACAAGGACACAAAATTCATGAGTCATTTTTGGAAAAAAAACTTGTGGCACAAATTTGGGTACAAATTTGTCCTTTGGATATGCCTACCATCCTTAGACAGATGGACAAACTAAGGTCATTAATAGGAGTCTTGGAAACTTGCTGAGGTGTCTTACTAAGGAATATGGGCAGGTTTGGGATCAACACATTGGATAGGTTGAGTATGCTTATAATGACACTATTAATAAATCAACTGGTAAGAGCCCTTTTGAAGTTGTTTATGGGTTACATCCTAGAGGGGTGTTTGAGCCAAAAAAATTGAAGGATGGTGCCAAAGGGAGTGGATATGCTGAGGAATTTTCCCACTCCATGAGGGAAGTCCGTGAATCATTAAGGAAAATCTTAACTGACAATGATGAGAAACTCAAGCATAAGGTGGATGACAGTAAAAGGGAGGTGCAATTCCGAGTTGGGGATCTTGTAATGGTCCACCTAAACAAAGATAGGTTGTAGAAGGGAGCCCCTCATAAGCTATAGATGAGGAGGTTAGGACTTTGCCAAATACTAACCAAGTATGGTAAAAATGCCTACAAGGTGGAACTTCCCGAGGACATTGGGTTATCACGAGTTTTCAATGTTGCTGATATGATTAAGTACAAAGGCTCCACTCTAGATGCTGATTAGATACTGAAGGAGGTCACTCAAGATGTGATAGACCTAAATTTGACTCTTCCCCCTCCTAAAATAGTTGACAAGGTACTTGATTCAAGGGCCTACAAGAAGACTAGGACTACGACTTATTGGGAACATCTTGTCAAGTGACATGGTCATGCAGATGTAGAGGCTACTTGGATCAAGGAAGAAAACTTCAAGAAGTTGGGCATATACCCCAACTTGCTCAATCCAAGGGTGCATTGAATTTTTTGTTTTTTGATGCAGGAGCATCCAAAGGTATAAGGGCAATCCTGTGTCACCCAAAAAATGTACTTAGACTTAGTTTCTGTTTCATGTGTTTTCATTTTTGGACACCCATTTGGGTCAAATAAAGGTTCCAACTCTCACAGTCTCACTATTAGTGTGCTAGAAAATCTTGAAAAAATAGGAGCAAGTAATTAGGCCATCATTTTGGTAAACTAGAATGTGTGAATTGGCCAGATGAATGTAATTGTGATTTAGAACATTTTAGAAAAAGAATAAGGTCAAAAGGCCCCATGGTTTGAAAGTTATTGCAGTTTTTTGAGTTTTGGAGACCTCCTAAGAATGCTTCAAAGTCAAGTAAGGGGCATTAAATGACCTCAAAAAGGGCCAAAAAATGAGGGATGAGAAAAGATGGTCCATAGGGCTATAGCGCGCTTTGAGAGCTTTTCGAAAATGTAAACGGTTCGTCAATCAGAGCTACAGTTCAAAAGTTATGCTTCTCGAAAGTTCGATTACCATTTCTGGATTCTTCTAGATTTAATAGGGGAGTTTGGAGCTATGCTTTGATTCCTAGGAAAGATAAAGAAGGTAGTAGTGAAATACCTCTTGAAGTTTTAGATTTAATAGGGGAGTTTGGATATATTATCTCTGATAATGTTCCAGATGGATTGCCACTAGTAAGGCAAATCAGTCATTAGATAGAAGGCTGCTCACAGGATGACTCCTACTGAAACAGAGGAGCTAAATAGATAGGTTCAGGAGCTGTTGAGGAAGGGCTTGATTCGAGAGAGCCTGAGTCCATGTGCAGTACCTGCAGTACTCACACCAAAGAAGAATGGAGAGTGGAGGATGTGTACAGATTCTCAAGCTATAAATAGGATAACCATCAAGTACCGATTTCCTTTGCCAAGGATGGATGATCTTATGGACTGCTTGAGTGGAGCTCAGTACTTCACAAAGATAGATCTCAAGAGTGGCTATCATCAGATACAGATTCGGGAAGGAGATGGGTGGAAAACAACCTTCAAGACCAAGGAGGGTCTTTATGAGTGGTTAGTCATGCCCTTTGGATTGACGAACACCCCAAGCACCTTCATGCGGCTCATGAATGAGGTACTTAAGAAGTTCTCAGGAAAATTTTTTATTGTCTATTTGGATGATATTTTAATTTTCAGCAAGACTTTGGAAGAACATTTACTGCATATTCGTAGTGTCCTTGAAAGGCTAAGGGAAGAGAAACTGTTAATTAATCTGAAGAAGTGTATCTTTGCAAAAAGGGAGTTAGTCTATTTGGGGTTTGTTATATCACCCGAAGGTCTCAAAATGGATCTAGAGAAGGTAAAAGCCATCTTGGAATGGCCTACTCCAAGGTCTGCTACTGAGGTAAGATCATTTCATGGTCTGGTTAGTTTTTACAGGAAGTTTATTAAGAATTTCAGTGGCATATGTGCACCCCTAACTGATACAATAAGAGGGGATAGAAAAGAGTTCAAATGGACTGCAGCAGCTGCGAGAAGTTTTGAATTGCTAAAGAAGAAGGTAACAGAACAACCTGTGTTGGCACTTCCAGATTTTAGAAAGGTTTTCCAGGTTGTGATGCCAGTGGCAATGCTATTAGGGCTGTATTAAGCCAAGAAGGTTGAAGTAGTTGGGTTTGATGAACTCAAGAATTTGTACCCCGAGGATCCTGATTTTGCTGAAGCATGGAAAGCTTGTAAAGAACCTGTTGTTGTAGATAGAACCAAGTGGTTAGACTATTTGATTCAGGATGGCATGTTGTTCAAGGGTAGTCAATTGTGCATTCCAAGGAGTTCCATGAGGGAAAATATGATTAAGGAGAAACACAGTGGAGGGATGGCAGGACATTTTGGTCGAGATAAGACCATTGCCATTCTTGGAGAACATTATTTTTGGCCTAAAATTTCACAGGATGTGAAGAAGTTTGTACAAAGTTGCCAGGTTTGTCAAGTTGCCAAGGGGTTTAGTCACAAAACTGGCCTATATTAGCCATTGCCTATTCCATCAAGGCCATGGGAGGACATAAGTATGGATTTTGTTCTTGGATTGACAAGGACACAAAGGGTTAATGACTCAATATTCGTGGTGGTTGATACGTTCTCCAAAATGGCACATTTCATTCCATGCCACAAAACTCATGATGTTGTCCATATTGCAGACTTTTTTTTCAAAGAGGTGGTAAGACTACATGGTCTTCCAAGGAGTATAGTTTCTGACAAAGATACTAAATTTGTGGGGTATTTCTGGAGGACATTGTGAAAAAAGTTGAGAATAGACTTGAAATTCAGTTCCACGCATCACCCACAAACTGACGGCCAAACAGAAGTGGTAAATAGAAGTCTAGGCAATTTGCTGAGATGTTTAGTTGGGGATAAGCCCAAGGGATGGGATTTGATTCTACCACAAGCAGAGTTTGCTTACAATAACTCTATAAATAGGAGTACTGGAAAATAACCATTCCAAATTGTATATGGGAATAGCCCAAGGACCGCTCCAAAGCTGAGGAAGATAGAACAAGGGGAGAGGACAAGTACTGAAGCTGAGGAATTTGCTAAACATATCAAGCGTCTACATGAGGAGGTTTAGGCACACATTACCAAGATGAATCAAGAGTATAAAGCTAGGGCTGATCAAAGGAGAAGACATAAGGAATTCCAAGTAGGAGATTTAGTCATGGTGCACTTATGAAAAGAATGATTTGCAGCCGGTACTTACAACAAGCTGAAAATGAAGAAATTTGGCCCCTGCAAAATTTTGAAGAAACATGACCCAGGAAATGCATATGAGGTGGAGCTGCCAGATGGTATTCACATTTCTCCCATTTTCAACATTGCAAATTTAACAGAGTATCATGATGATGGTGTAGATGAGGAGCTGGTGTTAGAGCCATGTCCAATTCCTGCTTCTAAGAATGAGGAGATAGAAGACATTCTAGATCATCGTGTGGGTAGGAGTACCAGAAACAGGCAGTATGAAGAGTATTTGGTCAAATGGAAAGGACGACCAATTGAGGACTCAACTTGGATTTCAGCAGCTGAGGTTTCCCATTTGGGATTTCCTCTACCATTCATAAAGTGACGGGGTCACTTTTCAATCTACCCTGGGTGTCTGATGCAGGAGCATCCAGAGGTATAAGGGCAATCCTGTGTCACCCAAAAAATGTACTAAGACTTAGTTTCTGTTCCACGTGTTTTCATTTTTGGACACCCATTTGGGTCAAATAAAGGTTCCAACTCTCACAGTCTCACTATCAGTGTGCTAGAAAATCTTGAAAAAATAGGAGCAAGTAATTGGGCCATCATTTTGGTAAACTAGAATGTGTGAATTGGCTAGATGAATGTAATTGTGATTTAGAACATTCCAGAAAAAGAATCAGGTCAAAGGGTCCCACGGTTTGAAAGTTATTGCAGTTTTTTGAGTTTTGGAGACCTCCTAAGAATGCTTCAAAGTCAAGTTAGGGGCATTAAATGACCTCAAAAAGGGTCAAAAAATGGGGGACGAGCAAAGCTGGTCTATAGGGCTATAGAGCACTTCGAGATCTTTTCGAAAATGTAAACGGTTCGTCAATCGGAGCTACGGTTCAAAAGTTATGCCTCCCGAAAGTTCGGTTACCATTTCTAGATTCTTCTAGATTTGTGCCAACTTCTAATGCAGCTTTTGGAGCCTTCTATTTGGTCGGTGGATGCCTATTAGCACCTTCTAGAATGTATTCCTAGTCCTTAACCCTCCGGGGTCTATTTAAGGAGATTCCTGACACTGTAAAAGGCAGTTCGGAGTGGAGTTTGAAAGGAGGTACTGAAAGGAGAAATTATCTCCAGATTTATGCTATTGTAAGCCCTTAGGGCATGTTTTGAAGTTTATTTTCCCTATACTATTGTACTAGCTTATTTTCTCAGTTAATATAATTTCCCCTTTTCTGTTGTGTCCATTCTGTGCTTGGGTTGTGTCCCCATCATTTTTAGGGGAGTATGGTGCAAGAGCACCTAGGTTAACTCCTAGTCCTAACTCTACATGTTGGGTTTTGACTTGTACTGACCCTAGCCAAGTCAGGTAGGTGTGTTTGGACCTTAGAAGGTCATTTTTGGATTTTTTCCTAGGGGGATTTGACTAGGTTCAATTCACTCTAGGTGGTTTGGTTTTCTTGCTTTAGGTTGCTTGTGTTTTGGGTGTTAGGAAGCCAAAGTAGGGTTATGGGTCTTATACCCTAGAAACCTAAAAAAGGTTCAGTTTTGGGCTATCTTTTGCTCCATGATGTTTTTACATCCTTGTGCATAGGTTGGAGGCTATACCTAAGTCATTTGGAAAAAGTAGGGGAAAGACATAAAAAATACATCAATTGTGCAAAAGTTGTCAAATAGGTTAAAATGGTAAAAATAATGTAAATTAATGTTCTAAAGGATAAATCATGCATAGAAATAATAAATGGATCATAGTGGACAAATTTGGAAGTTCCCAAATGAAGGAAGTCAAAGTTGCTAAGAAATGCAAAATGTTGTCAAAGTTGTCAGTAACTTTGAAAAGTTGCTTGACAACTTTTTGATAGGAAAGTTACATAGTGCAAGAAAGAGGTTGATGGTCATTCTAAATTTTTGAAACCTCTTGGGAAACTTTTGAAACCACGAAATGAATCCATCCCAAGGGTTGGAGGTTGTAATAAGATTTTTTTTGTAAGTGGATCCACGGGGTATAATTCAAAATTTGACAGTTTCTGAGCTTCTTGATTGCATGTACAGAATAATGTATTGAAAGGATCATTTTTGTGTTGGATTCTTATTGTTCATGTTGTTACAATAATTTTCATTTTAGATTTCAAGTTGATCAGAGTACATTTGTGCATAGTTAGGAAATCAATTGTACATAGACTGTTCACTATTTTTGTTTTGACAGTTTTTGGGAAAATGGCTCCTCCATGAATCCTCATCGTGGAATCATCATAGTTTGTAGTGATATGGAAGAGGAAAACTTTTATAGTGTACATAGAAAAAGAGAGGCCTGTGAAAGCATGGCAACCATTTTTAAAGTGATGCCCTAGGCAAGCCTTTGGTGCATAGCTAGGCAACCATAAAGCTAACATGTTGATTTGAGTGGATTGAATGCATTGGGTAGTTCAATATAACTATTGGAGAAGGAGGGAGGATGTGTGAGGAAGCCTTATGCAAAAGGAGAAGGTTCCAAGTCTAGTTTTACCATATGTTTGTCAAAACTTAGTGAGTGTTGTTTGGGTATGTTAAAAACCCTTATTTTTAGGCATAAAAATAGAAAAGGGGTGTACGGATAGGTTGAGGACCTGAGACCCACAAAATATTGAAGTGTTTCCAAAAGGGTATTCATATTTGGGGTTAATTTACCACTTTTTAAAGGGACTTTTAGAATTGTAGCCAAAAAACCAACTTTGGAGGCCTAATTCTGTTAGGACTATTTAGGACAGTTTTGTCAAGTTTGGGGAAATCGATAAGGAGAAGTCTGAAAATCAACAAGTGGAATCCCTCACTCCATGCTAAAGGCATAATGACCAAGTTTGATGAAATGGTGTGTTTGAAGGACAAAGGAAGATGTCCCTAGGAAAGAAGCAAGTGTGAAAACCTTAGTAACTAGATAGTGAAGTGTGGAGGGTAAGTTAAATTTCCTCTTAAGGTCAGGGTGACAAATAGGATCCCTAAAAGGATAAGAAGAAAGCCTTTTGAGTCCTTAGCGAAGAAAAGGCCATAGAAAGCAATCCAACTTACATCATGGAGAGTTCATATCTAGAGAGTTTAACATATTCTACATTGATAGAGGAATCAAAATGTAGATGTATGCACCTAGAAATCCACCAAAAAATGTATAAATAAGAGAAGGAATAGATCCATAATGGATTGCATAATAACATCGACGACGGTAATGAATATTTCATCAAAATATTAGAGAGAAGTTGTCAACACTCTAGTCTACACACTAAACTGAGTACAAGTCAATAAAGGTACAAACAAATCACCTTTTGAGTTATGGTATGAACATGCACCTAATGTAAATTATTTCAAAGTTTTTGGAAGAAAATGTTATATTCTAAAAGATTCAAGGAATGGAAATCTAGATGCTAAAAGAGATGAAGGTATATTCCTAGGTTATTCCACAAAGAATAAGGCATACAAATGCTTGAATTCTAACACTAACAAAGTTGTGGAAAGTGCAAATGTTAGAGTTGATGAATTTGTAGAGAAGAATGAGGTGTAATGCAAGAAAGAATCTGAAGAAATTTGTATATATCCATGAAGGAGAACCTAACATCATTCCTGAACTTGAGATACTATTTGAAAAGTACAAAATGTGAACATTGTTGAGTCATAACAGAATGACCCTATTGAGAAACAACAACCTATCGAGTGTCAGACTATAGAAGCCGAGCAATAGACAGAGAATGCTGACCATCTAAATAATGAACTTGTGATACAAACATGAGTACAACAAGAGGAACTTGAAGTGATTGAACATGTTGAACTAGGTCAACCTAATGAACATCAACAAGAAAGAAGAAATGAACCTATCCTAGCAAAGTATGTGAGAATAAATCATGCACCAGACCAAATCATTGGAGAAAAAGATTCAAGAGTTATGAAAAGAAAAATACTAAGGATTGATGCATGCTTATTGTATGAGTATGAGCCTAGATCAGTCAAAGATGCACTTGATAATGAAGATTTGATTGCATCCATGAATGAAGAGATTGAGAAAATTGAAAAGAAAGACATGGACACCAGTAACTAGACCAAATGGCAAGAATCTGATTGGAACAAAGTGGGTATTTAGGAAGAATATGAATGCGAAAGTTGAAGTCACAAGGAACAAGGCAAGACTGGTTTGTAAAGGATATGCACAAGAAGAAGGCATTGACTATGGAGAATTTTTTTCTCCAGTTGCAATATTGGAAGGAGTAATGACCTTACTTGCATATGTTTCTTACAAAGGTTTCAAAGTTTATCAAATGGATGTGAAGTCTACATTTATGAATGGTATACTTGAAGAGGAAGTCTACATTGAGAAACTTGAAGGTTTGTTTAGCCTAGTAGGAAAAATATGGTATGTAAATTGCATAAAGCTTTGTATGGTTTGAAACAAGCTCCTAGAGCATGGTATGAGAGATTTCATGTACGATTGGTGAAAACTGGTTTTGAAAAAATAAATGACAACAATATGTATTTGAAGAATTAATCTGAGAGCAAGATATTGTTAGCTGAAATTTTTGTGGATGATATCGTATTTGGAGGAAAAGATGAATTGTGTAAATCATTCGCTGATGAAATGAAGATAGATTTTGAAATGTCTATGTTTGAAGAGATCAAATTCTTTGTTGGCCTACAAGTATATCAGATGAAGAAAGGTATCTACATTACACAATAAAAATATATTAAGGAGATACTAAAAACTTTTGGTATGGAAGACTCAAGACCAGTTTGAACTCCTATAGCTACTAAACATAAAATTTCAAAGAATGATGATTCTAAAGAGGTGAACCAGACATTGTACAGGTCAATGATCAAAAAATTATAATATGTAGTTCATAGAAGATCTGACATTGCATTAGAAGTTGGAATAGTTACAAGGTTTTCTACTAATTCTAAAGAGAATCACATGATGGTTATGAAAAGGATACTAGCATATCTGAAAGGAACAAAGGATTACAACCTATGGCATAAGAAGAATGATAAATTTGAGTTGAAGGTGTATATTGATGCATATTGGGATAGAAATGTTGTTGACAGAAAAAACACTAGTGGAGGCACTTTCTTTCTTAGAAAGAGACTGATTTCTTGGACAAGCAAGAAGTAAAACTACATTTCTCAATCCACAACAAATGTTGAATATGTTGCTAAGTAGTGAATTGTTCTAACATTGTTTGAATCAAGCAATTGTTGAAAGGTATGAAGGAAGAGATTATTGATCCTGTAGTAATCTATTGTGACAATACAAGTTCTATCAATATTTCAAAAAATCCTTTTGTGCATACCAAGAAAAAGCATATTGAGATCAAGTATCATTACTTGAGAGAATTGGTTCAAGATAAAGAAGTGAGGCTTGACTATGTGAACACTAAGGAACATATAGATGATTTAATAAGGCATTACTTAAGGAAGCACATGAGTAATTGAGATAGAAGTTAAGGGTCATTCCCCTCTCTGAGGCTAACTAAGGAGAAATGTGATATTGCATCAAATGTTATTATCACAATATCATACACATTGATGTAGAAGATCATACTTTAGGACCTGCCTAAATGTGTGAAATGATGTAAAGAGTTGATTTTGAAGATGAAATTGATGATAGAGGAAGAAAATCTATAAGTGAGACTAATGATATCTACATGAAGAAGATATATGACAATGCACTTGATGTTGTTATGGTGACTGAGATATCTTTGGCATTGTTGTTAAAGAGGGAGATGAAGACTATTGAACAAGGGATATGAAGACTATTGTTAATGAAAACAAAAAGAAAGAGGGCGATGAATATGATGAAGATCAAACATACAAGTTGAAGAAAAATTGGATGAGAATCAGACTAAAACTAAGAATATTACCAAAGATCTACCTATTGAAATAGAGAGGGCAATGCAATTGAACACTTAATGTGTTGTGTTACTTTTTGGATTGCATGGCAACTTGAAGATATTACATATCTTGCGAAAGGTGGAAAGGTGTTGCCATCAATGCCAAAGAGGGAGATTGTTGGAGCTGCAATTGTTGAGAGCTTAATTGGATAAATTATTATATTTCCATTGATGTCAAACCTATTGGTAAGACAAGTGTCAAACCTATTGGAGCAACATTCACTAAAAATGTAGAGTGCTATATCATTTGATTGATGAAGATGATTTGAAAAGAAGAGATTATGAGATGACCTAGTGAAAGGTTGAGTTGAGATGTGTAAGTAAGATGGAAATACAATGGGAACTTGATAAGTTAGTACTTGACAAGATAATTTATTAATTGATCAATACATGAAGTGAAGGTGATAGTTGGTTGAAGCTCAGAGTTGAAACAAGTCATAATGATAAGATTGATTGAGTATCAGTTTTGTTCAGTCACTAAAGGATTTGAAGTAGAAAATTAAGGAAATCAAGCATTTCCGAGTAGAGTAGTGTTGGCTGAGTGATAGAGATTGTCAAGCAAATATATCAACCAAGTTGTATAGTGATGACCAAGAAAGATAATTTAGTGATGATCGAGTGGTCCAGTGAAAATTGAGAATAAGAACATAGTGATGACTAGATGACAACAAAAGAATAGTTTATGAGAGAATCAAGATTTGTGGCTGACATAGTTGAAATCTTGGAATAAGAAAAATGTGTTGACAATAAGGATTGATGAGTTGTATTATTTTAATGCAAGGAAATGATTAGTTAAGAGATCAAAGGCTAGGATTTGTGGAGATGTTTCTAGAAGTGTTGAGAAGAGAAGAACAATAAGGTGGATAGATTCATTAAATGTTTTGGATATGATCATAAACCCTACGGTCTATGATTGTGATTAAGAAATAAAAGGTCAAAGTTACCTATTTAAGGAGGTATCTAATATGTTTTTAGTGGTTGTTGGATTATAAAACTATGAAGACAAGTGGTAGACAAATTTGAAAGGAGAAGCACAAAGTTTGTGATGTGAAGGATTGCTTGAAGAGTTGCCAAGCAGATTTGAGATGATGAGAGTGATGAAGTCTAGTCAATGAACCAAAGTTGAGCCAAACAAAGATCTAAATTTACAAAGTGATTTGTATGTTATTAGATCAATTTTTTTTTCTTTTCTTTCTAACCATTGTGGAAGTTGTAAAATATTTTTGATAAGGTTGACCTAACAATCATTTCTAAATCCTTTAATCAAGGTGACATTCTAATAGAATGTTCTTAAGTCCTCTAACAAGGCCACTCCTAGTAGGGTGATTAAATCTTTTAATAGGGTCACATCTAACAATTTTTTTTTGTAACCTTTAATAGGTTTGGATCCTAATAGAGCTCACTTTAGATGAGTGAAAAAGTGATAGCATGTTATTGGTGGTTTTTCTCAAATTGGGTTTCCACATTAAATCCTAGTGTCAACCATTGTGTGGATGTTTGTTGTGTGTTTATGCTACTTACTCTTTTTAAAGTTTAAGTTTATTGTTGACTATGATAAGTTTCTGCAAGTCAACACATATAGAACAAAGGGCTATAATAGAATAAATAAGTTGGATTATAGTGAACAATGTTAATCAGTGAATTATTGGGTTAAGTTTGTTGAAGTTTTAAGTGTTTGACATCTAGAACTAGGGATAACTGATTCAACCCCCTCTTAGTTATTCCAAATATTCTAACACATATGTGTAATGATGTATCCATGTTCAATTCACATGCATGTGCAGAAGATTGTATCTATTATTCAACTCTCAGGCATTTTATGCATTGCTCTAGTTTCAATATGCTACTTTCTATTGTTGAGCTAACATTATTTCATTATACTATTTGCATTGTCATGATGTGTCACTAAATCTCTGTATAGTGTCAAGCATTATTTTCATCAGGATTTTATGGAACACAAAAAGAAGTCAAGTTCAAGAAAGGAAAAAAGTACAATGGGGGCCATATTAAACTCAACAGTCAAGGATGTCAAGGGGATCTCATGGAACTATCAGAGTGTCTCCTTGTTTAAGTTTGATAGACATAAAACTCATTTAGGGTAATGCTGCAGGTGTAGAAGTATCATCTCACACCACACCAGCTCCTACAGTGAAACCTATTGTTGCTGGCAATGTAGCATAGGATGATAGTGCTGTAAATCAAGTAGTAACTAGAACTGGTCATACAGGCTCCAAAAGACATGGACTAAGGAGGACATGGAAGCTTCTATTTCCAACATTGATAAAGGAAAGAGCTCAACTTAGGTTACTACAAATAAGTGGATAATACCTCTTTCCAATTTGAGGAAGTGCCTATATGGCGTTACTATAACAAAGTCGAGGGGGCCCAAAAAAATGATGACTGAGGAAGAGGAATTGGATGTTGTTATCTAGTGAAAACCAGGTTATGGAATTGCAATAGACTATTTCCCAAATAAAAACAGAGAGGGCTAATCCTTTTACAAATGGAACATTGGAAAGATCATGGTGGCTTAGATTTAAATGCCACCACAAGTACTTGGCTATTAGAAAAATGGAGGCGGTGGACTTAGACAGAGTCATTATGCTTTGTCCTATTGTGGTAAAATACTTCTATGACAACCTGTAAAGGATGTATAGCTAGTACAACTATGGATGTAGTTGAATTTGGAACTATGATGAGATAGGAGTGCAAGCATGCCATAACTATGGAATGAGAGTCATTGTGGAGTTAGGGGCCAAAAAAATTGACCAAATGATAGCAAAAAGTAGGGAATGGATCACTATTCTCTGATGTTGTAACATTGTCAGTCAGTGCATTCCAAGGAGGAGATTTTCTGGAAACAAAAGTCAAGAGAAAATTGGCTCGATGAAGGAGATCAGAATACTAAGTATTTCCATAACTCCACTCTTTTTAATAGAGCTAAAAACAAAATAGTTAAAATTAAAGATCATATGGGTACTACTATTGAGGGTCCAAGTAAAATATCAGAGGCCTTAGTGAGTCATTTCAAAAATTTATTAAATCAGGACTACTCCAACAGATTAGCCCAATCCAAAATGTTGGATGGTATCCCTAAAGTGTTATCACAAGAAGATAAAAAACTTTTGAATAAACCCATCACCCTAGAAGAAGTTAGATTGGTAGTATTTAATATGAACCCGGAAAAATTTCCTGGTCCTGATGGTTTCCAGATAGTTTTCTATTAGAAATGCTAGGATATCTTGGGTGAAGACCTCTAGAAAGCCATCGAAGCTTCTAGAAATGGAGGATTGTTGCTATCTGAAATCAACCACACCTTCCTTACTCTAATCCCTAACAAAGAGGACCCTAAAATTCTTGGGAATTTCAAACCATTCACCTTATGCAATACCATATATAAAATATTAGCCAAAATTTTAGCTAATAGGCTTAAACAATTTCTTCCAATGATTATTTTTGAAGAACAAACCGAGTTTGTTCCAGGCAGATCAATTCTAGATGGTATACTTACAATTCAAGAAACAATCCATTTAGCACACAAGAATAGAAGGGCTAGCATGTTCATAAAGTTAGATATCCAAAAGGCATATGACATGGTGGACTGGAGGTTCCTATGTAAAACCCTTGAAGCTTTTAGCTTCTCCCGCCAATGGATCAGCCTCATTTATTAATGCATTTCTACCACCAAGTTCTCAGTCCTCATTAATGATACCCCAGAAGATTTTTTCAAAACCTTAAGAGGAATCAGATAGGGAGATCCTCTCTCCCCATTCCTATTTATCATTATGGAAGAAGCCTTTGGGAGAGAAATTACTAATGCTTACAATAAAGGGGATATCAAGGGGATTATAGTTATAGATAACTTCCCAAATATTACTCATCAACAATTTGTGGATGACACTATTCTGCCAAGTGAAAGCTCTCCAAAGGAGGCAATAAACATCAGGACTACCATTCAATTATATATGTCAGCCTTGGGTCAAAATGTTAATGCAGGGAAATTTGGAATCTTCTTCATCAACACATGTCCAAAAATAGAAAAGTAGATCTGTCATATCATGGGCTACAAGAAGGGTACATTTCCTTGCAAGTATTTGGGTATTGATTTGGAAAAAGAAAGCAAAGCCAGAAAAGTATGGCCAAACATTTTGGACAAATTAAAGACAAAGATTGGTGGATGGAAGGAGAAATGGCTCACTAAATCAAGAAAAATTACCAAGATTCAATCTGTCTTGTTTTCCATCCCTAGTTATGTTAGAATTCTTTAGAATAACTGAGAGGGGGGGCGAATCAGTTATTCAAGGTCCAATAATGTCCAATTCAAAATTTATAATAAAACAAGAGTGAATCAAAAGTACTATCCTTTTACATTCTTATCATGTATGCAATTAAACATTAAATAATCATGAAAAGTAAACATGCATCACACCATAACACAAAAGATTTTGATGACCCAGAAACCCTCCAGGAATAAGAAGGTAAAACTGGGGTGGGGATGACACCCACAAAATAATTGTGCAATTGATTTCAACCACTTCTGATGGTTTTCCCTGTTAAAGGCATGCCCTGTTAAAGGCTTTACACACTGTAAGATGTGACCCTATTAAAGGATTTCTACACCCTGTTAGGAGTGTGCCTTGTTAGAGGACTTAAGAACATTCAACTTAGAATGTCACCCTGTTAAGGGATTTACATAGAGCTGTTAGGCCCACCCAAGTTCCTGGGATTTACAGTCACCTTCTCAAAATAATCTTTTATCCCTCTCTAAGGATCTCCTATCCTCCTCCTGAGGATCTCCTATCCTTCTCCTAAGGACCTCTTATCCTTCTCCTAGGGATCTTCTATCCTTTTCCTGAGGCTTATCCACCTAGCTGTTAAGCTAACTTAGCAATGTAGGATTTCAATATCTAATACAATGGTAAGAGAGTATTAGAAGGGTTTTGACCTGATAAAGATTGCATCCCTAACCTTGCAGATTTTAGATCGCTCTTCAGTCCTTTTCTTTGCTTGGATTTCCTCCCTTGCAGTGTTGACAACTTGTTCACCCTTCAAGATCTATCTCCTTGAGTTCTTCCACTCATTATGCCAATGCACCCCATGATCACTTGATCAACTCAAAGTCTTGATGCTCTATACTTAGTCCTCATTATGTCCTCCTTCACATTAGCCTTCTCTTGGCTTCGACCACACTTGTGACCAACTCCCCCTATTTTGATCTCTGACCTGTAACTCCTTATATAGAAGTCCTGTTCTTCACTTCTTGCTTAAATCTTAATTTGATTTGAGAAAACGATATTGTTTTCCCTCCAAATTGCTTCTTCTAGAAACTTCATGATAAATCCATTAGCATTCGCCTTGAATTGGTTTGCATGGTTTACCTAAAATTTTGTGACATCTACTCATCATCCTTATCATCCAACTAATTCACAAAATTCAATGTAACAAACTTATTGCTACTGATATGGAGAATCTTTGGATTAACAAATAATGCAGAAACTCGGCATCATTGGTTTAATGATGCTCGACTCCTTCTGTGTTACTCAGCTTCTACTGCTTTTATTAATGCTTGGCACCTAAAGTCTTTTCTTCAGTTACTCAACACTTGAACAATTACTCGACACCTGAAGGATTCTGTGTTACTCGGCACCTGAAGGATTGCTCGGCACACACTAAAGTTGAACTTGTTCGGCTTCAACTAAGAATTTGCTCGGCTCTCTCAAATGAACTTAGTTAAACCTCACATCTTTGACATGTCTTAGTGTATCCATCCTTTGTGTCTTAGAGTATGTCATCAATACACTATTTCATCACTGGCTTAGCTGATCCTTATACTTCTTTACAACATCATAACTTCAACCTTTCTCTAGGTGCTCTAGTTACATCTTATTAATTGCCACAATCAACCAATTGATAGTACTTGGATCACTTAAGCAATTGTCATTTCTGCAAGTAGCAAGTTTGACATCAATGAAAAAACAATGATTGAAAACATTCTTTACCAATTCCATTATTCTTCATTCATGATCTTTTCAATCATTTCCAACAAGTTATCCTTTATCCTGTCTCCCACTACCTAAGAACATCAACAAGAAGCTAGAAACAACTCTTAGAATTTTCCTTCGGAATAAAAATGAGGACTCCATTAATCTAGCACTCATACAGTGGGATAGTATATGTAAACCTAAGGAATCTGGAGGACTAGGAATTAAAAATTTACTCTGGAAAAATGAAGCATTTGGGGCTAAACTTATTTGGTGTCTCTACATGGATAACAGTAGCAAATGAGCTAAAATTATATACAAAAAGTATCTTAATGTGATGGACCCCTTGTCCATTTTCAGGATGAAGACTCTCCCTAAAGGATCAGAGAGCTAGAATTTTATTGTGAAATGCAGACCCCTAATCAGTAAATACCTCACATGAGATACTGGTAAAGGAGATGAAGCCTTATTTTGGGAAGACTCGTGGGATGGACTCCCTCCTTTAGAAAAAGTGGAGATTCTTGTAGAGCTCAAAGAGAGGTTAATCACATTATGGGGTTGTAAGGTCAGTGACTACAAGACTAAGATCTCAACAAATGGAACTAATTGTTGGGTATGGAAATCTGTGGATAATATAGATTTGGAACCTTTGGCAAAAGAGATACATGGTAAGATCATCAAAAGTAGGAAAATCAAACAAGCAGAAAGGAATGAAAAACTAGTTTGAGCAGCTTCTAGAGATGGAAAGTACATTGTGAAAAGCAGATATAAAACACTCATTATCTCCCAAAATTGGAATGAAGTGGATTTACCACTCAATCTATGTTGGGACCCATCCTGTCTGCCAAAGGTAGGGTTCTTTGTATGGCTGGCTTACGAAAATAGGATCCTTACAGTTGATAGATTCCACAAACTTGGGTATGAAGGTCCCTCTAGATGTGTTCTAAGTAGACAAAATAGTGAAGATACTATTAATGCGATTAGATTTCCACAATCCATAATAGTTATGATAGTTAGTTTCTGGATTAGATTGTGTAACAATTTTTGTCATGAACGTTGATGAAAAAAATTGTTACACAATCTAATCCAGAAACTAACTATCATAAGTGAAGATACTAATCACATCTTATTTATTTTTCCTTACACCCAACATTGTTGGGAATGACTCAGATTTAAGTTGGGTTGGCAAGCCCCTTTGCCAAACTCTTTAGTGGACTTTCTTAAAGGCTAGCCTAATCAGATTTGCAAAGGTGTTTATAATAAGATCTGGAATATTTTTCCATCTATCCTTATATGGGAGGTTTGGAAAGAAAGAAATAGAAGGTTGTTTAGGGACTAGGCAATGCAACCAGAAGATATAGTGAAAAAGATAGAAGTTAACATAGTCGAGACACTAAAATCCCATCTCAAAAAATCCTAGAAAGAGGAAGGATCTTTCTCTTGTTGGGATGGTTTCATTAAGAAAAATTGGTCTCATCTCATCAATCCCCCGCTTTGTTACAAAAAGAAGAACATGGAGGCTAGGGGAAAATGTAGATGGTCTCCCCCTCCGATTAGATGGCAAAGTTAAATTTTGACGGTGCCTCTAGAGGCAACCCAGGCATAGCAGGTATTGGCTGTATAATTACTAATGATTTAGGTAATTGGATAGCTAAGAGGGCCAAATCTATTAATCCCACTACTAACTCTTCAAGAAGGGCTCAAACTATGTCAAGATCTAAATCTATCCAAAATTGTCATTGAAGGAGACTCCCAGATTGTTTTAAATGCTATAAGAAGGCAAGCTACATGTAACTAGGTTTTGAACTCAAAATTAGAAGAGGTTCTTAATATTCTAGACAAGTTTGAAGATACTCAGATATATCATATCTTTCTAGAAGGCAACAAGAAAGTTGATCTACTGGATAATGAGGGGGCTAAGGGTAAAACTTTCTTGGTAATCAGAGATAGGTAATATCACCAAAATTTCTTGTGAGGGTTCTAATTGTTTTCTTTTTCTCCCTTCTTTTTCTTAGATTGGTTACCCCTTCATTTCTCCTCTCTTCTCTCCCCGTTAACACTTGATAGTATAGTATTTTGGGGCTGAGGGTCTTAAGTTTTTGGTCTTATCTATAGTCTTGTATGAAGTATAGATTTAGGCATATCTAAGATTGTTATTGAAGGTGCCTAGTAGTGGTAAGTTCATCACCCTCTCCCTAGTCTATAATTTATAAGTTTAATTATACTACCACTATTTATAAAATTTTAAATTTTATCACAAATTTTATTTTGTTTTTGGGTTTCTTTTGCTGATTCCTTTTCCCTAGCCCGAGCAATCATTGGTGTCTTAGTTACTATAATTAGGTGTGAAGGCTATTTTTCTAGGGAGTAGGTGCTTTAGCTTTTAGGCTCATATTTTAGTTATTTAGTTATTTTCTTGGTATACTCATTCTGCGATTTTTCATCACCATTACAATAATAAATTATTAACTAATGTAATAATTAAATAATTTAGTTTTGTATTGTAAGATGTAACACATTTATAAAGTAGGATTTTCAGTAGCAGATAGCCTAGCATCCTAAGGTAAAGATAGAGTGAACCAGCTATTATTTTATCATAGCTAAGATCAAAGTAATCATTTTAAGTTCGCTTCAAAATTTTCCCATCAAATATGCCTCATGGGGTTGTGGTTTTCACAGCTACATACTTAGGCTTGTACATCTGAGAATGATGTCAATCTTTCCCCAATTATTAAGTATCCCTTTAATTAAGAACCCGAGCAAGGCAATCTAGCGAATTATTGGAGATGACATCATTGTAGTTGGTTCTAGACTCTTCTCCCCAAGATCTATAAAAACGTGGGTCTAGGTCTCAGCTTTCCTACCCTTCCTTTCTGCATTGTCTTTGGTTAAAATTCTCCCCATGGACACTAATATCTATTTGTATCATGTCCACATAAATCACACCATGGTATTTTGTCGCCCTGTCAAACCAAAGAGATGGAATAGGATTTGTAGGTAGACAGATGATATGAGTTGTGTTGCAATTAGCAAGGTCTTAGGGGAAGGGGTTTTTAATTATGAATATTCATGGCATACAAACAACGACATCTTGGGCCTATGGATAGGATGTCTTTCTAGAGCGATTGTAGAGAAGGGGGATATTGTTAGACTGAGCCACAATTTGTTTGATTCAAGTTGGCTACTAGGGCTAGAGAGTGTCATGGCCAACATAGATGACAAGCTTAACATTCCTTTGCTAAAAGCTTATATGGAACTCGAAATAGGTAGCCCTGAACTAGAATGTTTCCCTAGCTGCTCGTGTTTGGTTGTTAGAGACAACATTCTCTTTTATAGAGAATGGTTGAGGATGGAAGCGAGTGTTCAATTCCCACTAAGATGGAAAGGAATAATAGAGGATTGGTAGAGAATGGTTACTAAATTATCTTCAGGATTTTGACACATACATCCATCTAGAGGCATAACTCATGAACCTAGAAGATGTGGAGTTTTGCCTCCCTAATTATGAAAAATCTAGCAGAGGAAGAACTGCTGATAAATTTCCACCGAGTTCAAAGGCCAAAAACCTCTATGAAGCTTCATAAATCATAAGGGTTTACAAAAAATAGTATTGAGGATCTTTGCTTAGATCTAGGTACAATTTTTTGGTCATGGTTATAGCTCCTCTGTATTTAGGTTAAGTTTTTTTAGTTTTATCTAGGTTGCATTTTCCTTAAGCAATGTACAACTTATATATGAATCATGCATGGTTACATTTTTCTAAGCAGTCACTATAGTTTTCTTGTTTATTCTTGGGGGTCTTCATTCCCCTTGATAGTAGTTTTAATGTATATAACCCTAGATTAGTCTCAACTGCATTTTTCTAGGCAACGTATTCCAAGATTAAGTTTTATAGAATTTGCATCGTTGTGCTCTTCAAAGAGAGCCAAGATAGTTGTTTTTGTGTAAATATGACTACTCAGGATGGTTTGTATAAATCTAATTACAATAATATAAAAGCCTTATTTATTTTTATCTTGTTTCAATATCAAGGTTGTATTGGCTTTTAGCTGGTTGGTTCTATGTCTGTATGTGTTCTACTATGTATTTTCATGCCTTGATTTCTTTTCATGCATTCGCTGAATCATTTACAAGGTTAAAATTTGGCATGGATAGACAAGCTTTGTTAATCTTTCTTAGAGGTTGCAGAATTATTATGAAATACAAGTGTCATTATAATAAACTAATAAACAGTTTGAATATTATTAGTAAGAATACTCATTAAAATCTTTTGAGAATTCCACCATCATCTCTCTATAGTTAAACATATCAATTAATCTAGAAATACTTTGTTATTTATCATAGCTAGATTATTATTTGGAGATCGATTATTGGCAACAGTTCCTATTACTTTTTTGGATATTACTTTGAATGGCTCTTTAGTTGTTTTTTCCTCCTTGGATTATATTGATATGGTCTTTGCTTTCTCTAATGATGATTTAACAATTAACAATGTTTTGTGGCTAGTTTGTGGTTTTTTTTGTATCTAGGGGTCTTATTCGAAACCCTAGGCTGCATTCCACAGAGTTTTGATGGATTCCCATCACTAATATAACCAAAGTAATAATGATGAAAAATGTTATGAATCTTTTGTTCAGTTTCTTATTGGGGTATGCCCCTTTTATTTTTGTATAATAAAGGACTTTGGTCTTGGGCTAGACTGGAGGTTTTCTTCTCCGTTCTTTCGTACCAGTGTTTGTTAGAACGGAGGATCTTGAATTTTTATTGTTTCATTAATGTAGTACAAGGCTTTGGCCATTTACCAATTAAAAAAAAAAGCACTCTTGAAGGAGCATTGCACATTTTAAAAACTTGATAAGTCTTTTAGTGCAAAATGCACTCTACGAGGGTGATTGCACATTTTAAAAACTTGAATATGCATTGCTCATTCTAGAAGTGCAATGACATGTTTCAAGTTATATTCATTTACATGCCTTTAGTTCAAAAATGCATTCTTTAGGCGCATTTGCATATTTACATGCAAATGGGTTGAAAGACATGTTTGCACAACTTAAATACTTAATTAAACATATGTTCAATTGATTTTTGAGAGAATATTACTTAATTGGATCATAAATAATATTTACTTAGATGTTTCAAATTAAAACATAAAGTTACTCAAAAATAAATCAAACTATATAGTTAATATAGTCACTTAAGTGAAAAATTAAAAAGAAATTCAACTTAAAAATATAACATAAAGTGCTCTATAGTTACTTTAAGTGATAAATTTAAATGATAAAAGTAACTTAAAAACATAACATAAAGTGATTTTAAGTTATATTTAAAAAGAAAATGAATTTCGACTTTAAAATATAATATGATATTTTAAAATATGCAATTGCATCCGAAGAGTCCACCTTTTGGGCACTAAAATGGTAATATCTTTTCTTTACCAACTCTGATTAAGCCCTAAGATAGACCAAATCGAAGGGAAAACTAAAAGCAATGATTAGAGAAAAACCAAAAGATCAAAAGCAATGATTAGAGAAAACAAATATACACTCCAAAATGTGAAAAAGGGAGTTGTAGGTGTTAAGATTTAAAGAGATAGAAATAACAATCACATGCAAATATAACGATTATTAGAAAATAATAAATCAAATAGAAGAGAACAAAAGATAAGTTTTTAACGTGGTTCACCCAATCCCGAGGCTATGTCCACCAACAACATGCCTAATATTTTATTATCCAGTGATTACAACCTCATTACAATTTGTAATCCCTTACAACTCAATATCACCTCAAGAAGCTATTATCGCATCACCCACTATGAAAATCCCTAACCCTAAGCCATTTTATACAAGTATGTTTGCTACTTTAGGTTTAAAATTAGTTACAAGATGTATGTATAGTACTTCCTTGATCATTCACCACAAACTAACAATCTGCCACTTGTATATTGATCATGTAGCAATATCTCTACTCTATGAGGCTCCCACTAAATCACCCTGGACTAAGCTATACCTTTATTTTGTTTAGTCGAGAAGACCAACCGAAGTTGAAGAGGACTTTAGCTTCTCTCTTGTCACTACCTTTGTAAACATATCTACTATATTATCATTTGTATGTATCTTGTCCAACTTTAACTTTGCATCATCCAAAACTGACCGAATGAAATGGTACCACATCTGAATGTGTTTTGTCTTTGAATGCAAAGCAAAATTCTTGCTAAGATGAATGACACTTTGACTATCTATAAACAAATAATTATCCCTCTATGGGTGCCCCAATTATTTTGAAGCCATATCATCTCCTTAGCTACCTTTGTAGCAACAACATACTATGCCTCTGTAGTGGATAAAGCATTCACCTTCTATAATTGAGAAACTCAACTCATTGCTGCCCCACCAACATTAAATATATAACCTATAGTACTCTACTTGGTATCAAGATCTCTTCCAAATCTGAGTCAACATAGCCTTGTAAATCAGTAGTAGAGCACCCAAAATGCAAACATTTATTGAATGTTCCTCTCAAATATCTGAGAATCCATTTGACTGCATTTCAATGCTCAATTCTAGGATGAATCATATACTTGCTAATAACTCCCACTGCATGTGCAATATTTAGCCTAGTACATACCATGGCATACATGAAACTTCCTACAACTAAAGCATACTGTACCTTGGACATTTTGTCCTCCTCTTCCCGTGTCTTGGGACACATCTCCTTAGTCAATTTTAAATGAATAGTTAAAGGGGTGCTGACAACTTTAGCATTCTCCATAGAGAAATGTTACAACAACTTTTCAATATAATTGGTCTGAGATAAAGTCAATTTTCTATTTTTCCTACCTTTGCAAATCTTCATACCAAGGATTTATTTTTTTGACCCAAAATCCTTCATAGCAAATGAATGTGCTAACTCTCATTTTAGCCCCCTAATGTGATCCATGTTAGACCCAACTACAAGCATAAAATCAACATATAAACATAAAATAATGTAGCAATCATCATCTGACCTCTTGAACTAATCACAATGGTTTGAATGACATCGAGTGTAACCATGCACATACATAAAACTATCAAATTTTAGATACCATTGCTGAGGTTCTTGCTTCAAGCCATATAAACTTTTCTTCAATCGACACACTAAATTCTCCTTACCTTTGACATAAAATCCCTATGATTGTGCCATATATATCTCTTCATCCAAATTAGCATGAAGAAATATTGTTTTAACATCAAGCTGTTCAAAATGCAAAGCTTCAATAGCCACAATACTTAAAACAGTGTGAATAGAAATCATTTTAACAACAAAAGAAAATATTTCATCAAAATCAATGCCATTTTTTTTGTGTAAATCCTTTTACAACTAACCTGGCTTTAAATCTTTTCTTACCTCCATCCTCTTCTTCCAACCTATAAACCCATTTATTCTATAAAAATGTTTTACCTACAGGCAACTTACATAAATCCCAAGTCTTATTTTTCAACAAGGAATCCATTTCTTCAGTCATTTATGACTCCCATGGAATCTTTGTATAGCTTCATCTTAACATTCAAGCTCAATAGCATCTATTAATTAAATATAATACAAAAAGGGAGAAATCTCTTCGTAGGTCTACTTAGCCTTGCTGATTGTCTAACATTCACTAGGTGTGTAGTATTTGTTTTTGTGGTTGTTGCAGAGCATGAGGGACTACTGGAACATAATCCTTTTGAGTATCATCCAACACTACATAATCATTTTCTTTCTTCTCATGCTTCTGCAACAAATCTTTGTACAACACTTTCTCATTGAATATTACATCCCTGCTTCTTAAAATTTTATGATTTTTGAAATCCCAAAGCTTATAACCAAATTCATCAATGCCATATCCAAAAAATATACATTTCTTTAACTTATCTTCCAATTTGGTTCTATTTTCTGAATCTATATGTGTAAAAGCTTCACAACCAAATGTTTTGAGAAAACAATAACTCACCTTCTTACTAGTCCATGCTTCCCCTAGAATACAAAAATCCAAAGGAGTAGAGGAACTTCCATTAATTAGATATACAATAACATCGATAGCCTCTACCCACATGGTTAAGGGCAGCCCAACATGCAACCTCATGCTCCTTGCATGTTCCATTATTGTCCAGTTCATGTGTTCAACCACTCCATTTTCTTGTGGAGTCATTGGAACACTTTTCTATTTGTGAATACCATTAGTGGAGAAATAATCTTCAAATTCATAACTACAATACTCACCACCATTATTAGCTCTAAGACATTTTAACCTTTTACCAGTCTCATTTTCAACCAAGCATTTCCATTACTTAAAAGTTTGAAATACATCTGATTTCTATCTAACGAAATAAACCCATACTTTTCTAGTTGCATCATCAATGAATGTAACATAATAATGAGATCCACCAAGGGAAGATACCTGAGCTGGTCCCCATACATCTGTATGCACACGTTCTAATTTCTTATTTTTCTTTTCCTTCCCACTCTTCACAAAACTTGCTCTCTTTTGTTTTCCATACACAACTTTCACAAAACTCCATATTGACACATTTCAAACCTAGTAAAACTCTCTTTGAATGAAGTAATTGCACACCTTTCTCACTCATGTGCCCAATTCTATTGTGCCATAGCATTGTATCAAAATCTATAACAACTATTTGTTCTCCCTGCTCAACTGCAACAACTATTTCTGAACATTAATTTTTCTCTGAAACAATTAAAGTTGAAGGAACAATATGACCTGTACAAAGATATAAGGTTCCTACTTTCACACCTTTTGGTACTACAAGGGAACCTTTGAAAACTTCCAATTTTTGTCATTAAAAGTAATTATGCAACCCTCATTACCCAGTTTCCCTGTTGAAATTAAATCCCTACTCAGCCTTGCAGCATATCTTACCTCTTGTAGTTGCCAATTATTTCCATTCTACAACTTAATCTTAAGTTTTCCCTTTCTAAAAAAATGACAATGTTCATTATCCCCCAAATAAACAAGCCCAAAATCCCCTTGGACATAATCTAGGAAATAACCTCTATGGAGAGTAGCATGAAATGAAGCCCCTGAATCTAAAACCCATGAATCATCAACACTTTCTAAAGAAAGAAGCAAAGCATCCTCTTTGGATTTATTAGTTACCACATTTTCCTTCTTTTTCCCTTCTTGTTTGTCTCCTTTATTTTTCTATTGATTCCAACAATATTTCTTCCAATGCCCTAGTTTTCCATAGTACCAACGATCTTTTGGTCCTCCTTATTAAGACCTCTTTCCCTTTGATTTTCCTCTTGATTTCTCTCAATTTCTAGAATTGTTTCCTCTCTTAGTTGTTTCTACCTTTTCTTTGTGCATTCAAAACACTTCCTGATGTAGATCCACCTAAGTTTTTTCTATGAGTTTCCTCACTCAGAATAACACCAATCACATCATCAAATGTTCAAGTATTAGACCTACAAACAAAATTATTCATAGCCATCACCAAGGCATTCCAACTTTTAGGAAAAGAACACAAAATCAAGAGAGCTCTAATTTCTTCATCAAAATTGACATTCATATAAGATAACTGACTAGTAACCATATTAAACTCATTTAGATGATCTGTAATAGATCAACCTTTTGTCATTTTCATAATAAATAAATGCTTCATGAGAAATATATTGTTTGAAGTAGAGGATTTTTCATATAGTTTTGCTAGGGTTTACATCAACTCTTTGGTCATCTTTTCTTTTGTAATATTAAATGCCACCAATTGTGCTAGGCATAAAGAAATACTTCTGAGTGCCTTTCTATCTAGAATATCCCAATCCTCATCTATCTTAGTGGTTTTTTTCTTAATTTTTTCTTTTAATGGCTGCCATAAATCCTTTTGATAAAGATAGTCCTCCATTTGCATCTTCCATAACTTAAAGTTCTACCCATTAAACTTCTCAACCTTTAGCTTACCCTCATCTGCCATCACTCCCTCTCAACCATGAGCTTCCCACTCAATTGTGAGACTTTCATGTAGAGGATAACTTAAACAACTAGGCTCTGATACCACTTGTTAGGATTTAAAGAGATAGAAATAACAATTACATTCAAATACAACCAAATTTTGAAAATAATAAATCGCACAAAAGAGAACAAAAGACACAAAGATCTAACATGGTTCACCCAATCTTTGGGCTATGTCCACTAACAACGAGTCCAATATTTTCTTATCCAATGATTACAACTTGATTACAATCTGTAATTCCTTACAACTCAATACCGCTTCAAGAAAGTATTATCGCATCACACACTATGAAAATCCCTAACCCTAAGCTATTTTATACAAGTATTTTTGCTGCTTTAGGGTTAAAATTAGTTACAATATGTCGGCCCAAAAAATGCAGATAAAATAGCCCCAAACCCCACCAAGGAATTATGGAGCATGTACAGTACTTCCCTGATTAGTCACCACAAACTAACAGAAAGCTTCAAAAATCAAGCACAAGCTCAACAAAAAAAAAAACTAAAAATATTTGACGAAAGCCTTCAGTAAAAGAGTTCATTACGTGAATTTGGAATCGATTGATTGATCAATTAAATAATGAACTAAACTCAAAGAAATGTGAAACTAAGTTGAAAAAGTTTTTTTCTCTTACCTACATTTTGTCACCACAAAATGTAGGACAAGAATTTGCAGATGTTAATAGATAAGATAAAAGTTACTTTCAATGGTTTTTTAAAAAAAAGAAAGAAACATCCACAAATATTTCCTTCATCATAAACCATGATACATTCAGGCAAAAAATTCAAAAACTTTTATAAAGGGTGACAAGAGCTTTGACACGAGAGCTTACCAAGTGCTTTAACTTGTAGATGTTGCAAGAAAAATATAGGGAAGGATGTATTTGGTTCTATCATGGTGGCCTATGTAGGGTTTCAAGAACCCTTGCCTTTCTACACACTTTGCAATTCATTGAAAAGTGAACCCTCTTAACCTTTTTTTTAAAAAGATTTCAAATCCACTAGATGTTATTTGATAGGATTCTAAATGAAAAATGCCTAATGTATGTCGCGGGTCTTTGTAGGGTTAGATAAATGTTGAATGGTAACACTTATTTTTTCTTGAATTTCTATTTTTCATAAAATATAATGTAAATTAATATTATTAAATTAGTTTTTAATAAATAATTTATTAATGTTGTTTAGAAATGCAAGTGTGAGAATGGTCAACACTTTATCTTAGCTTTGGATTTCATAATTTGATCCACATACATAATGACTTCAAGTGCAAGATGAAGATATGTGTTCTTGAGTGATTGAGGATAGATCTGCAATAATATTTTGACCAAGTATATAGGGGTGGTTGGATCAATTTGAAGACATCTGGAGCAATTTTGAGAAGTTGGAGAGAATATAGAAGGGGGTTGGTTTTGACTTATCCAGAGCAATTAGAGGAAATTTATGATCAATTGGAGTATTTTTAGGGTCATTTTTAGTGTGTCATAGGGTTTTTTATGACTCAAATTGGGCTTTGGATGCACTTGGACTTTATTTTGTGAGTTTATGGGTCTTGATTTTGAGGCTATTTTTTGCATTCGACCTAGGTGGTTGAAAGATGTGTACTTAGTGAGTTTTCCTCATTTTTCCTTTTAGTTTTGAATAGTAGATTTTGGGGAGTTAGTGAATTTTTGGAAATATATTTTGTCTCATTTTTCATCTCTTCTGTAACTCAATGTTCATTTGGAAATTGAATAAAAATTGCAGAACTTGGTTCTACTCTCAAAGTTGATTCAGCCTACTCATTGTTGCAGTTTTGTGTTTGCCATGCGATTGATGAAGTTAGATGTGAGATTTGTTATCTATTCCTTATAGCTTTTATCTTATAGTTTTCATACCTTTCTAGAAACAGTTTGTTGATTGTATCACCTAACTGTGACTGTCTTTCAGTGAGAAATTTGTGTTTTACTTCACGGTCCTTGTATCATTTGACTAATTAATGAAATATTTATGCATAGATGGTTTTCAATGAGTTATGTATTTCACTTTCTTTGTCTTTGAATTGAGTATCATCTACAATTGTTCATCTTCCTACTTAAGTTGGTAAATCTCACTAGTTAGTTTTTTCTTTAAGCTTTCTAGTTAAGGTTTAGTTTCATCCATTAATTTTTTTATTTTATGTTTCATCCTGCCTTTTCTCGAGGAATGAATAGTTTAGGGGAATAACCAGCTAGGAGCCAACCTTATTTGGAGATTCACTCCAAGTCTTATGTTACCCACAATTTAGGAGTGTTTCAATGTGTCTTTGAGATATTAAGTTTTTTTCCAACTTGATAAGGGTGCAATTTCAATAGAGAACAATTTTCAACACTCCCGGTGGGATTGTCAAGTAGATAGTATTTTTGTTATATTGTGGTTTTTGGTTTTACTATGCACCTTGTAAATTTTTTCAAACCTTTCAAAGGTAGTTTGAAGCACAATTGGTGACTCCAATGATGAAGAATAAGTAGATGCAATGCTAGTAAGTTTTAATGAGAAGAATACAAAGGAGAAGTTCAAAAGAATTCAAGCATTTGCAATTGCCACCACCCAAGAGGAGAGGTAAGAAAATGAAACAAACTCCTTCAAAAAGAGTTTGTCCCTTGCCACCTCAAAAAAGGGTTAGACCTTTATAGTTTTACTCAAGAAGAAGAGGCAATTTTTTAGGAGCACATCATTCAACTTCTCCAACTTCTAGGACAATTATACAAGTACCAAGAAGTTTTCCAAATAGGAATCAACTATTTGTTATTTTTAATTGGGGTAGTCCAATGAATTTGCAACAATATGATGCTATCCCTAGCACTACACTTAAAAATCTACCGTATTTCACTAGAGAAGACCAAGTTACATTGATAGAAGACATTAAAAATGTAGCAAACTTTTGTTTTTGTGCATCATATAATAGAGGAAAATGTGGCACTAAAATTGTTGGCAATATCACTCGAAGGCAAGGCCCTGTAGTGGTTTAGAGGTATGAAAGTTGATTCTATTGCAAGTTGGGATGAGCGAGGAGTAGCTCTCTATAAAAATTTTGAGGATAAGTTTGACAATCTCTCTTTGGTTGAGAAACTCACAACCATTAAAAGATTGGCCCATGAGAGAATGAATACTTCAACTTCAGATTTCAGAGGATGTTGGATACAATATCAACAACTACAAGACCTCCACCAGAGTATACATTCTTATATTTCTTGGGGGATTTGAAAAATGAAATTATTGTGATGATCCATTCTATGGGTGGTAACACTCTACCAAAAGCTTGTGAGATTGCAGTTGCAATAGAGAATAGCTTAATTCAAGCTAGTAGAATCTCACCAAGGCCACCGATGCCTATCTATCCTAAGATACAACCAAGTGCAGATCTTCCTATGCCTCAGTTGCACTATTTTGTAACCTTGATGTTGCAATAGCTAGCACTTATATTATTCCTACTAATAATTCCTTCAAGGACTTGCAAGATATAAAGGAAAGTCAGAAATGATAGAGAAATTTCTACAAACCTTTGACAATGAGTTGACTAGCATTAAGAAGCAACAATTTCAAAATCCTAGGCCATATCAAGCAAATAACAATATGCATAAGCAAGGTTAGAACCAACCTTATCAAGCTAATACGAAGCCTTATCAAGGTAGTTATCAAGGCAATAGGCAAAATATTAATTAGAAGGCTTTTTAAAAATACAACCCAACCCTAGTTAGTTCTAATCGAGATTTGGTGCCCGCACAAAATAAACTTGTTGTTGGCTATGAATGGTATTTCCTATGTAATCAGCCTCGTAGTAAAGTATGTTTTTAAACTATGTAATCAATCAATAATTAATGGTTTAGAATGCATTAGTGACACAAAAAGATTCACATCAGGATGAAACCCTACAACAAAAAAATCAACCTCCCAGTGAAACTAGTCTTCTGAACTGGCAAGGAGAAGAATTTTGTGGTGTGAACATGGATATTTCTTCAATTGTGAAAAGTACTAGAGCGAAAAAGAGATCTTTTGAGCTTGATAAAGCAATTGATAAGGAGGAAAGAAAAAACAAAGGAAAAGAAATTGCAAAATCATCCATGCCTCAAGCTCACATGTTACAAAGGAATCTGCTTGGTCCACTCAAAGATCAACCACACTTGCAAACAAATCATGATGTTGGGAAGATTCACGAAAAGTAAATCCTATTGTGCCTTTCAATATTGTGGAAAGTCTGAAAAAGATGAATGCAAATATGTCTAAGTGGGATTCCTTGTCTATTCTGGGTCAAAAGGATATGTTGCATGTAGCCTTGAAAAATTTTAAGGATTCAAATAACTCTACAATGGGTGTAAGTGGCAGTTTTCTATCTAATCATCTACATGAAAACATTGTCCAAGTATGGAGGTAATTAAAGATTCAAAGCCACCTCCTTTCTATTTGACTTTAATCTTGGGTGACAAGTTGATTCATAATTGTATGGTAGACAACGGGGTGAGTAGTTCTATAATGCCTAAATAAATAGTCGATAAGCTAGTTCTTAAGTACTAGACATTAGAGAGGGAGTTGTCCAATTGGATGGGACGGCCATCAACACCTTAGGTGTTATCAAAGTGTTAGACCTTACCCTATATGCTTGCCCAAATTTTGCAAACCCTCAAGGCATTTTTGCCATTAACCTTCCTCCATATTTTGCCATGTTCTTTTCAAGGGATTTTATAGCTTAATAGAGGGTCATTTGTTGGTTGATTGGTCACACATGCTATTTAGAACCAAATATGGGACAAGGGCCACTATAAAATTAGAAAAAATGGCCAAAGATTATATAGAAGCATATAGTCCCAGCATGGTAAATTTTATATTAGGTACTATTAAGTCTAATCAAGCCAATGTCACTAGCGAGGAGGTTGTTATGGATCAAAAGTTAGAGAAATAGTTTGTCCCAATGAGCTCAACATTAAAGCTAGTATGGGTAATTATGTGAGTAATTCAAAATAAATTTGGACAAACCTTTCTTACCAAAGATCACATGGCTATAACCCAAAGATAAAATGTTATTTTGGTCATATACCTTTAGCTAGCAGCTGGTAGTGAGAACCATAAATTAGTATTTGTATTTAATGATTCATGGTGTAGAGCCATTAAATGTGTGCATTCAAAATTTGTGGGAATCAAAATCACATAATTAGTTTTACTTTGGCATGAAAGGGACATTGGTATACCAAATAGGGAAGAATTTCAAAATAAAAAAAAACTTGGTTATTGTAGGAACAAATTTTTGTTGGGAATTCAAGATGCTAACCTCCATTGTCTCTCACTATTGAAAGATAAATTTAGAAAGCCTCTATGCATTTAACTTTTAAAAAAGGAATGAGTAGTGTAACACACATGACTTGGTCTAGACTTGTTATTGCGCCAGTAGCAAAGATTATTGGTATACTTTCCATTCCTAGGAGCACACATTCCCATATTGTAGAAGTCTTAGTCAATAGTATTTAAGTTACCTAGTGAAGGTGCCATTCTTTTTTAATGGAAGCTATTGAAATCTTAGCTGGAATACTTACATCCATAAAGTCACACTCTGACCAACAACATACATGTTGGTTCATTTCTCTTTTTAAAATATTGGTTGAAAGTTACAAAGATTTAGATGGTGACATTGAAATTATAATAAAATAGTGTGTTAGTTTCTATATATTATTTGCAAGTCAATGTTTCTTGTCTTTTCCATTTATGCTTGAATAGAATAGACACCACACCAAAATTTGCACATCAAAAAAAGAACATTCATACAATAGTAATCATCGAGACTTGTAAGCAAAAATAGAGGCAATGTAAGATCATTATGATTAACAAAATCTTATGGGCACCATAGACATAAGCAACAAACTAGATTGAAAAGTTTGATATCCACATCAATTCGACATGTGATCTCTTTCTGACAATACATTTCCAAGAAGAGGCATTAGGAAAAGAAAAATGACTACATATTATGCTACAAATTAAAATGTATCATATGTGTGCAACCTATATGACAAATGTATATTGTAAAATGACTGTGGTCAAAATTCATATAAGCTAAATCAGATTCCTCTATTGTATTGTATGAAACAACATTAATAAGTTTGAGAATCAATAGATAGTCCAATATGTGGGAGCAAGTAAGCATTAGATCTATCAGAACAAGGATGGTCATTTCAGTAGGCTTAGTTTGCTTAAGTGTGCCAAGGACAAGGAAAAAATAGTTAAAGAAAAGCTCTACAACATAGAAAGAAAACTCTTAGGTTTGGTTCAATCAAAGCTTAGTTCACTTTGTGATTTGGAGGCAATTGAGAGTTGTTTATCCTCTATACAAAAAATGAGATCTAAAAGTAAGAAAGTGAACATTCTTGTTGTTGTGATTCGTTTGGTCAAACTAGTGTTGTTGAGAAATCCTAATAGAGGGGCAAAACTTGTAGTTACTAAGTGTATCGTTCATATTATGAGGACAACAACACCACATGATCCTTACAATAGGGAAGTGATGAAAGAGGTATTCCTATTTATTGTAGAGAGATTTCAAGGATTGAGTGGTATCCATAATCCATCATTTGGTAAGGTAGTCCAAATTTTAGAATAAATTGCTAGATTTGTAAATTGTGTGATTATGATAGATCTCGATTACTTGATTCTAGGTATGTTCCATCAATTTTTTATAGCCATTAAAAGAGACCACAAGAGAAATGTTTTATTTTTCACGTAGTCCATTATGTCTTTGATCATTAAGGAAAGTGATTACTTGCAATATCACTTATCCAACATATTAGCTGATTTTGAACAAACACATGTTACTTCTTTTGGTGCTTGTAGTTTGGCCACCAATGTCATCAAACAATGTGAGCGAAAATTGAAACCATTATCAACAGGGGAAAAGGTTGGGGGAGGAAGGAAAAATAAGATAAGATAATAATATTAATATCCAACCACCAAAGACTACAAAAGGTCTATGGGACTAAGAATTATAACAAGACAATTGACAAAAGGATCACCAAACGGTGTTTAAGAAAAGAAAACAAGAAGAAGATAAGAGAAGTGCCAAGGAAAATACTAGGAGTCCTTTGTTGGTAAAAAGAAATCAGTCACAGAAGGATATGATTGTAGGTGGACATAAGCCCCGATTTGTCTATGTGAGCTCCTAGAGGATTGTCATTGTTGGAAGAAATTGTTGCAGGGTCTGACAGAGCTAGAATGACTAGTGGAACTGGACAACCTTTTCACACCCTGTGATGGAGATAAGGGTGAGGAAAAGGTAGTAATGAGCTGATTAGAGGTGTGTCAGCAAGGAAGTAGTGACTGTAAAGTACTATCATGGAGCAGGGTGACTCCTAAAGATAAAGTGCGAGACACTACTGGTCAATGTAACTAAAGAAAGCTGAAAGAGAAAAATAGTCACAGAAAAAACAATGAAATCTCTCTCTGATCTCATAGAAGATAGGGAAACGAAAAATAAAGTGAGTCTCTCTCTCGACCTTCACTAAAGTACACAACTGATAGATCTTCTCTTTGTTGTCCATATGATGGTTGGTTTGAGCCCGAAAATGGTGAGAACGAACTCTGAAGGAGCCCAGAGAGATAGGCAGGGAATGACACCAATGTTAAGATAGGTATCTAGGATGAACAATAATCCCATCATAGATCTCTAGAAAGTGCTCAGCATAGAAGGCCATCCTTAGATGTAAACCTCCAGGAGGGTTACTCCAAGTAGTGATAATGTAATGTCTGTAGATATCAAGTCTAACATGCTCATTTAACTCCTAACGTGAGGGGAGGAGATGAATAGAAGCATCCAGTGAGAACTCATATGCAGGGAGGTGATCAATATCAATCCTAGTTGAGCTTGGTAGAGAGGATGCCTAAGCATACCAAAAGCGATCTTGAGAGCTAGTATCCAAACTTGTAGTTGTAGAAGAAGAGAAATGAGCTAGTAAGAGTATCTATATCGATCTCCAGTCGAATCCAAAAAACCATGAAGGCAATGAAGGATCCAAATTAGGTCAAATATGGCCACAAGTCTGAAGGGATGAGCACCAAACTCAACAAAAATAATACTATGAGGAGTGAACCTGTGACATTTAATGATATGCCTTAGAAGAAATGTCTACACTCACTCAATCGAGGCCCAATCTAAGATAAGGAGAGAACGCCCCCAAACCACTAAGCCCTAAAGAACAACCAATCAAACTAGGGAGTCCAGGAGGGATATCTTGGATAAGCACTGTCTCTCAAGCATAGCAAGATATACCATACCCTTACTGAATTTGGACTAAATTGTCGATCTCATACTAAAGTGGGGTCCAAAAAAACTTCAGTCCAAGATACAAATATGAAGAAGTAATCTCAATCTCCTATCTTTGGAAGAAGAAGCAAAGATGAGAGGTCTTTAAGTAGTTAAAAACCATAACTTTAGTCTTACCTAGGCTAACCACAAGTTGTTGCTAATCACAAAAGGAAGCCAAACCATCAAGATGTAACAACCCACCAAGGGATCCAAAAGAATTAACCTAAAGTTTTATGAAGTTTTCCCAAAAAACAAAAATAAACAAGAAATAATAACATACACATTAGACATTAGGTAGCAGAAGCAAAAACATGCAATCATCTATAAGCATACATAACAGGTTACATTCCTTAAGGATCCCAAGATGTTGAATCACATTTAAATTGAATTAATACTAAGTCTAACAAATACCACATCCATATGAAAGAATAATTAAAAGTCCAAATTCCATTTAAATAATATACATTGTTCGAAATGCCACTTGGCAAATAAAATTCAGAATACTCAATCATCCATTGTACATGTCATAGGGTACGAAAGGCTAAAAGAATATACATTTATAAAAATAGATTACATCATCCTTTTTGGATCCATGATACAAAGTACAATACAATAAATGAAACCATCCATCATAAAGCTATAAGTATCCATAATAAAGATACAACTATCTATCATAGAGATACAACCATCCATCATAAAACACAGAAATAGAATGAAAGGAAATGTCGACAAGGAAACTCCAGCCATAGCATCTATGAATGAATCTCAATGATAAGAGTAAAAAGCACTACCACCCGACCGCATGGAACCTAAATGGTCCACTCCCACCGTGCTGAGGAGATAGTCTCAAGTTCCAAATAGGATATCAATTCAAATATCAAAAGTACTCTCCAAGTCCAGGAAATCCTAAAAGTAATCTAACTCAAAGGTTCCAAGATAAATCGACATCTATACCTAGAGGCACACCAAGATATGTAGGGAATCTACTATCTAAGTGGACAAGTGTCATCATACAAATCAACACTAGAGTTACCCTAGTAGTCTCTCAAGACCTTGGCCCTCTAGTGATCCATATGCTGCACTAGTATCCTCTCATATTGAAAAGGCATACTAATGATGCATAGTCGCAACCAAGCACTCTCTCTACTCTCATCCTAGTCTATACTAGCATTTGAGGCATGGGAGGGAACATACAAAAAGTCTTATTAAGTTCGTTTTACTCTCATTTAGTGTATTTTTTTCACTTATTAAATAACTTACAATGGGTCACCCTGGCAGTCACTTAGGGCCTCGGCCTCCATTGTAAGCCACTTCTCAACATTACATATAGATAACCTACCCTAGGCTCATAAAATCAAAAATCAAAGAATCATACTAAATCACCTGAGTCCTATACAAGTGACTAGAAAGCATCAAAGATAAATCACAATTCCCATCAGTTCTCAACGAGCAAACAGAAAGTATCCCAAAACACTATCGAAGACTCAAGATGGTTAAGTTAAGTAGGTCATAACCTTCATCCCATTATCCCATAATAACATTGAAACAATAACCAACAATATAAACAAACTCATCAAAGAGCATACCAACACATTACCATGGTTGAGTTAAAAAGATCAAGATCAATTCAGCATAAAACCACAATCACAAAACTCTCAAGCCTCTAGTAGATGTCCTAAAACTAGTCTTTGCTCTAGTCAACCCAAACCCAAAAACATAGACAACATACAGTAACAAAGTGTACGCTTCATAGTTTGGCTTGATTTGAAAACACATGGTTGAGTTAAATGTAAGGTTTCAGTTTTTGTTTCACTGAGTGTTTCGAGTACATAAGGTTCTCAGTTTACCTTACAAGTTAACTCATTCATTTATTTGAATGAAATATAGAATTACCCCCATAATATTTTAAATCAATTTTCTAAAATACTTCGAGGATAATTTTTTATTTATTTAAATTATTAAAATAATACTTGTTGATTTCCAAGTAAAATTCTTTACAATTTTATTTAAAATCAATGTTATTGATAATAATAATTAAATAGATTTAAAACCTCATTTAATACATTCATTATTAATTAAATTATACTTAACTAAATTAATTAATAATTAAAAATAATCATATTAATATTATTTAATTAATTATTAAATTATTAAATATGATTAAAACTTATTAACGAAGTTAATAATAAATAATAATTTTTTAAAAATTAACATTAGAACTTTTAATAAAAATAACTTTTAATAATTTAAAATTTTAAAAAAATAATAACAAAAAAGGCAAGTGTATTCTTTGGAAGGCCCACCGGCCTTTTAAGAACATCGTGGCCTCACTGCGGCTACCGCAAGGCTTGCGGCTATGATAGTCTGTATTACTATCGCTGTTGTAGGTGGCCGCTTAGTTTAGGAAAAGGGGGAGGTTGGGTAAAACACCCTCCTTCCATTATTATATAATTTTTTTAATATTTTAAAAAGGATATCGTCTTTTCCAATTTATTTTTATTTTATAAATATAAAATTTATATAAAACAAATTCCTTTTTCCAATAAAACATACATTTTTTAATAATAGTTTCATCCTTAATCTGATAGAGGAAATACAACCAACTGGTTGAATTCTAAATGAGAATTTTTGAATTTAATACAAAATCCTTCCCCAATCAATTTCCACTTTTAAATCTACTGTAGAAGGATAATATTGATCTTTTTATTTTCCTATAAACAAAAGATTTAACAGACATACTAGAAATACACAATACTGAAATATTCATCACAAGAATTCTTTAGATAACCATTCAACAGTCACGATGAAGACAGGAAAAAAAAGGGCATGATAAACTGTGTGAATAACCACAAGAATCTACCTGGACTTTGATGCTAATCGCTATGCCCAAAAAGATTGTAAGAAAAACTTCTCCTCTCAAAACCTTCTCTTTTCTGAAATTCTTTCCCCTTCCAAAATTCAAGGTCCTTTGAATATAAACCCTCAAATTGTGATATGAAGTTCTCTCCTAAAATCAGGCCACTAATTGTGCGATCACCTGAGAGAACTCCTTGTTCACTAGACTTCACTCTTTATTATCTTTTCTTTATCTTTTTCATGCATGTTTAATGAATTATAAAATAACTTTATTTAATTTTCACTTGACTTCTCTTTTTAATTAATTTATTAAATTTTAATCTCATGCACACATCATGCAATCTTTTTTTTAATAATAAATTAATATCTTTTTCATTTTTTAATTCATTTTCAAAATGTTAAATGATAAAATATTTATTAACTTAAATAATAATAGTATTTAGCATTTATTTAAAAATGAATGCTAAATATATTATTATTAAATTAATTTAATATTATCACATTCTAAAATTAAACTTATGACTTTTATATTTAAATGTAATTCTTTTTATTTAATTAATATAATTAAATATTAAAAATACCATAGTAAATTTCCATTAAATTAAATTTGACTTAATAAATAGAAAAATTACCAAAGATTCATAAAACAAAAAATGGAAATTCATCATAGAAAAACACATACAATATCAAACTAAAGGGTTATAATCACGAATCAATGTCATTCGACGCATTCAAAAGGTAAACAACTCAGATATTTGTCTTAATTTTCTAGGACAAATGGGTTAAAGGTTTAGGATTTGGACTTAAGAATTTATCTCCCCTCTCTTACCATTGAGATAAAGTGATAGGGTATGCTCATCCTAACAATTCAGGGAAATTGATGCTCAGTACTTGCAATCTGCATAAAAATCCACACATGTACAAACACAATATTCTAAACTAAACAGGTAATGGAAGGAAGTGGTGCATCGTGTAGATCCTGACTAGCAGATGACTACGACTCCCTTCCTTAACCACATCAGAAACACCATACATAAAGAAAACATACACGCACACCATACAAATGTAGTATGGTGTAAGTATCCATAAGAAAACACATACGGTAATCCATCTAACTAGACATCATCAATAACTTAAAATACTTTAATAATCACCATGCATACATGAAGTATAGAGTACCAAGTAATCTCATCATATATCAATTGAATCTCAAACAATATTTAAAAATCTCAAAAAAATCCTACTAATCATCAAGCATAAAACTAGCCTAAAAGAGTTCGGTAATAATAGCAAAAATGTAAACTAGGGGCAAGCACTACATCCACCCCCCTTAGACTTAGGCTTACTCTTGGAAGCCTATAAACAAGTAGGGATATAAATCCTATAATCTAGATGCATCCTCCCATGTAGCTAATGAATCATCAGTAGGGTCCCATTGTACCCTTACCTGCTCTATGGTTTGACCTCGGAGGGTCAACTCCTGCTACTCCACAATGCAAACCGGCTCCAAAGCTAGCTGCATATCCTCTACCTACAACTCATTCCAATCAAGAACATGTACCACATCAAGAATATACCGCTTAAGTACTAAAACATGGAAAACATCATGGATGCGAGCTAGGTTGGGCAGTAAAAAAAGATGATAGGCAACTGAACCAATCCTCTCAAGAATCTTGAATGGTCCTACAAAGTGAGGTGCTAGCTTTGAACCCTTTCCATAATGGATCAGACTCTTCTCAAGAAAACCTTCTCTCCCATAGAAAACTACTTCTCTTTCCTATGAGAGTTGACATACTTTTTTACCTATCTTGTGTTGTAGATACGTGCTCTTGGATGCATGTTACCTATTGCTCCATATGTTGAAGCATCTCAAGACCCAATAGGATACAATCCTCAAGACTGTTCTAGCACAAAGGTGTATGATAAGGATGACCCTACAAGGCCTAGAAAGGTGCCATGCTAATAGAAATGTGATATTCATTGTTGTAAGCAAAATCCACTAGGTAGAGATAGTCCTCCCAAAGAGTCTATCTATCCATCACATACATCCTCAACATATCTTCCAAAACCTAATTCACTCTCTATGTCTGCCCATCTATCTCTGGGTGATATGTTGAGTTGAAGTTCAACTGTGCTCCAAGATCATGCTGCAACAATGTCCAAAATGCAGAAGTGAATATAGATGATCTTCTGGGGAATACCATGTAGTCTCACGATGTCACGCATGAAGACATTACCTACAAAAGCTGTAGTGTAGGAAGACATCATCTGTGAAAATGTGTCACCTTAGTCAACCGATCAACGGTGACCATGATAGTATCATGTTGATGAGCATTCATAGGTAATCCTACTATGAAGTCCATAGAGATGATGTCCAACTTCCATGAAGGAATGAGATTTGGTTGTAAAATCCTTGTTAGATGCTAGTGCTCTACCTTGACTCTCTGACACTCAACACACCTAGCCACAAAATTAGTAATGTCATGCTTCATCCCTATCCAATAGAATAAACATCGCAAGTCTGTATGCATCTTCTTGACACTTGGATCTGTCAAGTAAGGTGTACGATGGGCCTTTGATAGGATCAATGTGTGAAGCTCATCCAATAGCAGCACATAGATCCTTCTTGAATGTCTCAAAAGGCCATTTGACTCAAGAACAAAGTCTGAAAACTTACCCTCCAATGCTCTCCCTAATTCTATCTCTCTGCTCACCTCTTGATACCATGTATCGGTAGGGAGTGCCTGAAGTATCTGGCTCCTCAAATCAACACTAAGAGTCATAGATAATGTCACATGTCTCCTATGACTCAAAGGATCAACTACCATGTTCTCCTTCTCCTGAATATACTTCACCTCAAAGTCATACTCACATAGAAACTCCATCTAACAACTCTGCCTAGCATTCAGATTAGGCTGCGTGAATATGTACTATAGACTATGATGATCACTATGAAGTTCAAAATTATGTCCCAGCAAGAAATGTCTCCATCTCACTAAGCCATGAATTTCTGCTACTAACTCAAGATCATGCGTAGGATAATTCATCTCGTGATCCTTGAGTTTGTGTGATTCATATGCAATCACCCATCCATTCTGCATCAATACCGCTCCAATCCCCTTAGGGGAAGCATCTATACACACCATGAAATCACCCGTTGGATTAGGTACTGCTAAGATTGGTGCACTGGTCAAAAGCTCCTTAACCTTTCAAAATGCTTCCTCGCATTTCTCTATCCATAAAAAAATTATTTCCTTTCCTCTGAAGGGAAGTGATAGGATGTGCTATTCTGGAGAAGTTTTGGATGAATCTGTGATATTAACTAGCTAGACCCATAAAACTACAAATTTCTAACATTGTAGTCGGTGTAGGCCAATCTACCAGTGTCTAAATATTTACAGGGTCTACAGAGATACCTCACCTAATATGATGTGCCCTAAGTACTGTATCTTTAATTGAAAGAAATCACACTTCGCTGACTTGGCATAAAGTTGGTTATCTCAAGCACTACAAAACCAAATGTAGATGTTCCTCATGTTCCTTCTGGGACCTAGAATAAATCAATATATCATCAAGGAACATGAGTAAAAATCTATCAAGGTAAGAATAGAACACTCCATTCATTAGACACATGAACACTAATGGAGTGTTCGTCAGCCCAAAAGGAACCATTGTGAACTCGTAGTGCCCATAGCAAGTTTGGAAGGTAGTCTTATGAATATCAACATCCTTGATGCAAAGTTGATGGTATCCTGACTTAAGATTGATCTTGGAGAACACTATAGCTCCCTTGATTTGATCAAATAAATCATTGATCCTTGGTAGAGGATACCTGTTCTTTATTTTCACCTTGTTTAGTTCTCTATAATCAATACAAAGGTACAACAAACCATCCTTCTTCTTTACAAAGAGCACTGGAGCTCCCCATGGTGATACACTTGGTCAGATACTACACTTGCCAAAAGGTCCTCAAGCTATGGGTGTAACTCACTCAATTCCTAAGTAGTCATACAATAAGGAGCTCTAGAAATAGGCTCCTCTCTTAGAGTGATTTCAATGCTAAAATCAATATCTCTATTCGAGGACATGCCCGAAATCTCACTTGGAAAGACATCCACATATTCTTGTAGAATAGGGTGGTCCATAGTCTTTCTCGCTGGATCTTCTTCTTCCAGCTCACTTACCATAACAGAAAATACCTAACATCCCTTACAAAAGCTCCACTTCAATTTCATAGTGGATATCATCTATAGAGATATAGGTCTCAGTATCCCCACAATCTTCACATCCTTCCCTTGGTCATCCTGACATATGATGGTCTTCTTCCTATAGTCTATACTAGCTCTGTGAGAGCCAAGCAATTCCTTACCTAAGACCACATCGTAGGAGCCAAGAGGAATAACCCAAAGGTCAACTAACGTCACAAACCCTCCTATGCTAAGATCACACTTATGAACTATAGAATCTATGGAAACCTTAGCACCTAAGGCTAGTTCCACTTACCAACCCTGATCTTGCTTAACCGCTTCTAGCTTACACTTAGCAACTAATGATGGAGAAATAAAAGAATTGACAGCACATGAATCAAAAAATACAGAGAGAGGTGTACCTTAGATATCTCTCGTAGTCTCAACCACGATCCCCTGATGGTCTGCTTGATGGTGATCTACTGCCGCAAATACCCTATGAGCTCTACTTGCATCCTTGATTGTGGGTCTAAATGCTACTGTCCTAGAACATGAATATTGAGGTGCTCACTATGGACAGTGAGCTATAATGTGTCCAATCTACTCACACGTATAACATCCTATGCCTCTACGAGATTGTCTCCCTATAGGAGGTGCATTCGACTGCTGGTGACTATCCCTATTGGCAAAAGACTAGATTCTCTACACAAGCTAAGTGTACTGATTTTGCCTATTGTGTTTTGCATTATGATTGTTCTTAGAGTTAGAGCCACTGCCACCACTTTGTGCCTGAGGGTATGATCCCTTCTGCTACTATGACTATCGAGGCTGCTACTGGTTCTGATTCCCCTTAGGAAAAGGAGGCTTCTTGTTCCCACTTGAGTTGTGGTTACTCTTAGGTCATGATGCTATAGGCGCTCCCATAAAACCCCCATGTCCAAGGTTGACACTCTATTCTACAAGGATGGCTCGATGTACTGCATCTTTGAGGGTTTTAGGCTTAAATACCTTAACACCCTCAACTGGACAGTTGTTCAAGCCTTTGATGAAATGTTGTGCCAATTGTGTTGGGTTATCACTAATTCTTGAAAAAAGCATGAGCTCATAGAACTTTAGTCCATACTCTACTATGGTCATAGTGAACTGTCTCAGGTTGTGGAACTCATATGCTCTATACTGCTTCCATTCCTCTAGTAGGAATCACTCATAGAAGTTTTCCAAGAATAACTCCCATGTGACATTGTCCATGTCTATGCCCAACTTGTTTTCCTTGATAGTCCACCAAGTGGATCCAAATTTTTCTAGGTTGGTAATAGCAAACCTTGAATTGACATTACTATCAAAGTCCCGAATAGCAAAAACCTTGTCAAGAGCAATAAGCCACTGCTCGACTACATAACCTAAACCATACCCATTAAAGGCCTTGACCTTGGACCTCTAAATGTCCTTCATCTGAGAAACTACTATTGATCTATGTTGATCCCTCCAAGGGCTCCTAGACCTAGGTCTATGCTCATGTCTTGTTTGATGTGCTCCATCCTAATCATGAACAAGAGGTAGGCGATCAATGATGCTCTTCACCATTTTCCTGAGATCAACCTCCTCAAAGTCAACCTACTGCTCTCTATGGTTCTTTTCCTGATGCTCACTAACATTCTCTTCCCTATTCTCTTCATAAAGAGGGCCTTCATGAATAGACTCATGTACATTGATGGCTATGCCTCATCCACAACCTCTACCACAACCTAGACTATGATCTCTAACAGAAGATCTCATCCCAGATACCATCCTACAATAATATCCAATATATAATATGCTATAACAACCATAAAACATACCACTATAAAGCATATATAGCAAACACATGTTTTGAAAATAGTATAAGTTTCAATTTTCCATTTTACCTATTTTTAGGTTTACATATATTTCAATTTTGAAGAATCGATGTTCAAGTTTGAAAATACACAACTAAAAGTTTAAGTTTTGTTTCAGTTTAACAAGTTCAAGTTTTAGCTTGAAATAAATATATATAAAAGTTTAAATTTTAGTTTTGTTCAACTAGTTAACAACTAGTGGCATTCCAATATACCCACAACTCTCAATGTAGAACTCGGGCTCTGATACCAGATGTAACACCTTGCCAAGGGATCCAAAAGAATCAACCTAAAGTTTTAGTAAGTTTGCAAAATATATTTTTTTTAACAAGAAAGAATAACATACACATCAGACATAAAGCAGTAGAAGCAAAAACATACAATCATCTATAAGCATACATAACAGATTACATTCCTTAAGGATCCCAAGACATTGAATCACATTTAAATTGAATTAATACTAAGTCTAACAAATACCACATCCATATGAAAGAATAATTAAAAGTCCAAAGTCCATTTAAATAATATACATTTGTTCCAAGTGCTACTTGACAAATAAAATTCGGAATGCTCAATCATCCACTATATAGTCACAGGGTATGAAAGGCTAAAAGAATATACATTTATAGAAATAGATTACATTATCCTTTTCGGATCCATGATACAAAGTACAATACAATAAATGAAACCATCCATCATAAAGATATAAGTATCCATAGAAAAGATACAAGTATCTATCATAGAGATATAACCATCCATCATAAAACACATAAATAGAATGAAAGGAAATGTAGACAAGGAAACTCTAGCCATGACATCTACAGATGGATCTCAATGGTAAGAGTAAAAAACATTACCACCCGATCACGTGAAACTTAAATGGCCCACTCCCACCATGCTGAGGAGATAGTCTCAAGTCCCAAATAGGATATCAATCCACATATCAAAAGTACTCTCTAAGTCCAAGAAATCCTAAAAGTAATTTAACTCAAAGGTTCCAAGATAAATCGACTTCTATACCCAAAGGCACACCAAGGCATGTAGGGAATCTACTATGTAAGCATGCAAGTGTTATCGCACGAATCAATACTAGAGTTACCCTGGCAGTCTCTCAAGACCCTGACCCCCTAGTGATCCATATGTGGCACTAGTATCCTCTCGTACTGACAAGGCATACTAACAATGCATGGTCACAACCAAGTGTTCTCTCTACTCCAATCCTAGTTTGTACTAGCACTCAAGGCATGGGCAAGAACATACAAAAACTCTTATTAGGTTCATTTTACTCTCATTTAGTGTAGTGTTTTCACTTATTAAACAACTTACAATGGGTTACCTTGGCAACCACTTAGGGCCCCAGCCTCCATTACAAGCCACTTCCTGACATTACATATAGATAACCTACCCTAGGCTCATAAAATCACAAATCAAAAAATCATAGTAAATCACCTCAGTCTTATACAAGTGATTGAAAAGCATCAAAGATAAATCACAATACCCATCAATTCTCAATGAACAACTAAAAAGTATCCCAAAATATTGATTGAAGACTCAAGATGGTTAAGTTAAGTAGGTCATAACCTCATCCCGTTATCCCATAATAACATTGAAATAATAACCAACAATATAAACAAACTCATCAAAGAGCATACCAACACATTACCATGGTTGAGTTAAAAAGATCAAGATCAATTCAGCATAAAACCACAATCACAAAACTCCCAAGCCTCTGGTAGACGTCCTAAAACTAGTCAACACTCTAGTCAACCCAAATCCAAAAACATAGACAACATATAGATACAAAGTGTAGGTTTCATAGTTTGGCTTGATTTGAAAACACATGGTTGAGTTAAATGTAAGGTTTCAGTTTTTGTTTCACTGAGTATTTCAAGTACACAAGGTTCTCAGTTTACCCTACAAGTTAACCCATTCATTTATTTGAATAAAATATAGAATTACCCCCATAATATTTTAAATCAATTTTCTAAAATACTCTGAGGATAATTGTTTATTTAATTAAACTATTAAAATAATACTTGTTGATTTTCAAGTAAAATTCTTTACAATTTTATTTAAAATCAATGTTATTGATAATAATAATAATTAAATACATTTAAAACCTCATTTAATACATTTATTAATTAAATTTTAATTAAATTATACTTAACTAAATTAATTAATAATTAAAAATAATCATATTAATATTATTTAATTAAATATTAAATTAATAAATATGATTAAAACTTATTAACAAAGTTAATAATAAATAATAATAATTTTTTAAAATTAACATTATAACTTTTAATAAAAATAAATTTTAATAATTTAAATTTTAAAAAAATAATAACAAAAAAGGGAAGCGTATTCTTTGGAAGTCCCATCGGCCTTTTAAGAAGGCCGTGACCTCACTACGACTGCTGCAGGGCCTGCAGCCATGACAATATGTAGTACTATTGTTGGCCTAGTACCTACGTTAATGGTAGTGGCCCCTTAGTTTAGGAAAAGGAGGAGGTGGGGTAAAACCCCCTCCCTCCATTATTATATATATATATTTTAAATTGTTTTAAAAAGGATATCATCTTTTCTAATTTATTTTTATTTTATAAATATAAAATTTATATAAAAAAATTTCTTTTTCCAATAAAACATTTTTTTTTTAATAATAGTTTCAACATTAATCTGATAGAGGAAATATGACCAACCAGTTGAATTCTAAATGAGAATTTTTGAATTTAATACAAAACCCTTCCCCGATCAATTTCCACTAGACTTCACTCTTTATTATCTTTTCTTTATCTTTTTCATGCACGTTTAATGAATTATAAAACAACTTTATTTAATTTTCACTTGACTTCTCTTTTCAATTAATTTATTAAATTTTAATCTCATGCACACATCATGCAATCTTAAATTTTTTAATAAATTAATATATTTTTCACCTTTTAATTCATTTTCGAAATGTTCAATGATAAAGGTTTTATTTTATTTTTTTAAAGCAAAAGTGGCAAGCCACTATAATATTTATTAATCTGATTCAACGAGGTCAACTGGGAAAGAATTAGTGAAGAAAACCCACTATAATATTTATTAACTTAAATAATAATAGTATTTAGCATTTATTTAAAAATGAATGCTAAATGTATTATTATTAAATTAAATAAATATTATCATGTTCTAAAATTAAACTTATGACTTTTATCTTTAAGTTTAATTCTCTTTATTTAATTAATTTCCCAATTAATATAATTAAATATTAAAAATAACATAGTAAATTTTCATTAAATTAAATCATTAATTTAATAATTAAATTTGATTTAATAAATAGAAAAATCACCAAAGACTCATAAAACAAAATACGAAAACCCATCATAGAAAAACACATACAAGACCAACTAAAGGGTTATAATCAAGAATCAATGTCATTTGATGCATTCAGAAGGTAAACAACCCACATACTTGTCCTAATTTTCTAAGACAAATGGGTTAAAGGTTTATGATTTGGACTTAATAATTTATCTCCCCTCTCTTACCATTGAGATAATGCGATAGGGTATGCTCATCCAGGCAATTCAAGGAAGTCGATACCCAATACCTACAATCTGCATAAAAATCCATGCATGTACAAACACAATATTTTAAACTAAACAGGCAATGGCAAGAAGTGGTGCATCATGTAGATCTCGACTAGTAGGTGACTACGACTCTCTTCCTTAACCACATCAGAAACATCATACATAAAGAAAACATACACACACACCATACACATGTAGTATGGGGCAAGTATCCATAAGAAAACACATATGGTAATCCATCTAACTAGTCATCATCGATAACTGAAAAATACTATAATAATTATCATGTGTACATGAAGTATAGAGTACCAAGTAATCTCATCATATATCGACTAAATCTAAAACAATATTTTATAATCTCAAAACAATGCTACTAATCATCAAGCATAAAACTAGCCTAAAAGAGTTTAACAATAATAGCAAAAATGTAAACTAGGGGTAGGCACTACACAAGAAGCCTCTGTAAACTCTCTGGAGAAGAAGCTAGAAGAACTACGCCATCTGCAAAAAGAAGAATGAAGATCAAGACCTAATGCAAGTAGCATCTATCACCTGGGAACGAGGAGTTTGAAAGGAAGTCCTCAAGCTCATCAATATACAAACCAAACAAAGAGGGGAGAGATGGCAGCCCTGTTTAACCCTAATGGTGCTATGGGTTGAAACTGAGAATTCCTTAGGAGCCTTGAATCTACCCACCATAGTTTCATACAATCTCATGATAGCAGTTAATAGCATCTCAGAAATCCCAATCACGCGAAGCCTTTGAAATAGAGCCATCCTATAGATTTGTTTCATCTTATATAGGACTATGAAAATAAACACCAAATGATGTAGAGCTACACCTGTAGAACACTTCTTCTGGAATTAGCACTCAAGAAGTTTCAATAGTGGGCTCTTACACATCATGTAAAGATTCAAACCAAATTCATAAGTTGGGATAACATCCAAATGTTTTAACGATTCATCAATAAATTTTACAAATCAAAAGATGTCACAAATTCATTTCATGATATTGATTATGGATGAGCTAAACATGTTTTCCCAATTTATAGTTCAATACAATGAGCAGAATAAAAGTTATTGAACCTTTGCCAAAATTGCTACCATAAAAACTAGATTCTGACTAGTTTGCACTAAATTGATCATAACTTTCTCAAATTACAATGAAATTAACCCAAATCAATATTTAAATTAATGATAACTCAAATAGCTTTCCAAAAATATAAGTTTCAAGTCTGTATCAATTCATATGTGCTCATACCAATTAAAAAAAAGTCAGATTTTTGGGAAATAACTCAGAAATTTATCATAGAACTCACAAAAATAATTTTCTATGTATTTTACTTCTTCTTCCAACTTCCCTAGCAATTATATTCTAAAAATAATGACCAATACATCAAATTTTAAAGCCTTTTCATGTTCTATAACTAATTAATTACCCCTCATGACCATTCACCTTCTCCCTTACATTAACTTTACATATTGTCAACATTTTTATGATGATACTTTATTACATATTTGGCTATTTTCATCTATTTTGAGAATATGACTATAAACATAATAAAGGGACCTAATACATATCAAGAAGGATTAAAGTAATCCTTTTACTTAATAATCCTATTTTAATCATGTTTGAACAATATGACTCTAATTGACTTTATAATATAAAACATGCCTTGGATATTCATCCCATGTGTGCTCCTACACCACAAAACTCGGTCATATGGGCAACATAGCTAGGATGTAGCTGATGGTATTCTTAGGAAGCACACAACTAAAAAAAACACAACCATGGATCAACTACTTGGGAATTCAGAGGGGCCTCCATGCATTATGACATCATGTCCTTTGGTTGATGACTATTGGATAATGAAGCATCTTTTGGATCAGCTATTTGTGTAGCGTCCATAGATAGTAGGCATGAGGATATTTATTCTTATGATGATAATACTTTGAACCAGTCTAATGTTGATTGGATGAAGCACATTAATTTACTTTTTGAGATGGAAGCTCATTGGATATTGCATAATCCACTATTTGAGTTTGATGACAGAACACATTTTGACATTGACCAAGAGTCCCTGGTTGTAGCTAGGAGGTGGTATTTTTGTTACATTTGACCAATGGACATCATGCTGATTATAAATCAGCCTTGGATAGAGACTTAGCAAACAATATGGTCAAGGAGTATATAAGGAGAAAGAATAGTGCAAATGAGTGTATATTAATTTGTTCTTCTCCTCATTTACTTAGTGCCTATGGTTATTCCATCGTCATATAAGTTGAGCATGATGACAACACTTGGGTTGAGTCCATTTAGTTTATGGGATGATTGAGCTTGGTATACTTAATGGTGCATTTTTTTCACACAAGGAGGTGCATTGTATGAGTCCTTTTATAAGGAGATAGTTACAGAATTCAAGTATTGATTCGAGATTCCAAGAGGAGTTGATTTGTGCATCACATTACAGCTACATGGTACGGGATGCATTTAGTTCTCCATTTAGCACACCTGCAAAGGACATTATTCTCTGACTATTGCATAGGTATGGGATGGGTGGTAGGTTTGTTACACTTTCCTTCATGAAGGAGGAGGCCATGTCCAATTTTCTTCTTTAGTACAATTGCAGAGGGGCATTGTCGTGGTAGTTGGATAGTCTAGACGTTCTACTTTTTTTAGTATAGAGCGAGAGGATATTCCAAATAGCTGGGAAGGTGGATGAACTTTTTGTTTATGGGACCCATGAGGATCAGTCGCATGGTTAGTATTATTTTAGGGACATGGTTGGCATAATGTTGAGCTCCCACATTTATTTGACTCTAGTGGTGCTTGTGATATTAGTTGGAGTGAGGTTCTTAGTTGGAATGAGAATTTTTCGGCATATGATAGCAACACTTGGAAGGTTGATTCGATAGATCATGCACATAGAGCGATCTAGAATTGTGAACTAGTATGATTGGTGCATAATTGTGGGAAGTACTTAGCAACTTCACAATTCTAGACATGTTATTTATATCAGAGTGGCTTGGTGGCTTGGTGGAGCAACTTTGTTGAGATTGACATGGGATCCAAGCATTTCGATTACAACATGCAAATACTGATTGCTTTAGGGAAGGTGATCTTTGGGAAGGGAGGACTATAATAATCCCTTTTCCTACCCATGTACCTTCGATGAGTCATTATCCTTTTCCATCATTGTCTTGTGGGCTAAAAAGTTCTTTGCTAGGGGTCATTATGAGTTTCGATATAGACATCTTCACTTTTAGGCACATCAAAGTCAAGATAGTAGGGGTTCTTGATACTTACTCTTTATAGTAAGTTAGCTAGGGTTCGTATTCTCAGATTTGTAGTATTGGACTTTGAGTGTCTTGCCAAGATCTTTTTGACAAGATTTTATACAAGGCTTTCTAAAGTTCAACAAGATATTTATTTTAAGGTCTGAAGATTACATTGTTTCAATAAAGTGACTTTAAAATTAAAAAGGGGAATTAAAAAGTCATTTTATCCTATAGAGTATTATTATTTTCTTAATTGGGAAAAAGACAAATAAAAGGGAAAAAGGAAAATGAAGAAATGAGGAGTTAGGAAAAAGAATATAAAGTCATCCGGTTGTACTTAAGAGGGGAAGAGGGAGCTCTTTTGCAACATGCTTGATTATTGGATTTCATATCAGTTTTCTCTTAGAGAAACTTGGAAGCAAGATGCTTTTATTTTCAGAACCATCTTTGAGGATGAAAACCCTCTAGCTAGACAACAGTGGATGAGAACACATTGTTCGTGGGAGATGTCATTTCAAATGTCTCACTTGAGCTTACACTTATGTTTATTGTACAATGCGACTATCTTTGTTGTATTTAAGGTTGGAAAACATTATGTTATTGTATTGTTGGTTTTTATAATACAATACCAAATCTGAAGTTGTTTGGAACTAAGTATTTTAATGAGCATCTACCGACTTTTTTTTGGTTTATACTGTTGGTTTTATTTGCATGAATTTGTTGTTGTGTTAAAAAATTTGTTTATGAGATAAATTTGGAGAATAACCATTCGAGATATTACATACACTTACCAATTAGTATTTCAATTAATTTTGAGGTTATTAGCATTACTGAGTCCTCTAGTACATAGAGGTGAAATTGTATAAGGTCATCATCTTGTAGAGTTTATTTTTATGAAAGTTATTTCCTTGCTAAAGAAAGAGGAAGTGATATATGAAACAAACAATTTTAGATTAAGTTTGTATTTCTTGTTAAGTTTTGGTTGAATTTATAGCAATAAGAAGGGTGCCTCCCTTAAGTTGAGAGGAGAGATTTATTCTCATATACTTTGTTTGAATATCCTTTTTTGTACGTAGTATGTCTATGGCTACTGACAAAATATTTAGCTAACAAATTCCCCAAAATTTCTTTGGGAAACAAGCCTAATTAGACCTTCTAGTAGAGTACAACATTTAATTTTTTAAGAGAATCCTTACTAAGCAACCTCATTTTTAAATATGTTGTATAAAATCGAAATGGGTATCCAAAAATTATCTTATATCTTCTAGATCATTTCTGATTTGAAATTTATGACCTAAATAGACAATTTGTTGCTCCCTTTAGGCTTAATTATTAAATTACTAGTCAATTGTTGAGGTTGTTGGTCCAAAACAACCCTACCAGTGTTTTTGATATATAAAAGAGAAATAAAAAGGGTATCTCAAAAGGTAATTAGATTGTGAAAATCAAACGTGTTTGAGAAGATATGGTTGACATACTTGTTTTGATGTACTACTAGGAATTGAAACCCTAGATAGGAGTAGTCCATCAATAAAGAGTTTTTAGATGTGTATTTAATATTTGAAAGCCTTCAAAATTGTGAAATATGGTATCACTAAGCCATAACCACCCCTACTCTGTGTTGGCACCATACTTAATTATGCTTGCAATTTGGCCCCAAATTATATTTTTTTCTTTGAAATAATGTGAGTTACAAATAAAAACATCTCAAGGGTTATGGGGTGATCTAATCCTCTCTCAACTATTTTTTCTACCAACTAAAATCTCTCCTCTTTTCTCATAGGTTTCCAAATATTAGATATGTTAATAAGCCTTAGTTTGATATCTGATATTTCCCAAAGCATGCTTTCAAGTACTAAGATAAATTCAGAACCTTGAAATTATATTTTAGGTTTGCAGGAGTCTCATTACCTATTTTAACTAGTAATACCAATTCATTCTTAGAAAAACTTCTTGTATTGCCTGGAATAGAGTGTGGTGTAGGAGCACCTAGAATAATTAATAAAGCCCTAGGTGAGGGATGGATTAGATTTAGGGGGAAATGCTCTATAAGACCCTATCAGTCATATTTTTTAATGGTGTAATGAGATTGATAGGAGTGATGTCAAAGTTTGGGCCAAAAGGGCCTTTAGGGCCATATTGGTCAAAATGATGCAATTGTTGTTCCAAGGGTCAATTTGCTTTGTAAGGGTCATAGGGGACCCATTAAACTATGAGTGGTCTAATAATGTCATTTGGTAGGTGTTGGTTAGGTTTGTAAAGTGTGTAAAGTCAATATGACAAAAGTTGCATTTCTTGCTTAAAAGTTGCAACTTTCAAGATTGTAGCTCCCAACAAGCTAACCAATTCAAAAGATGGTTGAGACCGATTGGGGAAGTTGTAAAACCATTATAAATGCCCTTGGATCACATCAAAAGGATGGTTGGAAGATTTTGGAAGAAGCAATGAAAAATTGTCTGATTTCTCTGTCAAACTAATTGTGTATGAACCTTCGTGTACAAAATATTGATTGGCATGGGTGAATGAGTGGTATGGTGAGAAAGTAGATCCAAATTACTCTCATTTTCATTTGGTTCAGTTTCTATTTGAATTCATCAGAAGAAGTTGTGAATTTTTCTTGTTCACTAGTTTGGTGGACAACAAAATTTGGGGTTTGATATCAATATGCTTATGGTTTGAATTTCGACCGTTGAAAATTTATGGCATTGGGGGAAATTCAAGCTATGAGGATTTATTTTAAGATTTATAAAGTTTTAGATAGTGAAGTTAGTGCATCTATGATAAAATTGATGCCCTAGCCCTGCATCTCTTTGTGCAAGGACAATAGTAGAGTGCAACTGTGATTGCAAATGTTTAAGTGGAGTGGATAGATTGAATCCAAAGGCAGATTTGGAGGTTTTGGAAGTGTCCCAAGGTAATTGAGGGATTTTTTTGGTTTTGGAGTCACAAAAAATAGGAGATGCTTTATAAACTAGGTCCAATTAGGCCTAGCCATTAAACCAACCCTATAAGCATTTGGGTAGGAGTTGTGTGCGTCATAATTTGATTCTCTGGAGTTTGGCAGTACTCCCAAAAGGCTAGTCAGAAGGGTATTTGTTTGCAAGGTCTTGTAGAGGAATTTGGAGAAAGGTCCTAAAAATTGAATAGGTAGGCCTAATTGAATTAGGTCTCCTAACTAGGCCTAACTTAACCAATTTTGGTTGTAAGGTGTTGTTAAAGGTAAAATTTATTGAGGATTGTAGATCAAATGTGGTATGATAGAGAGAGCTACTACCTATAATAGTATTGTAGTGCTTTCCAATATGTTCCAAGAGCAGTCCGATGAGAATAATATATATGATTCAATGGGGCATGTCTCTTCATGAGATGTGCCCTATCATAATTGTGTTGTTTCACAACATATATATATATATATATATATATATATATATGGAGTTATGTACATATATAAAATGAAGAATCATTATATATATAGACACACACACACTTCTATATCTTCTTCATGTTTTGTCATATCCAGCTTAAGCTAGAAAACATTAGCACTCCCTCTTAGCTAGGGAGGATAAACATAGAATATATATTACACCATTGGTAATATTTGGAATGACAAGTTTTAAGGATATCTTTAATCAGAAGATCTCCACCATTTTGATATCACATTTGATATCATGAGTATAGGCCTCCAGAATATCAACATATGGTATTCACCAAATACTCTGAGTAATGGCCTGCAGAATATCAACACATGATATTCATTCACCAAATACCTTCAAACAACTCATAGACCGTCAAGTGAATGGCATCTAACACTTAGTTGTTGATTTACAAGATACAATTTATTATGATCTATTTCAACATTTACATAAAATGTATATCATGATTTAAGTTATTGTAAGATCGTCACCTTCCAATAACTTTTGCAAATACAAGTGACAATCATTTGGAAGCCTTCACTTCCTCATGATGTACACATGGGGTAGGCACATTAAAATCATACAGTCACACACATGGACATTCGAACTCCCTCTGAATATCAATCATTTGAGCTCCTCATGCAAAGTTGCCTTTGAAGAAGTGTCAAACTCCCTCTAAATCTAATGTCAATCTCCTTTTCTTGAAAGAACATTCTCAGAGGAAAAAATAAAGGGAAATAGCTCTTATACTATGTATTGAAATAAAAATAAGAGAGAGACTAAAATAAGTAGTTTAAATGTAATACTCAAAGATAGTGAATACTTATGTGAACATCCTTGATACGAGTTGCTTAAATTTTTGTTTCAATTGGGATGATCCACCTACAAATTATTTTCTTCTATAATTATTCTAAACTTAGAATAATTAGTTTGTCTTTTCCACAATCTTTAATTAAATTTTTTCATAAGAGGATGTACTTTTCAAATCCAAAGGTTAATGACTTTTTCAGAAATAAATTAAACCCTTAGTAATTACAGTTGCTCCATATTATCCCAATCCTTGTATTTGACAAATTCTAGTCCTTAACATTTACTCATATCAGAATTTTGCAAGTAGCAACTTTAGGAGGTTTTGATGTATAATGTGCTTGATTATTTTTATCCTTATATGAATCATTCTAAACTCCCGAGGCTTGTGTAAGATAAATTCCCTACTTAATACTTTTTGAATGCCATTCTTGTTTTACTTTTCATGCCTCTTATGTTGGAGGGTGCTCTCGTCAGGATCTTCACATGGTGGTGTCTTACATTGCATTCAGGCATTTATGAAATAGTCAATGCTCTTTAAAAATCCCTAACATCATCTATATCTATCATTGCCACATATCATTGTCTACGCCTTTGCTTCTTAGCATTATTTCCTTATAGTCACTAGACATCATCACTGCCTTTTTAAGAAACGTATGTTTCTTTTTGTATTCTTATTAGGTATCTCATGTCTTTGATATTTTAATGTTGAATTTATAAAATATTATATCTTATTGTTTGTTTGAACATGTGTGTGTGTGTGTGTGTGTGTCTATATATATATATATATATATATATATATATATATATATATATATATATATATATATATATATATATATATATATATATATATATATATATATATATATGTATAGAGAGAGAGAGAGAGAGAGAGAGAGAGAGAGAGAGAGAGAGAGAGAGAGAGAACCAAGTTGACTTGTCTATCTAGAGAGAGAGAGATAAGCAAGTTGGCTTCTCTGTCTACGCACTCAAAATGGTCTCTATTTCCATCAAATCTCAATATTTTCTTTACTCGTACTATATATGTTGCCATCTTGTATGATTAATAATTTGCATCGTTATCAACCTTGTATATTGTTTGACACCCTTCTTTGTTCCCTTTTATCTAGCCACATCATCTGTTGGTCGGTGTCCCCGTTCATTTGACATGTTGTTAATTTTTTACTCTAACAGATTAAGCAAATTGTTTTTAACAATGACATTTGCAGTTACGTTCTCATACACCATGTCGCATGCTTACTCATGCCAAACTTCGACTAGTGTTGGCAACATAATAAACAATTAACATCTGCCAACAACAGACTCGATATCTTTTAGATTGCAAACTCAGTTTGCATATCTAGAATACGCATGTAGATCTTCAAAAGTATTCAGAAGCTCTAGTGCCATGATCATTTGTGTAGTCATAATGGACCCTACCATAAGAAAACTTGGTCTTATCAACATCTCTAGTAACCGTGCTTTTGTAGGCATATGCAAAAATATAATGCTTGAGTAGAGAGGAATATTGAACCGTTACCAAGTTATCAAGCCACTGCCACTGCATCTGGCATAGATGTTTTGATTTATCCCATAAATAACTCTGTGTGTTCCACATTATACATTTGCAGACCTACTTTGATACCATGTTGAGGATCATAGATCAGATGTGGTATGATAGAGAAGCTATAAAACATCGACAAAACTCACCCAAATGAATTGTTTTGGTGGTATAAGGTTGCCCAAGAGTCCATTCCACCCATGAGAAGTGGTAGTAGTTCATATTGAGGGTTTTGGTAGTTTGAGGGTTTGAACCTCAAGGAAAATGTAAAGTTTTGAAAGGAGTTAAATGGTGGGAAGAGTTAGGAGCTCTTAGGAGTTTAGAAAGTTTCAAGTTTGGAGATTAGAAACTAGTTCACAATATCCTTGACATTAAAGATCATCCTTATTATTGTGGGGGGAGTGGTGTTTAGTTTTTTTTGGGGCTCATTATAACCCCTAGTTTCTTGTAACGCCCCACTAGGGAACCTAAAAGAAATTAACCTAAAGTTTCACTAAGTTTATCAAACATTTTTTTTAAAGATAACAATTAAACAACAATAGATAAAATATAGCGGAAGCAATAACATACACATATACATAAGAAACACATAAACATATTACACCTCTTAAGGGTCCCATGACGTTGAATCACATTTAAGTTTAACTAATACTAAATCCAATATATAAGAAATCCACATCAAAAAATAACTACAAGTATGAATCTTTTAAAATAATATACAATTATATAGGATGCCACTTGGCATAATCAGAATGCTTAATCATCCATTGTACAAGTCACAGGGTATGAAAAGCTCAAAGAAAATACATCACCTCATAAGATCTATGATAAATAGATACAGTATAATAGGATATAACCATCCAATAGAAATATAAGATCAGATAGAAAGGAACATCAACACAAGCACATCCAGCAACGACATCCAACGATTAGATCTCAATGGTATAAGAAAATGTACTACCACCTGACCTTGTGGAACCTAAATGGTCTGCTCCCACTGCATTGAGGAGATAAACTCAAGTCTCATACGGATATCAAAACACAAGTCATAACCAACATCTAGGTTCAAGGAATCACCTGAAAGAAAACTATCTCAAAGGGTACCAAGACACAAGTATCATCTAATCCCAGAGGCAACAAGACACGTAGGAAATCTACTATGTAAGTGGGCAAGTGTCATCGCATGAGCCAACTCTAAGGTTACCTTGTTAGCCTCTCTGGACTCTGGCCCCCTGGTGTTTCTATGCAGCATCAATATCCTTTCGTACAGACAAGGCATACTGATGAGCCAACTTTAAGGTTACCCTGGTAGTCTCTCAGGACTCTGGCCCCCTAGTGACTTTATGTGGCACCGATATCTTATTAATTCATTTTAAACCCATTTAATAAAATGTTATCACTTATTAAAACAACCTACAATGGGTTACCCAGGCATCCACTTAGGGCTTCGGCCTCCATTGCAAGCCACCTCCGAACATGACATACAAATAAACTACCCTAAGCTCAGCAAAAGTAGAAGGTTTCATACGACCATAAACCACACATTGATTCTTAAACAATTGGAAAAGACTAAAATATCATTGATCAAAATCATAGATTTCACCAATATAATCATCTGAACATGATTGATCCAAAACAAATACACATATACCAACAAATGAAATAACATGACATCACAAAAAAAATCACATAATCACCTCAATCCTATACAAGCAACTGGGAAGCAATCCAAAGATAATTGATCGAAGACTCAAAGGTTACACTAGAAAAGTCGCACATTCACTATAGTTTTATGCAAAAGAAGCTAGAAAGCAATAACAACCAACAAATCAAAATCATCAAAAAAGACATGTGACAACATCACAATGGTTAGGTATAAAAGATCGGATACATAACATCATTATAGAACAAACTCCCCAAGCCTCCGGTAAACATCCTAACTGGTCAAAGCACTAAGTCAAACTCGAAACCCACAGTAGCAAACCACACATCACATAAAGTACATACAAAAGTAACTTTCATAATTCATTAGGTTTTGAGAACACAAAAGTTCAATTTTCACTATGGTTTCAAGTTCATTTTTGTTTCCAAGTATTATAGATTCGCTAAAGTTCTCGAGTCCACACGAGTCTCAACAGTCAACAAATCATAAGAAGTTGTTTAAACATTGTTTCATAGTTTTGTTTGGTTTTGAAAGCATACAGTTTCGGTTTAACAGTAAGGTTCATGTTTACATTTCATTGTAAGTTTTCGACTTTAATAAAGTTTATAGATTTTCCCATATAACTGTACCTATTTTCACTTTTAAATCCGAAAACACAATCAGCACTAACTTACAAAAAATAATGTCTTTATTATGACTATAAAACAAATTAAAAATAATCATTAAATTATTAAATAATAATTAACAAGTTATTAATAAAATAATAAAAGTTTACTAATATCCATAATCATTACTTAATAATAAAAGAAATTTATTTAAATTTATCAAATAACATTCAATAACAATTTAATTGATTAATAATAATATTAATTAATTTAATTTAAAAACAATCTAAAACTTTAATTTAAATACTTAATAAATTATAAAATTTTAAATAATTTTTTAAAAAAATTAATAAAATAAAATTTATTAATAATAAAATAATGATAAAAAAAAGGAGAAATACAAATAATTTAATCAAATCTGTATAAGTAATCTTAATATTTCTTCCAAACCCTATTTGTATCAAAATACGGTTCTCTTAAAGTTTTACAATGAGGGTTTTCAATTATTAATTCATATAGATGTAAGCCTACCCCTAGTTGACTTTTCTGTTGTATTGCTAGATTCTTTAAGGCAAGTTTTCTGATTCTGTTTTATGATTATCGGTACTTGGTTACCGGATTTGATTATATGTCACTTCATACTCAGTTGATTTATGTGACAAGTTATTATCTTTTAAAAAAAAAAGTTTGGCAAACTTAATGAAACTTTAGGTTAATTTCTTTTGGGTTCCCTAGCGGGGCCTTACATCTAGTATCAAAGCCCAAGTTTTTACATTGTGAGCTCTGAGTATATTGGAACGCCACTAGTTGAAAACTCGAACTAGTTAACTGAAATGAAACTTAAACAATGTTATGTATCTTTTGCAAACTTGAACTTCAAATTGAAATGTACTTGAACATAGAAAAAGACAAAACTTGAAAAACTCGAGTTGAATTTTAGACTTATTTTTTTATGATTGTGTTTTATGGTAGTATACCTTTGTTGACTTGTGAGCATTGTTGTTGTTCTTGCTTGGGTGTTTTCAATGGAGTCTTATCCTCCTACAGGGGAAAAGGGTTCAACGGGACCCGCACAGTGAGTGCTTTAGTTTTATCTTTCTTGTAGGCTTTTAGGAGTAAACCTAAGTCTAGGGGGAGTGGATGTAATGCCTACCCCTAGTTTAGTTTCATCTTTCTTGTAGGCTTTTAGGAGTAAGCCTAAGTCTAACAGGAGTGGATGTAATGCCTGCCCTTAGTTGACTTTTCTATTGTATTGCCGGATTCTTTTAGGTCAGTTTTCTAATTGTATTTTATGATTATCGGTACTTAGTTACCGGATTTGATTATATGTCACTTTATACTCAGTTGATTTATGTGATGAGTAATTATCTTTAAAAAAAAAAGTGTTTGGCAAACTTAGTGAAACTTTAAGTTAATTTCTTTTAGGTTCCCTAGCAGGGTGTTACAATTGTGGTAACTTAGAGTATTCCTAGGCTCTCCGATCACAGTGACAAGGTCCACTTGTCACATTAGCAAATATTTGCACTCACATGTTTTCTTTATGCTAATCTCAACTTGATCAAACATCCTTTCTGCATTTTAGCCTGTCCAGTTTTTAAAAACCTTTGATGAGTTCAATTTGTGCGCATTTGGCTGTTATAACAACCTATGTTGTAATGTCCCCTTTTATGGTTATTGAACACTGCGTGGATTATTGAATTCCTTCTTCAATACAATGTGCAAGAAATGCAGATTTATGAAATATTTATAACAATGAATACAATAACAGAGAAATTTGACTACAAGGCAATCAACTATATATATGATTGGTAGTTCCAAATGCTACAATAATGGAAATGCAATTAATGAATAGTATGTGTGATGGTGATGATAATGCAGTTAACAGTGTTGTAACGTGAATGCAGTGATAAATGGATTATAACAGATTGTACATATGACTGGTAATTCCAAATGGAATGCAGAATCCTCTCAATATGGATAATTGATGATTCTCTAGTCTCAGAATACCGTGTATGTGTAATGTTTGTTTCTGATATTACAATGTGTTATATGCACTCAACCCTGTATAGCTGTCTCTGATCTTCGAATGTGTTATATGCTGTGAGTTACAGGTTTACACGTAAACTTCAGGTAGAGGTATGTCATCTCTGACATTCAATATTTTTCATGCAATCTTTCTCTGGCACATGGGCCATCTCAGATTTATAATTATAATGTATGCTTTTCTTATGGATGTGATATACAATTAAAGTGCTTGCACTAGGGCTTGTGTTAGCAATCTTCAATGCTCTGTATACGAGGGATTCCACAAAGGGAAACATAAGTAATAATATCAAATTTTCTTCAATGATCCTTAATGACGTAGAAGATCTTCCTCTTATATTTTATCAATCGACTAGTTGCAACTCTTGAATGGATAAGAGTCACGTTCCTTCATGATAGTGAGTTTATAAAGAATCGAACACTTCATAGGGATTGCTAGCTACTCGGGCCGTCTGGAATACAAGTGGAATAGGCATATGTAAATTCTTAAAATTTTGAATTCTTTGTTTGGATGCACCAAATCGGAATTGGAATATGAAATAAAATAGGAATACGTATTCTAATTTTGGCCCAAAAATGAGGTTTTTGCAACTCCACTTAAATAGGTGGAATTGGAATACGTATTCCTATTTCAGTTTCATTCATTTTAGAAAACATAAATTTTTGGGTCTGAATTCCCCATCAAATTCTGGCTGAACCAAATAGAAAATAGGAATATGTACCCCCATTTTCTATTCCAGAATAGCTATTCCTATTCCTGCAACCAAACAGACTCTTAATAATTACTTCCTAGTTCCTCCTAAGTGTACTTGATTATCTTACTAACAGGTCCATTGTTTACTTTTGCGGAGCTTAATATGGATAAGTTTATAATTGATATGCTCCTTATCAATTCTAACAACATTTCCTTGTCCACCGATATGTATAACGCCCTTCCAATTAATTAATAATTGCTTAGTAATCATAAGTTTCAATCTTTAATTAAAATTTATTATTATTTCTTTGTTACCACATATCCTAGTGGCTTAAATCAGGGACATCTCATATGTGATCTGTAAGGACAGTTTGTGGTTTTGTTTATGATTCCCAAGTTGCTTTTATGTTTAACAAGGCACTTGTAAGTACAACATTTGACAAACTTTTCCCTTCTATTTTGCTTTGATGGACGTCTTCTCTGTGATGCTGGATATCTGATACAGCCCCCATTGTTATATTTCTGGCCTGTTTTTCAGATTGGCTCATTTAGCATCACCATTAATCCCCAAAAGAAAATTATCGGTGTTTAATAAACTAAATGCAATGCTAATTTTTCACTATGGTGAGAGAGAGAAAAAAAACCAAATGTATTGAATGGGAAAATAACCTGCTACCTTTATTTGTGAAGCCGATTTCTCCAACTTTGAACAGATCTCATGTCTATGGATGTGATTAGTTTCTTACACAAAAAGAATCTACCATGTTATGGCCATTAATTCAACTACATCCAGGCAGCTTCTTAACTCTTCTGCCGATTTCATTTTTGCTCGAACTTGACCAAGACATTTATTAAAAAAATTATTTGCTTCACATTTCATCTATTTGAAGGGTTAAGGTTATTCTGGTGATTGTATTTAGCAGTTTCACGTATAACAGACCCCCCCAAGGACACTTCGGTGGGGTTTTTGCGGAGAAGTTTTAGGAAGTTGTAGCTCAGCTTTGCTCATTCATGTTTTTCTTCCTGAATGAGAGCCTAAAAGTATGACTGCATATGAAAGACATGCTTCTTGATGATGCTGCCAGTTCAGTGTCCTGTACTATTATTATCCATAATTCTAACTCATACAATAGAACCAAAAACTTCTCTATGTTTGATCAAAATTGAACTGTTGAAATTTTATCACTATACCAGGTCATGAGTATTGATAATACAGTACTGGCTAGCAGAGTCATTTTACTAGTCATTGCACTATGTCAAGTCCAGAAAATAGCCAAAGGGTCTTGACTCTTTACCTAAATCTGGCCATGCCATTAAAAACTAAATTTTGCCAATGTCTTCTTTTGAATTAGAAAAAGTAGGGTCATGTATCTAATTGCAGTGTGAGAGGAGAAACAAAATATCTTTTATTTCTGGTTACTGTAATAAGTTTTTGGTCAAATATAGTGGGAAACCCGGGTACCGACTCTATTACAAAGCAAGATCAAAGCAATAGAAGACAAACTAACTAGAAAGGAAAATTTGAAAACAAAGAAACAAAAACAGTTACTTTTCTGACCTAAAGAACTCTTTAACAGCCAAACAATCAATAGAGTTATAGCGAGAGGTCTCAGATTTCTGCAGAAACAGAAACAACTACTAACCTTTTCTTACTAATACTAGACTCTAGAATAACGAGGGGTCTCAGCTTTGTGCATCACAGTGTTGAATGAAAGAACTTTGTTTATATGTTAGTCCCCAAGGTGTCAATCTTGTAATATAGTAAAAAATTTGGTGTTGTTTTCATAGAAGGCACAAGAAATGCCAAGGGCTAGTGACTTCATTCTTTTTTATTCAAATTAGCTGATGAATTATCCATAGTTTTCATGTTTGTTTAACTAAGCTGTCCGTTTGGATTCTAGTACGGATGCAGGTTTGAGATTCACATTAAAAATTCATCCAAATTTTTTTTTTTTTTGAGGGGGGGGAGATGGGTTTGGGTTCATTTTGGATTTGTTTGTACAAGATATTTAAAAAAATATGTGTGTGTGTGTGAAAACATGCTGCAAGAAATAAGTTCAAACACCCTAATATTAAAGCGACTTAGCAAAATACACCAGTGCATATTTTAACATTTTAGTCCAAATGAGATAACAAAATGCCAAAATGCACCACTATATCAAAGTTTCGGTTCAAAAACAATAATGTCAACATTAATAGTCAATCATCCATGATCAAATATCATAAGAAATCATCAAACAAATTATCACCATTCTGTTGTTGTAAATTAGAAGCACAAAAAGTGCTACTAGCAGCGTCAACCCCATTTTCAGGATTAGCCACAACATCTCTAAGTAGCTCACCATCACTATCATCAATTGCAAGTGCTTCAAATTGGGCTTCCAACTCCACAAACTCTAGTTCAACATCCCAATGCTTTTCCTCCCCCTTTTTCTAAGTATCATCTTTGTGTGTTGAGAGCCTCAAGTTTGAATGCACAAAGACCAAGTTATTAGCCTTCTTGGAGTTTAGTCTATTGCATTCTATCAAGTGGACGGAGTATGTGCTCCAATTCCTTTTGGATGATAATAAACTAGCAACCTATCAAGATTTACAATTTTGAAATTAGAGAGTAGAGCTATGAATATAAATATAAATTCAATATTCATCAACAAGAATTTAGAATAAGAATCCTAAGAGTTAAGACCTTACTTGTGATAAAATTTTGATGGCAATGGGTTGTAGGTGCTAGTACATTTGTCCAGGGATTATCAAAATTGTTCTTATCTTCAACATTTATGAGCATCAACATTGTTCTTGTCTTCGTGAGCTTCAAGACCATAATCATTGGTGCTTGCAAAACTTGTGAATTCAAACCTAATTGCTGGTCATATGTACTTGGGAAAGAGTCTTTGAAGGGTCACCTTGTACCCTTGAGTGACTTCAGGATCTCTATATAAGGCAACTCTATTGTTACTCCCCCTGAGGACCAATTGACTAAGAACTTGCGGCTTAATCCAAAGGGGCTAGTAGATGCAAAGGGGTAATCATTTTGGTCCATCTCTCTACTGTGATTAGCTATAGGTCCTTGAAGAACTTTTCATCCAAATCTTCCTCTCTCATTTATGATATTTCTAATATCCTCTAACGTGGAGTCAATGTCATCATACAACTCACCCAAGCAAGGCCTATCCATGTCAAGCTATTGGATCATGCTTTATATAGGCTCAGTGAACTTTAGGAGGTACTCAACACGGTCCCACCAAGAGTCATCTAGTATCAATTTCTTAATGGAAATTGCCCTAACACTATTAGGTTGCCTCCATTTGTTCCAATTTGCACTGATTTCTATAATAAATGATGCCTCTTTAACCTTGACAAGGTTCCTCAAAACAATAGTGTTGGAGGCAAAGCGGGTTCAACAACCTATTTTAAGATTAGAAAAATAATAAATTAAAATCAAGATTAAAATTAAAATTCAAAAACAAAGAAATTCTATTAAACTAAAGTCACTAGATCTCTATAACATATTTCAATTTTAAATAATTTAACTTGTCTCATTTAACTTAACTTTTCTCTCAAATTTAAATAACCCAACAACCCTACAATTCTTGGCATTGTCAACTCTTTCTTACAACATTTTGAGGGCCAACTTGCTCTATGGATTGGATGAGAATGTTTGCAACGAAAGGATCATCCTTCACCTCCGTTTCAAAATCCATAACTTTCAAAAATATTGCAACTCTTGTGGACATGCAATAACATTGACCAAAGGACAAATTCTTGCATCTTTCCATCCATTAGATACTATAGTTAAACATGTTTCAATCCATGAATCCTCGATGGGCTACATGACAACCTCTACATTGATCACCTCTTTGTCCAATAAAGTCGTGCACACCTTATCATAACTCAGGCCATTGAACCCCTTTGGAGCCTCATCAATTGCTCCCACTATATTTTTCCAATACGGTGAATAAACAACATTAAAAGACAATCCCTTTGCATAGATGTATATTATTTCCATCATTTTTTGTAGCATGCTTTTGGCGTGATTCACAGTGTGAAACAAATCTTATTGGGCAAGTTAATCACTCTTTTTGTTTTTGTTTTTTTGTCAATGATATCTCTCTTGTCTTTATTTTTCACTCGAAGAGGGTGCAAGTTCATTGGGGCTTGATTGTTTCCTTGTCTCCTTAGTCCGGATAAGATTATCTGCAAGTTACCATGAGTTTGAGTCCAACTCATACTCACGCTAAAGTGGGGGCTAAATGTATCATCTGAAAATGTAAACACTTCCTTTGTAAGACCTTTTATCCCTCCACTTTGTTATATCCTAAGCCCATCAATGCACTTATGCTCTCATTGTTCCTATTCTTGAGTTTCTCCTATGTTTATGGTCATTATCTTTTCATCTTTGAGATCTTGGTGCTCATTCATCCCAAGGCTAAACTTCCTAAGGGTAAGGGATGAGGTCATCCCTAACCCCCAAGTAAGGGATGACCTCATACCTAAACCCTAGTAAGGGTTGATTTTTTCCCTTACCCAAGGCATTTTGCCTCAGATCATGGGTTTAATTTTGGGTTTTTCAATTATTTTTTGCCTTCCTGAGTTGGCCCTTCTCTCAATTTTTGTTCTAAAATCAATATAAAAGAAGGCATTCTCCCCTCATTTTTCATATCGCATACACATACAAGAATTCATTTGGCATCCTTAAGCATCAATTTCAATAGCAACAATCATTCAAGGCATCATCCGTTCAAGAAAGCTTTCAAGAAGCATTCAAGTGATCAATAATCCAAAAGTTCAAGAGCATATCTTCATTCATGAATTTATGATTTAGTGTTAGTGGATCTATTTCTATTTGTATAGACATCCTATATCATCATCTATATACAAGCATTGATACATCTTTTTGGAGAATAGATTTGAATCCTTCCATGTAGATTTGACAAGCAAGGTGAATATTTACATTTGTCTTGCTTATTTATGTTTTTATCATTTTAAGGTTCACTCCTCAATTAGTGCTTGACTGAGGTAGGCCCTCCTCACCAAAAAATCCATTTTTCTCACTTGGAGGTGTAGATCTAAAGATTTTTGGAGTGGAGAACTTAAAATTTAGGTGTAGGATTTTTGGAGTGGAGGACTCAAAATTTAAATTTAGAAATATGTCTAGAGAAGGTAAGGGATGACCTTTTCCCTCATATAGATTGTGCCTAACCTCTAGGTCATCCTTATCCAGAGACCCCCAAATTGATAACATCCATAAATATCGGTTCGTAGGTTCCAAATCTAGAACAATTTAAGATTTCAAGAGTTTTTTACAACAATTTTATAGATATGGATTTTCCCCCCTCATTAAACCTAAATTTGAGTTTTTCTTCATTTTATCATTTCATGGTATCTATCATCTAGATTCAAATCTGATTATTCCATGTTTAGAATTGTCATACAATTTTATTCATCATTTACATCCCATTTTGTCAATTTACTTGCATGTGGTAATCTCTTAATCAAGTCAATCCGCAACATAAGAATAAAGGGAAGGAACATCTTGATAAAGGTCTTAGATTTGGTATTGGCACACCTTGCATCCACCTAGGGTTGTGTCAATCTATTTTGGGCCCCTTTGAAGGGTTATGCTTCTTGGACCTTCTTTACTTTCCCTAATGTGACACTTCAAATTAGTGGCAATTAATTGTAATTACTATCAAATTGGTTATGGCTAATCAGATAACCATTTCTTCTTCAATTCATTGGTTTGACATTACGTCGAAAACATGACAAGTAACTTAATATTATTGATATGGATTCCAAGCACTATTGGCACACAATTTACCCCAATTCCAAATAAGATAAAGGCGATTTCTGAATAACAATGATGACTGTTGAACCAATTTAGTTTTCAAGGAAGAATTTTGCAAATTGATTGCTATGTCAAATGAACACTAAAAATTGGAAATTCTTAACTAACACTAGCCCTAAATTTTATTGCAAATATATTCTTCAAATGAATTCTGAAATTAGAATTTCAACATGAATTTCTTGGACCTAATGTTCACTACATACCAATTGTTGGTTACAAAACTTCTATTTATTAAATAAGCAGTGAATCTAAAAATACCAAAATCCCTAGGCTGGAAGTGGGACGTAGGTCCAAATATATGACCACATGGCTAGCAAATAATGAATTCAACTCTCTCTAATGTTGACACAACCTTTCACAATTCAATGGAAAGAAATATCAAGCCTCTTGAATTAAATCACAAGCCTTGGAAATTGCAGCTTGAACCCTCAAAAATATTCGCAAGCCTTTCAAAGTAAAATGCAAGCCACAAACAACTAAATTCTATTGGTCTATCTAGCAACAGGATGAACAAGTATGATATACACTTACTGTAGACACCTAAAAACCTTTAGAAAACAAAGTATTTTTATTTTCTGAAAAATTCCTGATGACATCATCATTAATTAATTAATTAATTAATTAATTAATTTATTTATTTTTATGCCATTAAATCCCTTTATCTTAATTAAAAAAATTTAATTAAGGAATCCCTCCCAAAAATGTTTAAATCTTATTTAAACATTATTTCCTTATTTATTAATTATTTAATTAATAAATTGACCAAAAAACTCAAAATAAATAAAAAATTTATTTTTTGCCCAAAACTTGGCCAATTTTCTTAAGACCACTAACCTCTTCCAAAATCTTCTAATCCTTCTTTAATTTTGATTAAAGGCTAATCCCATCATTTTCTACCCCTAATCCCAACTCAAAATATTTAATTAAGATTAAATATTAATCCTCATGTTTATTAAAAAAGTTTTAATAAATATCTCCTCAACCCAAACCCTTGAAATAAATAAAACTTTATTTATTTCCTAAAAATCTAATTTATCCTCATCCTAAAAAGTTCTAGACTCTTCTAGAAAGTCTTCATCCTCATCCTAGGAAGTTCTAGACTATTCTATAAAGTCTTTATCCTCATCCAAAGTCTAGACTCTTCTAGAAGATGTCTTTAAACCTAATCTTAATCCCCTCCTAACCTTGTCACATTCTCTAAACATGGGTTAAGACTTACTAACCCAAGCCAAAGTTAACAAATATCTCCTCCTTCACCCACCCTCATTAAATGCCATCCACTTGCCTATCCCTAAGCTAATCCTAAACCATCCTAATCCATCCTCTAATCATTTGCACAATCCTAAGCAAGCTTAAAACCCTCCTAATCAAGCTCAAGTCGAAATTGCTCTCATCTCCCTCAAAATATCTCAACCATAAAACTTTATGAAGCCCACTAGGCCATAAATGACTCTTCCAAGCCCTTTTATTGCTCTTACAAGCCATTATTAGGGTCTTTATGAAGATTTTATCCCTTGAGCCTCCTTTGTTGACTCATCCTTCCCCTTTCCTCCATCCTCTCACCCTGTGACATGTGTTACTCCCTGATTGGCTGTAAGGAAGCACAATTCATGTGCTCTCCTCTCATGCAATCTGAGCCCTCTATGAGCTTTTCCCCATCCTTGCATCTTAGCCCTCAATCCCTCAAGCCTCTTGCCTATAAATTGGATCCTCTCCCAAGCCATTATAACACAATCCATGAAGTAAAGTCATAATGCCATTTTAAGAAGCCATTTTACATTTAAACCATACACTCACACCCAAATTCCAACTCCATTTGAAGCCCTTTTTGAAGCATAAGCTTGAGCATACATCCTATCTATTTAGACAAAGCTACTCAACAAGAGAGCTTCTCATTGAAGAGAGCCCATTAATGGCTCATATTATCAATTGAGAGCTCATCTTAGTCTATCTTGAAGTTTATGAATTTTGTTTAGTTTGTAGAAGCTTTATTTAAATTTGGTTTCTATTAGCATACTAACATTGCTCATATACATTTTGGCACACCTGGTGGGACCCCGCATGGGTCATCTTCATTAGCGTTTTTAGTCAAGTTTTGTAAGTCATTTGCTAATTTTGGCTGATTTTGCTTGTTTTTGTGATTGGTAGGATTGTATAAATTGGTTTTGTAAGTCCACATGAGCATGAAGAAGACAAAGGAACTCATAGTCTATCTCATAGTGTTTGCAAATTTTTCAAGCTTATAGGTGGACAAAGCACTTGGAATTCTTCTTCCTCTTCTTGTCTATATTCTTCTTATTCCATCTACTTCTTCTTCTTCTTCTTCTTGTGGGAGATCTTGGCCTTTTTTTTTTTAAGGAAGCAAAATCATACACACTTCTTTTTAGTGCTTAAAATGAACCCCTAAATCATACTTGAATCCATTAAAAAACTAAAAATTTGCAAAAAAAAAAAGCCTTTTAACAAGTGAAACTAAACCAATCCAATCATTTGCATCCTTGCAACATCAAGATTTTAGATGCATTCATGCAAAGTTAGGAACACTTCATTTTTGGAAATTTAAAAAGAACTTCAAGTTTTCATTTCAAAAGGTTCAAAATCAACACTAAATGCACACTAAAATCTAAATCAAACTCAAAGCATCAATCAAGGATAAAATGAACCTCATTTGCAAATATTTTAAAGTTCTTTTAAAAATCTTATGAAAACTAAGAGTCCTAAATGGTTGCCAAAATTGTCCTAAAAGCTTTGTTATTTGTTCCAAACAAATGTCTTGTTGCAAAATTTTGAATGTTTCTTAAGTTTTTCATGCATCAAAACAATCTAGGAATATCATTTTTGGGCTTAAAACATGCAAACTAGAACACAAAATCTTGAATGAAAACCAAAGTCCAAAGAGTCATTTTCACTTTTGAGTCCAAAACAATCTTGAATAATCTAAGGTTAAAACAAAGCACTTCAAAGTTCTTAAAACAACACACAAAATCTCAATCTTGAATGCTTAAAGGAAAAAACTTGAATGTTTAATCACTTTTTTTTGAATGCATGTTGCTAAACACACTCTTGAATGCCATGGATTAAAATCAAATTTTTCTTGAATGCATGATTAAAACAAAAAATCCAATCTTGAATGCCAAGGATCAATTAACCATTGCAATATCAAACACTTCATTTGGAGCTTCTAAAATTGAACAAAACAAATCTCTTTTCCACATGCAATTTAGGTAAAGTTTGATTTTTGGACATTTAAGAAACTTTGTTAAGTTAAATACAAATTTGCAAAAATCAATTTGAGTAGTTCCTTGGACTCACCTCTTTTCTAATCACCCATCAATTCAACCATTGGTTGCAATCTCAGCGCCATTTATGGGGATGGGTCTACTTGAAAAAGGTGTTAAATGTTCCACAATCTAACTCACTCACTTGGTCTTTGAACGTTTGCTTTAACTTTATCAAAAATTTTAAATGATCAAAACTCTAGATTAAACTGATCACACTTCAAGTTTGGGCACTAAAATTGAACAACTATTGACGTGGAGGGCCTCCAGGCGTGCGCCTGACAAATCGAGTCTCACACATCTTTGCTTTGGGCTTAAAACAAAATCACACCAACTCTTGAATGCTTTAAAGGAAATTAATCGATACTTGACATGGAGGGCCTCCGGGCGCGTGAGTTTTCTTTTGTTGACCCTAACTCTTCTTCTTGTTTGCATTCTTCGATCGATTTACTTTTGTTGGCGCTTCAAGTTGGAATTGAACATTGTCTCTTAAACGTGAGTGCTTGCAAAGTCTAGATTAGCACACATAAGAGTCAATTGGTAAAAGAACAAGCGTGTTTTTTTTTTTTAGCCCAAGGTCATCCAAGTCTTCTCTCCCCTTGTTATCTTTCGAGGCCATCTTGGGTGCATAAGATTAGGATCCAAAACTTTGTTTCTTTTTAGGAGGCCTACTTGGGGATTTCATCACCCCTTGGATGACCTCAACTCTAGCGTTTTGGCAGAGTATAAGAATCGAGAGGTGAATCGAAAGACACCTCTCTTGGAATCAAGATTTTTGTCACTCGGGCTAAGCCTCAAGGAACTTTATACCCTTGAGAAGTGAAAGAGGAGAAGTGGGTTACCGCTCCTCTCAGCTGTGTGACATCTTGTTGGTTTCATCTACGGATTTGGGCCTCACGTACCTTTGGGTATATCGAGGACTCCCTAGCTAAACCAACTGTCAGCCTTGTAGACAACCATCTAGAGTGTTAATGTGTTTGAAGTGACTGATCAAAACATTTGTAAAACATACACACTCCTCAGTGCAAGTATCACATTCTGAGAATCAAAAAATTCTATCTGGTTGTTCCTATCTATTGCTTGCTTTTTTATTTGTTGAATGAATGTTTGCCAAACTTGGTCAATCCTAACTTAGGGTACACTTAGCGTAGTCACTACCTATTCCATAAGTTGAACAAGTTGAAGCAAAATAACCGAGGTCTCTCAAAGCCAAGCAGATTCAAGAATTGATGTTAGAGCAACCCAAACCCAAACAGAAGTTCCACAAAGTTAAACTCAAACCATCTCAGGCATACCAAGAACTTTCAACCAAGAGAAATGAACTAACACCAAGTCTTCAAATTGTCAAACTCCACAAAGCAGAGGATAAAGCTGCCGACGAAGCACTTTAAGAGGCCTAGTTAGAGCGCACCATCAAATTTTGCCAACATCCAGGAGTTAATCCTGCTTATGCCTTACCAACTAGGCATGATTTCTATGATTAGACACCCTTGTTTCTCCACACCTTCTTGGATAAGCTTCACCTTAGAGTCATCTTTGTAGAAAAGTCAGCCATCTTAGGTTATCCCCTTAAGCATTATTAGCTCATCCATGTCATTTAGGACCAAACCATCTAGCCAGCAATCCAAAATCTTCACATCCAAGACTTCAAAAATTGTTGTCACCTTGCTAAAAGTTTGCCATTCCTAAAATCTTTCAAAACCACCAATCTCACCAAGGTTATCCCTTTGAAAAAGCTTTGTCTAGGGTAATCTAGCTTTGCCACTTGTTATCCCTCATCACCTTGAGCTAAAGGTTGGGATCCACAAGTGGTCAATCTCATGTTCTTCCTAAAGGATCGTCAGTCTATCCTTAAGTTGACACAATCACTACCAAGCTTGCACATAGGAAAGCAGACCTTTTGTGCTTTGGCAACATATATTTGAAGTTAGAATCCCCAACCCAATCCTCCTTAGGTTTTGTCATATAGCTTTGCCTCAACCTAGGAAATCATTTGCATAGAAAAGCCTTCCTCCCTTTTGTATCCACCAGCATTTGTTGCATCTCATCCCTAGGAGCTTTTTTCATGCCACCTGTCACTCACTTAGCCAAGAAGAAAGAAACAATGGAGCCCTATCATTTGGATCGAACAGCCTCACCCCCCTTGAGCACTCAGCCATCCTTCAGCCCAGAGAAAGCTATGCCATTATCTACTGACATTGAAGCTTTCATGAACCAACCAGGAAATGCAGTATTGGTAAACGCCATTATAGACAAGAACAAAGAGACAATCATGGCTAATTTTTGAAGGGACAATGTAGGAACCTTTGACTTTGGAAGGCCCCCTCCATTATTAGATCCATCTCACCCATTGTTTGGGCAGCTGCCACCACCCATAGGCTCTTATGATCCAAATTATCCTCAATATATGCCAAAAGAAGAGCCTCCAGCCAATCCATATGATCCAACAGACCCAAACATACCATCATCCACCCAAGTTGAAATCTCCATGCCGCAAGCCAACCCAGCCACCACCACTCCATCCTTGGTTCATACCTCTCCGCTCCAAACCCCCTTTACCCAAAACACCTCACCGTTCATGCCCTTCACTATTGCTACTGTCGCTCCCCAACCCAGCCTTCCAAATCCACCCATCTCCCAAATCAGTGCTAGCATCTTTGGCCAACCTCAGAAATATACAACAGGGATGCCGCCCATGGGGCCAAGTAATCAACCTTTCATCACCCCCAGCTTGTTCACCATAGCCCAAAGCACAATCCCATCATTTCCATTAGGTCTTGGGAGCTCAGTGCCATCAGCCACAAATCCATAAGCTACTACCCTCACTCCACAAAGCTATCAAACCCCACAAGCTACTACCAATGTTCTGCCCAGCTCTCAAGTGACCCAAGCTCCCGCCACCACTCTACCAAGCTTCCAAATCTAGCCACCAAGCTATCAAACCCCATCAATTCCATTTTCTAGCTTTCAATTCTCACCACCTCCACCACCAACTAATCCATTACCTCCTATTACCAACTACTTTTCAATGCCACTTCTAGGAGGTAACCCACCAATCCAGCCAACCACCAATTATTTGCAGGTACCATCCCAAATGGGGGCGCAACCCACATACCTTGGTCAAACCCCACAAGCCCCCTGATCCTTTCCCCAACCTTCACAACCATCTTATACCTTACCTCCACAAAGCAATTCATTTATCCCACATCCAGCTTATGTTCCTCAATCCCAACCTCAAATCCCATATCAACAGTAAGCCTCGTAACACATGTAGCACTATGCGCCACCTCTCCCTCAGCAAACTGTCATCCACCATGCAGCTGCCCAAACAATGTACAATCCCTATCAGAAAATCCCTCACAACCATCCATATTCAGTGTCCCCATCTAGTGCATACCTACCTCAAGACACTCCTACATTGGGGCACCCCAGCCATCACCCATTAATTCAGAATGGGAAGCCATGAAAACAACTTTGAAGAACATCTAAGAGGGAAATGATCCAAAAACTTTCAAGTTTGAGAATGTGTGCCCTTACCCATTTGCCAGAGCCATTACCATGACACCATTCCCCAAGCATTTTGAGATACCCAAATTTGACAAATTTAGAGGAAAAGGAGACCCTGTCACACATATCAAAGAATTTTACATGCACTGCCAAGAAGTGGCATACGATGACATCTTCCACTTGTGTCTCTTTCCCAAAAGCTTGGCCGGACCAACTCTTGAATGGTTTTATAGAATCCCCTATGGCACAATTAAAATTTTTGCTGAATTATCTGAGGCATTTGTAGCCCAATATGCCCATCTTGTTGAAACAGAGCTATCAGTAGTTGATCTTGTCCACACCAAGCAAAAAGGTGGAGAAAGCGTTCTCAAATATCTGCAAAGATGGCAAACCCTTACCACCCGCATATCTTGCACCTTGCCAGAGCGCCATTTGGTGAAAATGTTTATTGATAATGCCCATCCTAGCTTGGCTCACCACATGACCATGAACTGTTTGCAGACCTACAAAGATATCAAAGAGAAAGGAATGATCCTTGAGCAAGGACTCATTAAAGATGGTGTGGTCAAGATTTATAAGGAAGCCAACCAAAATCAATCACATTCCAATGACAAGTCTAGGTATTGGAACAAAAACAAGCATGTTGCAACAGATGGCGTCACTGACACCAGACATGTGAATATTGTTGGTCCTTCTCACAACCAGTCCAACCCACCCTATCAACCAAACAATCAGCAAGCTATCAACTACCAATAGCAAAATAACCACAGCTATCAAAACCACAATCCAAGACCAAACTTTCAAGGGTCTAGCAATCAAGCTAATGCCATCAATGTAGCTACAGGACAAAAGCCCAGATTCCAACCTACACCTAGTAACTATACACCCCTTGGTGAGCCATTGGATGTCATTTTTGAGAAATTAGTCAAGGAAAACCTCATCAAATTTCCTCCTACCCAGAAAATTGACCCAAGCCAATTCAAAGCTGCATGGTACAAAGACAATGAGTACTGCAGATTTCATAAGGTAAAAGGTCGCACTACCCTCAGATGCATGAAACTGAAAGACTATGTGCAGGACCTCATTGATCGGAAGGAAATCACTGTTGGTGCCCAAACCTCTCCCAATGCAGGCTTACAGATCTATCAAAATGCTTTTCCTCCTCACAATAATCAAAATCTTGGAAAAGCACCTATCCAAACCAACAACAACAACACCAACAACTGTCAGCCAAACCAACAGCATGGGAAGAACAATGACCACACTTCATCCTATATAGACTATGGTAGCCTTATAGGTTGTATATCTGAGAAAGAGCCTTCTGTCAATGTTATCAATATCCAAGGACCAAACAATGAGTGTGCAGTCACCACTCGAAGAGCCCGATTTAACATTGCAGGCCCACCTGTTTCACCAGCACCATCAGCTCCATCAAAAAGCCAGTACAATATCTTAGAACATGCTAGCCCAAATCTCCATTTTAGACCTTCTTCGCACTAGTCCTGTGTACAAGAACATCCTTGACAATGCTCTCATAGAATCCCGTGTCCCTTCTGATATCAATGCTACTGATTTTCATAATCTTGTTGGACACCTTTCATCCTTATGTGCCGTATCGTTCAAACCCACCGATATACCCGTGGTCGAGCTAGATCACACCCTTCCGCTTCGCATAGCCATCATGGTATCCAATTTTTTCGTGAAAAGAGTAATGATAGATAATGGATCAGCCTTGAATATTTGCACCCTAAAATTCATAAAAAAAGCTAGGTATACTGAGGCATATATCATTAGTGAGGTTATCACCATCAAAGCTTATGACAACTTGGAAAGAACAACAGAAGGAACTATTTTGCTACCAATCAAGGTTGGGCCAGTCATCCAAGAAACACTTTGCCATGTTATTGATCTAAACCTACCATTCAACATCCTCCTCGGTTGCCCATGGATTCATGCCATGAAAGTTGTTCCATCCACTTACCATCAGTGTGTCAAATTTCCACATCAAGGCACTGAGGTAACCATCCATGCCAATCCAAAACCCTTTGCTTGCTGCAATGCGGTTGAAGCTTCATTTACAAACCATTGCCCTGGAATTGATATTGGCACATCCATCGCCAGCTCATCCCACACTTGTAATGACCTAGAAACCATCCTTGCCTCTACCCTGTCTACCATGAAGATCAATAACAAGGGCTGTGGAGAGTATAGTCTGTCGGATGCATTTGCTGTCAGGGCACTCCCACTTGATCCACATGCCCATGGACGACCAACATATCACAAAGCTAAGGAGATTCCACCTCTTTGATACAAACAGTTTGGCCCAACAACCTTTGTATCCTCGAAAATACCTCTTCATGAGGACCTCACTCCAGATATCAACAATTGGTTACATAAGGATGCACCTCAAAGGAATCAGGCACGCCTTGATCACTTCAGCCAGAAGTATCCCCAAGAACATAAACTCATCACTGACAAATGGAACTATCAAGGTGGTGGTCTAGGACCAGAAGAAAGAGGCATGTAGTGCCCCATCGACACACACAAGTGGGAATCAAAGTCAGGTCTTGGCTTTGGCATACCCACAACTGAGGGCACCAATACGGACGGTCACACTTTTTTGAACATTCACCATGACCTTGTCGAAATCAAAGACATTCTTGAGGAAGTTGAAAAGAGAGCCTACGTTGATATCCTAGACTAAATCTCCCTTGGAGACTCTGTTCTCCAAGAACTATCCATCCACCTCATTGACCTAGCACTCGCCCATCCACAACTCATAGATTGGGACCAACCAAGCGTCATACACATTGATGAGTTCACATCAGAGGAAATGCTTCTGAGATTCATGGGAGCTGAAACACCTCACAAGAAAACAAAGCTAGATTTTGCCTATATCTACAAGCTAGATCCCAAGGGGTATTTTGGAGAAAATCCCCAACCTAGTTCTGATACACCCAAAACTAGAACTAAGGTGAATCTGAAACTAGCTAAGGCAGTGAAGAGAACCCCTCAGCAAGAACATCCAAAGCCACAAGCAGAACATGAGGATTTAGCATTATCTCCTAAAGATAATCGACTAGAGATATCTTCTATTCTAATTGAGAATACTAGGGAAGTCAACATCGGTTCTTCAGAGATCCCTAGGCTTGTTCACATTGCTGTATCCCTATCACAAGACCAAGATGATCTCCTCGTTGAGGTCTTAAGAGAGAACATTGGACGATTTGCATGGTCATATCAAGACATGCCAGGGCTTGATCCAAAGCTTGTAGTTCATCATCTTGTAGTCAATCCATAGATCAAGCCCGTCAGACAAAAGCTTAAAAAAATGCACCCCAAGGTGGCATTACTGGTCAAAGCTAAGTTAGAAAGAATGTTAGCTGCTAAGGTTATCCGACCTATCGACTATTCAGAGTGGATCTCCAACATGTTCCCCGTCACTAAGCCTTCTGGTGACATCAAAATCTGCACTAATTTTAGAGATCTTAACAAAGCTTGTCCAAAAGATGATTTTCCCTTGCCCAACATAGATATGATTATAGATCTTACAGCTAGACATGAAATTTTTTCCCTCATGGATGGATTTTTTGGGTATAATCAAATCAAGATTGTAGAAGAGGATCAGCATAAGACAACATTCACTACCCCTTGGGGAACCTTTTGCTAAAACATGATGCCTTTTGGCCTAAAGAATGCTGGGGCTACCTATCAAAGAGCTATGACAGCCATTTTTCATGATCTCATCCATAGCATTTTGGAGGATTATGTGGATGATATCTTGGTCAAGTCTCATACCTTCATGGATCATCTTGCTGACCTGGAGAAAGTCTTTGATAGGTTAGCCAAATATCATCTCATGCTAAATCCCAAGAAATGTGTCTTTGGGGTCACATCTGGCAAGCTTCTAGGCTTTATAGTATCATGAGATTCATGCTTACCTTAACGATGGTATCATATCCCCTCACCTCACACGTACCCAACACCAGAACCTCATCCGAAAATCCTCCCGCTATGTTATCATAGCCAATACCCTATATCGTTGGGGTTATCACGATACTCTCTCTCGATGTTTAGACCAAAATGAAGGCCACGATGGTGTTAAAAGAAGTACACTCTAGACTTTGCGGTGCCCACATGAGTGGTATTGTCCTAGCGCGACAAATCCTTAGAGTAGGCTACTATTGGCCTACCATTGAAGAAGACTCCTGTGACTTTTTCAGAAAGTGTCTCCCATGTCAACAACATGCAAATATTGTGCACGCTCCAGCACAGGATCTACAACCTATTGCACCACCTTGGCCTTTCGCTTGTTGGGGCCTTGATCTAGTTGGAACTATCACACCCCTCTCATATGATGGACATAAATGGATAATAATAGCTACAGACTATTTCACTAAATGGGTGGAAGTAGTCCCCCTAGTCTCAGCTACAGGAGTTCAAGTCTCCAAGTTCATCTTGTACCACATTGTTTGCCGCTTCGACATCCCATCCACCATCTTCACCGACCACAGAGGTAACTTTGAAAATCTCAACATGGAAGAATTATGCACTTCCCTCCACATCCATCACCACTTTTCTAGCCCATATTTCCCACAAGGTAACGACCAGGCAGAGGCAACTAACAAAACCCTCCTCAAAATCCTAAAGAAAGTTGTCAATGATTCCGACCGTGATTGGCACCTACAGATAAATCCAGCCCTATGGGCCTATCGAACTTCCTTCCATACATCCACAGGCACAACTCCATACTCCCTAGTCTATGGTGCCGAAGCGGTACTACCTATAGAGGTTGAACTTCCCTCCTTGCGCATATCTTTGCAAAGGCAAATATCAGATGAAGAATAAAGAGTAGCTCGGCTCACCCAGCTAGATCTCTTAGACGAGAAGCAACAACAAGCCTATGATCATCTCACAGTCTATCAAACTCATCTCAAAAGGAATTTCAACAAGAAGGTGCTTCCATGACACTTTCAGCCAGGTGACATGGTACTCAAAGAAAACATGAAAGTCCAAGCAGATCGAGAAAAGAAAGGCAAGTTTGAACCTACATGGCTTGGTCCTTATGTTGTCACTGCTTCCTTTGGCTCTGGAGCCTATCAGCTATCTACACTGGAAGGAGAACTCTTGAATGATCCTACTAACATCATTCATCTCAAGAAGTTCTATGCTTGAAGATCCTTGGTATACCCAGCTTTTGAAAAATACAAAAAAAAATAGTAAAGAGAAATAAGTGTCCAATGGTGAAAACTTGGCAATTCAAGCGCCTTGGATAAGTACCTTGGTGAAAACCTGGTAATTCAGGCACCTTGTGTACTAAGACTAATCAATTATCTATCACTATCCTATCCCTCATCCATTCACCCACCATCCCATAAAACACTTGCTTGTTCCCTTGGTGTTCCAACCAAATATCCAAAATCTAATGGAGCTTGTAAATACCTCCTGTACAGCTTGTAAAATCTTGTACCAAAGCTTGTATTATACCTTGTAAATCTTGTACCATACTTTGTATATCCGAATCTTGTCCAAAGTTTGTACCATATTCCAGCCTGTAAATAATCTTGTATCCTAGCTTGTATACTATCACGTGCACACACAAAACCCCATTTTCACTTAAGCTTTTCGCAAACCATCTACCTATCCACCTATCACCTATTATAGACATCCCATCCTTCACAAACATTTCCATCTCACAAAAACCAAAACATGAACAAACTTGTACATCCTCTTTTGCTTAGTACCATTGTATCTATCCAGCGTTCGTGTTAGTTCGTCCTTGATCAACATCTTGCACCCATCACACATCTTGGTTAGCTATTCCAATGCATCCTTTAGCTAGATTTCTTGTCACCAAAGTGTTATCTTTCTTAGTTCAGCTTGCCAGATGCATCACTCATCCAAATCCACCAGCTTAGGTGCTCTCCGATAGGTCCTTGCAGGATATAGCTTTCCTCATGTCTGATCTTGGTCTGTTAGTACCTCGTCCTACCCATCTTGTTGGCAAACAGTTCTCTTTTGGATTTTCGCTTTCTTTTGATTTGGACTCTTCCCTATTGGGTCTTGAAATATCTTTTCCAAGAAATCTCCTTGTTCCCTCCTCATGGTTACCATGATCTTCCATATCATGGTATACTGCGAATGGGGCAATCAGAGCGTAAGGTCTTGATCATGTCTTTTGCTTGTTTTCTTTTCTGCTTATGGGTTACCCAGTGACATTTTCACACTGCTTCCTCTGGGATTCATGTGTGATACTGGGGAAATCCTTGCGTGTTTGTTTTGAGTCAATTCGTTAGTCCTCTGGACAGTTGGTGAAAAGGCCTTGATGTTCTTGGTAACCTTGGCAATTAACCAATAGTCCTATAGCAAATCTAGTGCTCAACTACATGGTGGTACTTTTCTTTGAAGTATCCCCCCGCTCAAAAAGCTTCAATGGTTTTCCTTCAACTCTATTATCCCCCATCCATATCCAACATCTGTCTCTCCTACCCTAGCTTATGCATCATAATCTCTTTGAATCACTCCTCACCTTTAGCTTTAGGGATCGACAATCCTAGTCTTAGGGATCCACCAATCCAAATCAATCCAACAAGCCTCATCTTTCGAGATCCATGATCCTAGTCCTAGGGATCTTTGAAACCCATCTTCCGCCAATCTGACTCTTTGAAATCCTATTGCATCAGCTTTATAATCCCCTCATCCATCTCCCTATCCTGGATTCCTTTTTATAGCGCTCTGCTCCTTCATCCTCCACCTTCCCTAAAGTCTTAAGCTTGCTTCCTCTTGTGCATCTGATTCTCCTTTATCATTCTCCCATAGTGAGAGTTTGAGCTAATTCAGCCCCTTCTCTTTGCCAATCTGAGTTTCCTTGCTCATCCGAGATTCTTGTACTTTTCAAGAAGCCATCGAGCCTCGCTTTCTCTCTCCGCTTCCTTCTTGAGGGGGCATCTCACAGTCCATTCTCTCCTCTTCTGCTCTAGCCTTGGGCATCTTATTTTCTTATCTTTGATGCCATGCCACTTGCAGCATCACATCAAAGAGGGGCAAAATGTAGACACCTAAAAACCTTTAGAAAATAAAGTATTTTTATTTTTTGAAAAATTCCTGATGACATCATCATTCATTAATTAATTTATTTATTTTTATGCCATTAAATCCCTTTATCTTAATTAAAAATATTTAATTAAGGAATCCCTCCCAAAAATGTTTAAATCTTATTTAAACATTATTTCCTTATTTATTAATTATTTAATTAATAAATTGACCAAAAAACCCAAAATAAATAAAAAAATCTATTTTTTGCCCAAAACTTGGCCAATTTCCTTAAGACCACTAACCTCTTCCAAAATCTTCTAATCCTTCTTTAATTTTGATTAAAGGCTAATCCCATCATTTTCTACCCCTAATCCCAACTCAAAATATTTAAATAAAATTAAATATTAATCCTCATGTTTATTAAAAAAGTTTTAATAAATATCTCCTCAACCCAAACCCTTGAAATAAATAAAACTTTATTTATTTCCTAAAAATCTAATTTATCCTCATCCTAAGAAGTTCTAGACTCTTCTAGAAAGTCTTCATCCTCATCCTAGGAAGTTCTAGACTATTCTAGAAAGTCTTTATCCTCATCCAAAGTCTAGACTCTTCTAGAAGATGTCTTTAAATCTAATCCTAATCCCCTCCTAACCTTGTCACATTCTCTAAACATGGGTTAAGACTTACTAACCCAAGCCAAAGTTAACAAATATCTCCTCCTTCACCCACCCTCATTAAATGCCATCCACTTGCCTATCCCTAAGCTAATCCTAAACCATCCTAATCCATCCTCTAATCATTTGCACAATCCTAAGCAAGCTTAAAACCCTCCTAATCAAGCCCAAGTCGAAATTTCTCTCATCTCCCTCAAAATATCTCAACCATAAAACTTTATGAAGCCCACTAGGCCATAAATGACTCTTCCAAGCCCTTTTATTGCTCTTACAAGCCATTATGAGGGTCTTTATGAAGATTTTATCCCTTGAGCCTCCTTTGTTGACTCATCCTTCCCCTTTCCTCCATCCTCTCACCCTGTGACATGTGTCACTCCTTGATTGGCTGTAAGGAAGCACAATCCATGTGCTCTCGTCTCATGCAATCTGAGCCCTCCATGAGCTTTTCCCCATCTTTGCATCTTAGCCCTCAATCCCTCAAGCCTCTTTCCTATAAATTGGATCCTCTCCCAAGCCATTATAACACAATCCATGAAGTAAAATCATAATGCCATTTTAAGAAGCCATTTTACATCAAAGCCATACACTCACACCCAAATTCCAACTCCATTTGAAGCCCTTTTTGAAGCATAAGCTTAAGCATACATCCTATCTATTTAGACAAAGCTACTCAACAAGAGAGCTTCTCATTGAAGAGAGCCCATTAATGGCTCATATTATCAATTGAGAGCTCATCTTAGTCTATCTTGAAGTTTATGAATTTTGTTTAGTTTGTAGAAGCTTTATTTAAATTTGGTTTCTATTAGCATACTAACATTGCTCATATACACTTACAATAACCTCTAGAAAAGCATGTCACACACCACAATCTATAGAAGCAGTGTTATCTAAATTCCAAAACAACAATTTATCCCTTTTGCAAATTAAATTGCATAGCCACTCACAGTCACTTAGTCTCCTAATCAATAGTAGAAAGAAGATTCACCAATTCAATGCTATCAAACTTTGTTTTAAATCTGATATACCTTAGCAGTAGATGCAATACTCTCATAAATCAATCCCTTATACTTCAACGAGGGCACTGAAATCACTAAACTCAGGAAATTCTCACATGTGCAACAAAAGAAAATAGATAAGTGAGGTTTTTTTTTTTTTGCTTCATAATGGGCTCATATTTATAATTTCCAAGTGGCACTTAGTTTCCCAAATAAATATCCATTTTAGAAGCTTCATTAACACAACATTTCTTAACATATAATAATAATAAGTGTCATTATAATAATAAAACCTTCATGATTAATTAATAAACATGAACCCGTGTAATGAATAGGCCCATCCAATGTAGGTGATGACCAATTGCCAACAGCACCAACTACACCACCAAATATGACAATTGTCCAAATTTGACTTACTAAAAATAATAATTGCCCAACTAAGACTCCCAAATCACACTATCAGCTCACAAAGGTCACTATGATAAACTAACTCAATCACTATAGGAGCTCACCAAAAATGGGGACATTACAGTCGTCCTTCCCCAAGATTGCTTGTTCCCATGCAATTTGATAGCACTTTGAACCCTCCACCAAGATCCATAAGAAATGTGTGGCGTCCTTCTTATCATTAAACCAATTGTATGTCAATAACATCATCAAAACCAACGACATAACCTGCAACATAGCACCTAGAATTTTCTCTGATGATGTAGTAGTCAAGTTATCACCAAAAAACAACTCCATATGAGATCTCATCATACTCTCCTTAACTATATCCACCAAACCAACCTGCCAACAATCCAACTTAGGCACAAACCAACTTTGCACATGATGCAAATCTTGAAGATGTGAGTCAACATAAGATAATATATACTCATTACAAGATATACCTTGCTGCCACTATGATCATGCCTATCCTCATCCTTAGGCTACTATGATGACTCTTCCTCAATCACATCAGTATAAATCTACATGCCACATTTTGTTGCCCCCTTTGGTCTTAATGCACAAGTATGACTTTTAGGGAAAGGCCCTTTGCACCAATAGAAAAATTGTCTCCTCCTCAAGTCCTCTATGGATGTATCATTAAAAATTCTCCATAGACTTGTCCTTGTCCTCAACAACTGGTGGGGACTCCTCTTTAGCAAGTAAAGGAACAAAAGATTTTGAAGCAACCTTACTTTGAGAGAATGACTCTAAGTCTCGCACTTTCCTCATTGCCTCCTAGAAAGAAGATGGATATTGTGACTTCACCCATTCATAGTGTGGCTCAACTAATCCCTCTATAAATATCATCACTCATCTACACTCTGATATATCATAAACCATAACTAAGAGCCTTTGGAACTCATCGATGTAACTCTCTACTCCACTAGATTAGTTCAATTGAACCAACTCATAGAAATACACCTCAAGATCTTTCCTATCAAAATCTCTCAATCAATCAATCCAGAAACTCCTGATAGGAAGCACTCTGATCGTGTCGCAAATAAACTAACCCATGGTACCACCATTCATTGGTATCTCCGTTTAGATGCAATACACCAAATCTAACAACATCCCCTCAACCATCAAACAAAAAACCAAATATGTTGAGCTTATAGACCCAAGCTTGAGTTGTCACTCTACCATTACCATTGAAGTTCTTTAGAGTCATCTTATTGGCCAACTCTTGTAAGTTACTTTGTTGAGGTCTTTGTCTCTTTGGTGTCGGCCTCACTTTGGAATTCTCTCACTTTCAAGTCAAGAACCTATCAAAACTCAAATGTTTCTTTATCGCATGGAGCGAAGCATCCCACTCTGTAAAGTGTGCCACCACCTCATCAGCAAAATGAGTGGCCTCAAACTCAATACTGACCACATCTACCTCAGGTCTCATAAATGTGCACCTTTGTGACCTATTATAAGTGTCAGTCTATTTAGTCCTATAATTTTTGTTAGCAATCCTAAGCGATCCTTTTTTCTAGCCTTGTTGTCATCTTTTTATCTATCATCCACTCAAAATCAGTGCAAACTAACAACAACATCACAAGAACCTCACTCCCTACTCTAAGCTCTATGGAGGGCAATCCACTATAGCATGTTAGAAAAATTGATACAACACCTTAGCAACATGGTGCTAACCATGCACAAGATCCTTAAATGTGTGTCATACCTCTCCTCAAATCCTATGTCGACATCTTTGTATCTCATACTAGCAGAACCACCTAGACTATCAACACCTTTGTCACCAATAGAACCCAATTGAATATTAGGTTCTCCATCTCTATGGAGTAAAGTACGCCCTCTTCAAATATAATATCTGCCTGGTATGGATCTCCTTTCTTCATTCATGAATACTAAATGCCAAGACTCTAAACAATGTGTTGTTCAAGTGACAATTGAGCCCAATTCCTCCAGGCTAGTAGGAAATCACTTTGAAATCATTGTAATAACCCTTAGACTAGTTGTGGTCAATCAAACAACCATTTCTTCCTCAATTCATTGGTTTGACATTATGTCAAACACATGGAAAGTAACTTAATGTCATTGATATGAATTGCAAATACTATTGCCACACAATCTACCCCAATTCCAAATAAGATAAAGACAATTTCTGAATAACAATGATTATTGTCTAACCAATTCAGATTTCAAGGAAGAATTTTGTAAATTTTTTGCGATGCCAAATGAGCACTAAAATTCAAAAAAATTGAATGAACACTAATCCTAAATTTTAGTGCAAATATATTCTTCAAAGTAATTATGAAATGAAAATTTCAACATGAATTACTTGGCCCTAATGTTCACCACATACCAATTGTAGGTTACAAAACTACTATTTATTAAATAAGCAATGAATCTAAAAATACAAAAAAGCCCAGGCTACAATTGGATGCAAGTCCAAATATATGCTATCATAGATAGAAAATAATGAATGCAACTCTCTCAAATGTCGATGCGACGACCCTTCACAATTCAATGGAAATAAATTGCACGCCTCTTGAATTGAAGTGCAAGCTTTTAGAAAATGGTTGTAGGCCTTGAAAATTATAGCTCAGACCCTCAAAAATATTTTCATGCATTTCAAAAAAAAATGCAAGGCACAAAAAATCACACCTAGGTAGTTGGCGTGATCTCTAGTAAAGAAAATTGCCTAAGAAAAATGGCAATTTCAAGCCCAAGTGAATCACTTGGTGTTGCCTAGGTGCCCAACTATGCAAATGGAAGACACCTTTAAGAAGTAATTCAACCACAAAGAAATGCAAAGCTAAACCCTCACCTTCAATCACTATATTTGCAAAATTTCAATTTCCCTAGGTAAAAATTAAATTCTCTACTAGATTGGTCTATCTAGCAATAAGATGAACATGTATGATTGACACTTACAATAACTCTAGAAAAGCAAGTCAAATTTCACAATATGTAGTAAGTAATGTTATCTAAATTCTAGAACAACAATGTCTGATAGAGGGTGCTCCCCTTAATACCACAAACACATAACAAACATAAAGAAATAACAACATTTTGTGACAACAAAATATGGGCTTCTTATTATAGCCACAAATGCGAAATTATAGAATTATGAAATACAATGTACAAACCCACATGGGCATGTTCCTTACAATAATTTGCAACACAGAGCTATGAATTATCACTTGGAGTTGTATAAGACAATGTATGAGCATTCCTTATAGGCATTTTTACATCGCCCGAGAAGTTTCTAGACATCAAACCTAAACCCTTGAGACCAACTAACCCTAAAATTACACATAGAGTCAGCCCGATACACCTTTCACACTTATTTTGAAAATTTTGGTCGGGCTAACTTCAGAAGACCATAACTTTTGAACCGTTATTCTGATTGGCTATTATAACCCCTTTCAGGATCCTCACCTTTTGATCTACAAGGCCTAACTTGCACAAGCTCCATTTGACCCATTTTTGAGTCCATCCAGGGCCTCTAAGGCCGTCAACATTGAGCTTGAAGTTTTTATGCCAAAAGTGCACACCAAAAATATGCAATAACTTCACATATACTCATGAATAAATGACATTGAGCCAAAATTGGTAGGCTAATATATCCAAGATGAATATCCATCTTTGAAATTAATATATCTCGAGCTCATATGACTGACTTACTAAGTAGCAAGCCTTTAGAAACAACAACTCTACATTAAGACAACCCTTATTCAAGAAACAAAAAGGAAATATTTTTTGGGTGATGCAAGATTGCTCTTACACCTAAGATGCTCCTGCATCAATGTCTCCCTTTTGCAAATTAATTTGCATAAGCACTCACAACCACTTAGTCTCCTTAGCAATAGTAAATAACATAAAGAAGACTCACTAATTCAATACAATCAAGCTCTATTTTAATTTGTTATAGGTCAACAAAAAATGAAGTACTCATCTCATAATTTAGACCCTTGTACTTCATCAAGGGCACAAAAATCACTAAACTCATAAAATTCTCACATGGGCGACAAAAGCAAATAGACAAGTAGATGCTTTTTTCCTTCACAATGGGCTCATATTTATAATCCCCAAATGACACTTAGTTTCCCAAATGAATCTCCACTTTAGAAGCTTCATCAACACAACATTTCTTTATAACATATAATAATAAAACCTTCATAATTAATTAATAAATATGAACCTATGCAATGAATAGCCCCATCGAATGCAACTAATGACCAACTACTAGCGCCACCAACTGCACTACCAAAAATTCAATTGTCTAAATTTGACTTACTAAAAATAGTAAGTCCCCAACAGAGACCTCCAAATCCCATTGTCAACTCATGAGGATCGCTACAATGAACTGACTCAATCAACTACAAGAGCTCGCCAAAATAGGGGACATTAGATTAATATACCTTTCCATTCATATTGGCACCATGGATCACCCTCTAATTTTTATTTTACACATAGTATTGCTAGCCATTTACAAAATCTACAAGTCATAGTGCAATTATATTAAACTAATACTTTAGGCTATTCAATCGACGTAGCCTTCATTGATCCTCCCTCCTAAGCATCAACATTAGTTTGAACTTGAGTGACAACATCAAAATCTGCAACATTTCTAACCTTAGCTAGCAAGTCTACATCATTTTCATTCAGAAGTTGAAGATCATGAACCAATGGCACCACATGATCACAATCATGTTGAAATTTAAAAAAATGTATAAATTGTAGACTCCTTTGCATGAATTTGGGTAATTATGGAAAAACTAAGGAATCCTCTATGTCTTTGCAATACATCATGAACCAAATGAAAATCCCTATCCTCAAAGGAAAGTTTAATGTTATGTTATACATACAAAGATACTAGCTTTTCTTGCGAGAATATTTGGGGAATTGACCTCCAATAAACCCTTTTACCACATGAAATGTCATATTTTTTCTTAGCACCATGAAATGTATTGGAAGGGATGACACTTGGGTTAACACACTAAGATACTAGAGATCTAACATATAGATATGACTGGGATAAGTCCATAACATTTGAAACAAAAATAGAGAGATTTTGGTATAGATATAGCACTTTGTGATTAAGTGAAGAAAAAATTTCCTCACTGATAGTGGAGAAAAATGAGTGCTTCCACACCACATATTTCACATTGAATATAATGCTTGAGTCCCCATCTAAAATCTACTCTAGGAATGACATATCATCAATAAATAGAGGTAGGGTGATTTAATTGTTAAATCCTCTATACTCTAGCTATCAAAACTCATAAACTAAACAACCTAAACAAGAAGAACCTTGATCCTAGGCAATGTGTTTGTGTATGTGTGCATGTGTGCGTGCTCGCAAAGAGAGAAAAAAATATAAAGAATTAAATCATTCCGACAATGGAAACAAGCTCATGGCAAAGGTTAAAAAGATCAGGCCTCCATAAGAAAGGGTGAACCAGTTAAAAAAATAATGGAGTATCTCAGACTTTACAAGTACCAAAACTTATAGAAGCTTTTAATGCAATCTTAGAAATATTAGATACAGATTAAATAGTTTGAAAATAGCATTTTCCAAGAGAGAAATATCATTTTTGTGGGAAAGGCATGTGTAAGGTATTCATTTCATAAAAGACATTATGGCTTCATCCTTAAAAGTTGTGGACACAAAAAAACTTACCCAAGAATTGTTATGAATGTCATTCATAATGAGCAAATGTGGGGAAAGATTTAATCATGAATCAACACCTCTAAAGTTGATCTATCAAGTACGTCTCCCAATACAACTCCCACTAATTGAATTCATGATTTTGTTAATAAATCATGAAATTAACAAGATAAATATACACTTCTAGGTACACAAATGTAATTCGATGTTATAGGGTCATAGATCATATTGGGAACTGGTTTGGGGGAAAAGTGAAAAAAATACTGCAAACCTGTTAAGTGGAAATGAGTATAATTACTAACAGGAATAACTCTCCATTATTAATTAGGAACACTATTGAGAAAGATGAGGATACCATTATAACTATAGAGTAGAAAACTCCACATAGCCAAATTTAGAATTTTTCTACAAATAAACAAAAGTTTTCACCATCAACCATTCAATCCATAATTATAACTAATCAATAGTCATGTCTTTCAACCACGTGGCATTTATTGAAGTCATTACAATAACTCAATGTGTTCAGTATTAATATATTACTTGCGCAATCTTGTTTTTCACTTTGAAGAATCTAGGAAAATTCAAGGGATGTGATTGCTTTCTTTGTGTCCAGTATTCTGAATAGTCTCATCCTTATAGACTATATTAGCAAGGTAGTATACTAATTTATTCCCCTCCCTATATGTATGAGTTAGTTTAAAGGTGTAGAATGTGTCCAACACCTTTCAAGTCTATTACATAATATAATTAATCATTCAATTATGACAAATACAAACTTCAGTTGCTTCAATTATGGGCTTGGAATCTCCTTCAATGTGTAAGTAAAGAATCTCCATTCATTGAGCCAGTATCAAACCTTGTAGCATTGCACAAGACTCTCCATAGTTATTAGTCACTTGACCAATAAGAATAGCTTGAGCTACAATGAGATGGATAGGCCTATCTCTTATGCTAATTCTAACTCTAGATATACCTAGGTTCCCCCTAGATGAACCACAAAAAATTAATTTTAGATTGGATATGAGGGTGCAAGTCATTTAATCTCCTTTTGGCTAACCTTTGCTTTTGGTATTGTCATTATAGATCCTCAGATTGGGAGTTTGATATTGGACCATGATTGGAGAATCGTACAATCCCATGATGTAAATGGAGATAAGTTGGATTTCCTTTTCTAAGTATATGCCATAAAAACTTTTGCAGCTGAATCTTAAATCTTAGTTTGAATTTAGTGGTAGTTGTTTATTTTGAGAAGATACACTTGTTCCTTTCCCACCATAGTGACTATAAAATTATTGCAGAGGGACTCTCCCAAATATAAGTGAAAAAAGAATCATTAAATAATATTGGTCAAGATTGAAATAAATCCCATAAAAAAGGAAAAGGCATAGACAAGTGTGCTTTTGGTTGAATCCCAATCCAGCATTGTTTAGAAAAGGTGATTGACATCTTTTGGCCGAGAAGCACATAAAAACACAAGTAAACTGATTTGAACTACATGGATTTTCAAGTGTATCACTTGTGAGGGATTGGTTTTTTAGGGCCAACCAAGAGACTAAATCAAGAGGTAAACATCTAGCTTTAGGAGGTACCATCTCATTCCTATAAATTTGAATGCTCTTGAGAAAAACCATTCTCTCATTTAAGCAATTTGTAATCAAATCATTTTGGATCGGTGTAATAGGAAGCATTGAAGAATCCTTCCAATAGACTCTTTCCAACTTGGTATGAACATAATCCACATAATGGATGATTTTTCCTCCCCATAATTGTATTTCTACTAGGAAAATATTAGTAAATTCCACTTCTTCAATTAATGGTTTAAAACCATTCCAAGGATCAAGCAAGACATTTACATCTTCTCCATCATTTACTTTGTATGAAATGAAAGATACTACTACGTCTATGGAGGAACATAGAATGTTCCACATGTTTGATCCAACTAGGGGGTTAGAAAATCGCAAAATTTTAGACACATTGTTAGAGTTAAGATATTTTTCTTGTATAATCTTGGCCCAATTTATATTCGGCCTAGAGTACATTTTCCATTCAAATTTTCCTCCAAGGATGCATTTCTATTTACCAAATCATGCAATCCTACCCAACCCATTTTCTTACTCAAAGTTAGGCCTTGTAATGAAACCAAATTGATTTTATTTAGGTCTCTCATATTGTCCCACCACATGAAGTTTCTAATAATCTTCTCTATATGTGTAATAGAAGGATCCTTAAGTTTTACAAGGAAGTAGTTGGGAATGAACAACAATACTATCATAATAGGAAGGATATGGTTTGATAATGATAGTTGATTAAAGATGTTTGATTTTGGATTCTATTTCTCCCCATAAGGAAAGGAATGCCCAAACAAGAACTTGGCATCTCAGCCTCTTGGAAGACAAGTATCTACATAATTTTTCTTTTAATTGGTGGCTTAGCATTGAATATAAATATTGTAGATATATGTTGATTAATATTTTTTCTTGAATTCAATTTATATAATTCTAGCACATTTTTTATTTTTTTTTACCTCCTCAATAGTAGCCTTGCCAAATAGAGGGGTATCATGAGAAAATAATGAATGTGGATGCAATATTCATGCATGGGATCTTAATGCTCTTTGAAACACCCTAACGATGGATAACATAAATATTCTTACTAAATGTTTCAAATTTTATAATGAAGAGAAAGGGAGAGAGAGAGAGAGGGTCTCCATGTCTAACACCTCATGTTGCAGTGAAGAGACCCACTAGAGAACCATTAACTCGAATTGAAAAAATTTCCCCTTTCATACATTCAAGAATCGATTTACACCATTTCAATGAGAAGCCAAATCTTCATATTACTTGGAATAAAAAATCCTAGCATGCTTTATTATAAGCCTTCATCATGTTCAACTTGACAACACATGAAGAAACTTTATGTTCTTTGATAGAGTGTGTTGGGTGGATATTTTGCAACCAACAATTTTGGATAAAAATCCATTCAAAAAATAGGATGACTAGCCACAGTGTGTGAGACAGAGTCTCTCCTACCTTAAAGGGAAGGCTCCCCCTTCTCACCATTCCTTAGATCAACTCAAGGTAAGCAAGAAGTTGAGAGATTTTATAAAATGGGTGTTACCAATATCCTTTATTCCTATCTTTCAAGAAAGAATCCACTTACTCGTGGAGTGAGTAACGAGCAAGGTGAATCTCTAACTATACTTCTATTGAGAGTTGGAAATAGTGATACCAATAAACCTTCACTAACTCAAAAGCTAGCTGAAAATGTACCAATTTGGCTCTGAGTCTGGTCATACTTCTATATGAAAAGCTTTACAATTATGGCACAAAGACTCCTAAAAGTAAGAATAACTTAATTATTTTGCAAATTAAGAAAGAAGTATAAGCTACCAAAAAAGCTTCTAGCTATACACTTCCACAATTACTCCTAGTCAAAGCTCTGGCTCCAATTGCTTCTTAATTCTTTTATATTCAATTCACAAGATACAATTACCCAAAACACAAGATAACATAAATCAAAGATAACTTAGATGAATTATAGACAAAGCTTATAACTCACACAAGTAACAATCTCACTTAATCAAAGTTAAGACTCAAATGCTCATTTGTATTCACTTTCTCTCAAAATAGTGCTACACAAAAAAAATTGTGCTGGCACAATTTCTCCAGATCTCTCTTGCATAAAGATAAAGATGATTTTTATAATGAAGGCGCACTCCTTTATATAGGCACAAGAGTTGAGAAAAAAGTAGAGGAAAAAGTGGGAGCAACTCAACCAACTTCGACCTAGTCTAACTAAAAGAGAAAATATAGGGTTACATGCAACTTGCATTACATCTTTACATGCACATGTAAGTCGTATTACATGTAATCACATATTTTCATGTAATACATTCTCTTCAACTAAAAACATGAAAAAAGAAGAAAGAAGATGAAAGAGAAGGAAACAATCCTAAAGATTGTTCTGAAGGGCCTTGTACTTGACGATGTAATCTCAGATGATAACAGGATTGGGAGTTCCTATATTTTGTTCCACTACATTCACCTTGATAACCATGGTCTTGTGTCTTTTGATATCTTGACTCTCTTTTCTGAATTGTCCGTTGTCATTTGAAAACTTGATGTGATCAAGCATTTCTCATTCAAGTTGTTGTGAATTCTCCTTTGTAGATTGGCACATTCTAGATTCTCTAACACTTTAAAAACCTTCTTGATGATGTCTGAATGTAAACTCGGAATAAATTTCTATTAGCACTAACCTTTAACTCTCTCTTTTTTGAAATAAAGTGCTTGGCACATGGGAATATGTGCAAATGAGAACTTTTAACTTTTAAAAAGTGACTTGGGCTTTCAAGATTTCATTGCACCAAAATGGATTACATGAAAACTGAGATGACATGCAAATGCAGATGGAGGATGCACTTTGCATCAAGTGTGAATGACGGATGAGGTGCAAAGCATGGAAAGATGCGAAAACATGTATTTTCTCATGAAGGCATGAATGCATATGGAGAAATAGAAATGGAAAATGGGATTACATGCATGTGTGGATGGTGAATGAGATGGGAAACATGTAATCGCATTTGTCAGATGAGATGTGATGTATTCTGACATGGAAGATGAAAGTGAAACATGATGATGCTTTTGCATGAAGAGACACAACAAGAAGTTCTTGGGAAAGAACTTATAACTTCTCCAAAGTAGAGAAAATCGGAAAGCAAACACATAACACAAAAACTCAAAAGAAAAATGTACCTTTGGAAAGTAACTCAAACATGTCAAGATGCAAAGCACTTCAACACACAAATTTGAATTTGGAGTTTGGGGAAAAACCAAAAACATGAAAATGACCAATTTCTTCATTTTTAAAGAAAAAATGCACTTTCCATGTCATATATATGGACAAGTGTGCAATTTCAAGCTAAAATATGCATAGAAATAGCAAGATAAGCATGAATTGATGAGAAAGTTTGAAAATGTTCACTTACTTGGAGGCTATGAGGTAAAATAGCAATAATCATAGACTTTGAAGACCAATTCTTCTTCAAATTTGAATTTTCAAACAACTTTTTGACTTATTCTATACTTGCATTTAACAAATATTAATGAGCAATAAAGGGTTGAACTTGACATGAAAGTGCCAAATAGATGGTCTCCAATGACAATATTATGCATTTAAAACTCAAAAACAATCCCTCTTGATCAAAGGTATGGGCTGAAAATGTCATTGTTAAAGCTTTTTGAACAAAAAAAATGACTTTTTAATGCAAAAATCTTGGCTGTTTTTGCAAAAACGTGGCAAAAAAATGCATGTTTTTGAGTAATTTTTGTCTTGTGAATGCAAAAACAACTTTCCCAAATGCATATACATGGATCCAAATGTAAAAAAAGTAGCTTCAAAATGGATAAAAGTGGATTAAAACCCCAATTTTTTTGGACATTTTTAGCAAAAAAGTGATTCAAAAAAAGGCATGAAACAAAAACGTTTTGGCTTCTAAAGTTGAAAATATGTAATACAATTCAATGATAAACATTTCAAATGCCAAATTGATTCCTCTTTGGGCAAAAACGTAGCCAAAAATGGTATTTTTTGAAGATTTTTCCAAAAACGTGCCCTTGAAGGGAGTTTGGAAAAACATTTTTAGCAAGATAAATCCATATTTTATGTTATAAAATCCACTGCCAAGTAAAAATGACCATAATGGAAAATATCTCATGCAAATCCACCAAATAAATCTCTCACAATGAGCAAAATCGGGTTTTTGGAGAGCAAATGCATGTGTTCTTCCAAAATTGGACCTTTTGGGAGGCACAACATGTTTCAAAATATGTTTTTGATCAAAATCAGACCTTTTGGGGTGACACACATACTTTAAAAAACTCTCAACAAAGAAAATCAAACCTTTTGGGGTGCATAACACATTTTAAAACATGCTTAAGGTCAAAATTAGACCTTTTGGAGTGCGATGCATAATTTAAGTTGTATCTTACTTTTTTGATGCAATGACACAAAAACTTACCTTTTGATGTAATGACACCAAAAATGTCCACTTTTGATAGTGCTATGCTTATAAGTTGAATTTTATATACAATGACATGTGAAATATCCACTTTTGATGGATTTTACATGTAATTGCATATAAAATGTCCACTTTTGATAACTTAAAGCCATTTAACAAACAAATATCCATTTAATTTTATTAAAATGTTACTTTAATAAGACATAAACAATATTTATATATCATATTAAAAATATAACACATAAATATCATTAAAAAAGTAACATTTAAATGAACATTTAATTTTAAAATGAAAAATTAAACTAAAACTATATAATTTATATAGTGACTTTAAGTGAAAAATCAAAAAGTAACTCAACTTAAAATTATAACATAGAGTGCACTATAGTTACTTTAAGTAAAAATTTAAATGATAAAGTAACTTAAAAACATAACATAAAGTGAATTTAAGTTATATTTTTTAAAAAGTGAATGTCAAATTGAAAATATAACATGATATTTTTAATTCGTGTTGTTGCATAAAAAAGGTCCACGTTTGAGGCACTAAAACAACCATTTCTTTTGACTGACAACTCCAATTACACTCTAGGTTAAACCAAATCAATGGAGAAACCGAAAGCCATGACATGAGCAAGACCAAAGGACTGAAAACCAACAAATGCAAAATCAAAAGCAAAGAAAAGGACGATGAAGGACTCAAAAATCAAGCATAGACTTGACAAACAAAAAAATGAAAATGACTTGATGAAAGCCTTCCACAAAACGTTGTAAAAAGTTGTAAAAAGTTGTGTATGGGTCTGACTTCTAGGAAATGATAGCTATAATGCATGGTCATGAAGTTGTAAGGACTCACGGAGATAGAGCACAATGAAACGTTGATCTATTTACTTAAAAAAATATGAGAAGGATCTGCAATCTCTAAATAGACAATAAAATATCCCTCTAATCTTGTAGTATATGGGGCATCTGAAAAGGAAATGGATCTCATATTCTGCCTCTGCTAAGGTACACAGTCTACACACCCGATCCTTTCTAGCAATATGGTGATCAACTTGGATCTGGAGTCTATGCAAGCCCACCCTAACAGAACCAAGGGAGATACATAGGGCATATGTCCATTATCTATGTAAGTACTCAGGGCGTACAATAATCTCATCCTGAATATCTAAGAACTACTCAGCATAGAAAGCCATCCTCGAACGTAGTCCCCCTGGAGGATCCACCTAGGTCCATATGATATATTGCCTATAAATGTCAAGTCTAACATGCCCATTCAACTCCTTCCAAGAGGGGAGTAGATGAGTAGGAGCATCCAATGAGAACTGGTAGGGAGGAAGATGATCAATATCGATCCCAACTGAACTCAGCAAGATAGTAGCCTAAGCATACCAACAGTAGGCTCTAGTGGCTGGATCAAAGTTAGCAATAGCAACTGAGGAGCAGTAGGCTAAGTAAGGGTACCTGTGTTGGCCTTTAGCTGAGTCTACAAAGCCACAAAGATGATAGAAAAACTAGATTAGGTCAAAAATGGCTGTAATTTTGAATGGGTGAGCACCAAATTCAGCCAAAATAATACTATGGGGGGTAGATCTATGACATCTAATAATTCGACAAAGGAGTAGAGTCTAGTTGTACTTGATCATGACCCAATCTAAGTCTAAAAGGGAAGGACCCCAAACCACTAAACCATAGAGCACTATGGGTCTTACTAAGGAATCTAGGAGGGATAGCTTAGATGATGTGTCCTGAAAGTGGTGTCTGAAGCATTGTCTCTCGAGCATAGCAAGGGAACCCAACCCTTTACTGATCCAAGGTTGAATGGATGGTCTCAAGCTAAAATGAGATTTGGAAAACTTAACCCCAAGGTATGTGTAAGATGATGTAATCTCAACTTCCCGACCCTAGAAGTGAAAATGGAGATGTGAGGTCTTTGGATCGTTGAAGACCATAACACAATTCTTCTCAAGGTTCTTGACCAGCTATCTCAAGTCACAAAAAGATGCAAGTCTATCCAAAAGCCTTTGAATACCCTTAGGAGAAGAGCCAAGAAGAACCACATCATTAGCAAAGAGAAGGATGAAGATCAATACTTGGTGTAGATGATAACCATCACCCAGAAGTGAGGAGTCAGTGAGAAAAGCCTCAAGCTCATAAATGTAGATCCCCAACAAGGTGGGTGAGAGGGGGCAGCCCTGCTTCACCCCAATGGTGCTCTAGATAGTGTCGGAGAGGCCATCTGTGCTCCTAATTCTACCAATCACTTTCTCATATAACCTCATGACAGCCATTAGTAAGATCTCAAAAATACCAATATCTCTTAGTCTTAGAAAAAGGGCCACTCTAGGGATGGAATCAAAAGCCTTATGAAAATCCACAAAACTAAAGTAGACTTTTTTCAAGTGTTGTCGAGACTCCTCGATAATAGCCCATGGTGTAAAGATATGGTCCATGGTCTGGTAGTTTGCCTTGAATCTTGCTTGACCTTTAGCCCTACAATTCCTCCTATCAAGCTCACTAGATAAGATAGTATTTAATTTTGTAGCATAAAGTTTGGCAAATGTATGCCCAATCATGATGGTCCTATAGTTTCTGAGATCAGAGGCTAGCCCAGACTTATGGATCGACAGGTGAATAAGTCGAGGCTGGCAAGAACATATGAATAAGAAACAAAAAAAGCAAAAATTATCACAAGGGACTCAACATGGGATACCACATGAAAGAACATCAAGGAATGCATATGGAATACCAACTAGAAAACCACAAGATACCAAAGGTTAGCTACAAATAATATTGAAGGGAAACTTAAGATACATGCAAGAGAGTGACATCACATAGTTCCCTACTATCTTGCATTATCTTTATAGTCTCTCACTAGTCCTTGACCACTTGGTGAGAACTCATGGAATTTACATTCCTTTCATGATGACAATGAATCCAATTTGCCAAATCAATGCCCCATGGATGGTCAAGCATTCTCACACCCATCCATGGTCCAAAAAAGATTTATTGTGTTAATTAATGAAGAAACACAATTGTCTTGATTAATGTGTAAAACCCAACCTACTTCATTTTATTATGTTATCACTTAATTATAGCTCCACAATGGGTTACCCTGGTTTGGCCACTTTGGGAGCTAGCCCATGTTGTGAGACACTCTTCCAAATATACTCCTAGAAATCCCTCTCCTATGTTCCAAACTAAAACAAAAAGGCATAACCAAACAAATAATAACTATAGAAACCTAAATATTCAACAATTAAAAAGGAACCGCACATACAAAGTTTGGATCATAAAGAATACAATCTCACAATTAGTCTAAGGATCCATATATGCCACCATAACAAAGGACATAATTATCATATCATATAAGCAACATGATGAAGATCTTTCAATGACCCCTCTTGGTCTAATATTGAAATCAAATATTACATACCACATGTCAACACAAAGAAAAACTCATAATTATATATGGATATGCTAAAGTAAATAAATACCAAAAGTCACCATAGACCATAAATACACTAAAATTTAAGTACAACTTCACAAATTATAAGAAAAATGAATAGAACTATAAAAGCTTCACCAATATGAACCTATGATCATCATTATTCCTCATCAAAATGAGAACACAAAGAATCCTCATGCCTATGGTAATCATTAAGAAAACCCCAAACACTAGTAAATTTAGCCCTAAATTTCGACAAGAAAAGGTTGCAATTTTGACCAGAGTTGGTCGAATAGATGACTAAACCTATCGTCGATCTTTTTTAGTCATTTTTTTGTCACAGTCATTAAGCGTCAAAACTTTTACTTTAAAAAGGTTGACTTACCGACAAGAGGTATGTTTATTTCCTTAGTCTAGCCTAAACTCTTATTTCCTCATTTGCATCCATCACTGGTCAAAATTTTGATGAACAACCCTTGACATTTTCAACAGTGATACCAAACCTTCGACGACAAAAGTGATCAGCTGTCATCAAAATTGTGATGAAGATCCCTTCAATCTTCTATGTTGGTGCCATACCATGGATAACAGAATTGACCAATCGTCGTCGAAATTATGACCAAGACCTCTTAATTTTCTATGGTGGTACCATACATTCAACGGAAAAGGGAAGACATGGTCATCAAAATTGAGACCAACGCTTGGTACAATTATTGGGAAAGATTTTCTCTCATAGGAGCCTTCTAAACTACACAAAATTTGATTCTAAAGCATAATTTCTCGATGCATGAGACTCAGGGTATCATGCACATTTCTACCTCCACAACATTGTTTCATTCATCACATGATTTATTTCATACAAAACAATGGGAAGGAGGAAGAAATGTGCACGATATCTTGAGTCTCCACTGAGTAATTATACTTTAGAATCAAATTTTGTGTAGTTTAGAAGGCTCCTATGAGAGCAAAGCCTTTGCAATAATTGGCATAGCCCATCTAAATTTTGGTTCTTGAGACACCATTTCTTTTGAAGACTGCAGGAAAAAATAAAATTAAAGAATTATTTATCAAGAATGAAAGCCAATAACACTAACTAATCTCTATTTTTCAAACAGATAAATGTGACAAAAAAACTTACAGTCCCAATCACATCATCATAAGAGTGCATATATAACTATAACCCCTTATTTGGTTGCTTGTTGATCAATTCCTTGGCAAGAGCATCCAAGACATAATCTTAAAATACAATCAATCATTGAGTCTATTAGCTCTTTTCTACCACCAAGTTTGGAACATAGTAATTTTGTGGATAGAGTCAAAGAAAAACAATGTCATAGATATGGATAACAAAGAATGCTAAGGAGCTAGAAGCTCAAGTGGCATTTTTAAAGGATCAACTCAAGGAAAATTCATGGAAGATTTTGGCTAGCCTAGTCTCAATTTTTTCAACCTTGGCCTCATTCATGAATGAATGAAAATGTTTCAGGGCATTAGAGACTTATGTATGAGAAGTGTTATGCATAGTCCAAAATATCATATTCCAAAACTCAAATGTGATAAGATGTTTTGCTTGGAATCACAATTTCTTATGTCTTGTCTCCAACAAACTTGCCAAAAATTGATAGTGTTTTGATTTGTCACTTTCATAACAAAACAAAACAAAATAGTATGACAATTCTTCAAATTGTAGAGGGAAGCTACTTAGGATCTAACTATGTCTAAAACCAACATAGTTTACAAATATCCACAATCCAAATATTATCCCTTGATGTTTTCTTTAATGCAAAGTTATAACTCAACTATGTTATCGCCGTAGATGTAATACCAAACTATCATTAGGCTAAAGACTAAAATAAGGTTTACAAATGCAAGGAGAATTACCCAACCAAAGTAGAAAATGACATGAAAAGTTAACAATCTGTCAATTGACACCTCTAGTTGAAATATTTCTAGCAATTGAACTGTACTATAGAAATAAAAAATGCCTTAAAATTGACACCTCACTAGTTGTAGTTCATTTGCATTTGTAATGGCTTCACAAAAGTTGAAATCTTACCATTTGTCAAGAACACAAAAGGCACTCTTAGTTCAACTGCATCAATAAAAGTAAAGTTATTTGAATGTTCAAAAAATGTGAAACTTCCACTTAATAGCTAGAAAAGCCATATCCTCAGTATACATCATCTTTGATGGAATTTTCATAAGTGAATGGTTTTCTCTAAAAGCTCAAACTTATACACAAAGAAGCACCATTCTCTTGAAGATATATATACAGGTTACAAGACTGATATATCGAAAGGAGCATGGTGAGGGAAGAGACTGTCAATATTGATTGTGGAGTTGCAAATAGGTAAGTGATAAACATAAAAAGGTAGTACAAGGCACCATTTTCCATGTTCTAATATGATGAAATACCTTGGAGCTAGTTCTAAACCTTGATTTCTTAATGTTGCATTTGATACAATGGTACCATTATCTAGAGGAGGTTCCACACCCCACTTTCCTTTTGATTCTAAAGGCTCAATGACATAAACTCCTTCGTCAGTCATTCCAAGTGCGAACTAATTTGAGTTAGATGGATGTGATACAATTACTAGAGAATAGACACTGCATGAATAATCAAAGGATACATTTTGAGTTAAATCATAAAATACTCGGGGATCCATTTATCCATACATAACATAATTTTTGCCTCCCTAGGTCAACTTACCTATTCATGCCTGAAGCTAAATATGCAAAGGTGCAATACAACAATGTGGCCTCAAGCTGTCTACATCAAATACTCCAACGACACCATCACAGTAGCTAGAAATTATGAGAAGGTTGTTGCATGAATATATCGCACTTGAAATGGGAGTAGATAGAGAATCACGAGGTGTCCACTGCAGTAAAAAAAAAAGTGATATTAGTTTACACTCATATAGAGAAGGTAGCTTATATCATTATCACTTAATTTGAATTCTAAATTGCTGACAAAGACTTACATAATGAAAACAATCAAACTTAGAAGCATCATAAATAGCAAGCTAGCTCTCGTGAACAACCAACAAGTGAACTTGATCGTTATGGAACTGTACTCTTGTATCCCCAAATGGTGGTGATGATCTTCTTGTCTGCACTTGTAAAAAAATTGACTTTCGCTTCTCACATATATCAATGCTCTAGAAACAAAGCTGCCAGAACATTGGCAAAACATTTACTAATTTGAATCTATAAACATGAGAATATACAAAATGAGATGACAATGGATATACAAAAGGAAGATAAACCTGGGCATTGGCCCCAAAAGATACCAATACATTCAAAGTGTGTGAGAATGCCAAGCCTATAATTTTCTTTTGGTGGCCTTTAAGCTTCATTTTTAGCTGGTTAGTTTAAATAAGTTTTGAAAAGACACAAGTTAGAAGTCACCATTTTTAATGATGCACTAAATGAGCGAGAAAGAAAGAGACTCATTGATCACACCTCATCTACTGGAACATTGTATATCTAGATTGTTGAATCTTCCATCCCAATTGCAATGATGTTATTATCCTAAGGGTGAAAAGCTAGAAAAGTAGCTATAGGAGGAGGTGCCATGAAGGTAGTCATAACCTGCTATAAACACTCATTAGCAAGCATGCCATAGAATATTTTCTCAAAACTTTGGTTGAAAAAAGGAAACAAAAAAATTGATAAGGAACCCAAGTAAGAATATAACTTCTAAATTGACTAGCTCAGCAGTCATGTTGAAGAGGAACATATTTTCAAAAGATGCACCTTGAATGTCATCATATTGAATAAGGAGACCTTTCCACCAGAGGCAGACATTACATAGGAATCATTCTTAGACAAAGCTATGCAGGCATCAACTTCTTTTGGATTCATAGCACCGATATCATTAGTCATCACAATCCCACTAGCTGGCTACCACATTTGTGGTTGAAGATTGGCAGTAAAATGTAGAGAAGATCACTATCTTAGTCACTTAAAAGACAATTTTCTAAGAAGCACATAGAAATTCTTTCCAAATTAAGAGCATCACCTTTCCATATGGATTTCGCTCATTCTATGGCCATTTCCATAGTTTGTGGAGTGTATTTGATGCCAATGCTAAAAGAGCAACACCAAAATTGGTATATATTAGTCTTGTAACCTGTACAAAACAATAGTGTTATCCTTGTAAATTTTTTGAAAACAATAAATGTGATTCTAAAGCAGACCTTGAATGATGCAAACCAACTCCTCAAACTCAAGAGGTAAGAAAAGGAATTGTTAAGGAAAAAAAGTCTGATTGATGATGTAGTGAAGATTATTCATGATGCCTTGCATTCATATTGATGCATCTTTTGCCCTAGAACAGAAAATGAAACTAATAACAGACTTATTCAAAGATCACTCTGCACACCTTGAACAAAAATCATAAGAGGTCATAATGAAGATGAATGATAGAAGGAAAGTTAAGAGATGTAACAAGTGCATTAATGCACATACCATGCTAAAAGAAAATCTAAAAAAGGTTAGAGTGTGTGTCAAGAATATTAAAAATCTATTCAAGTATAGTTTGAAATGGCAAGACTCTACCAAACACATCAAAGCACAAATGGACTCAATTGAAACCCATATTTTTCTAATGGATGCATGATTTAGAGGAAGACAATGACATCTCTCCTATTGCAGACTAGTCAACTTCATTCTTTGCTAGATATATTAAAAGAGAAAAAAAATCAAATTAAGAAAGAATTTCTTCTATTAAGGGAAGCAATTGATCAAACTATGGTGACTTTATCTTAGGTTTCAAAAGGTGCGTAATAGATTGAGAAGAAAATGCAGAAAATAGATAATACTGATATTGCAAAAGATCTTTTCTTGCAATTTAATATTAGAACAAGATTTTGTCTTTAACCATTTCCTCATGGGAATCTACTTTTGGATTATTGAAGATACAGTATAATGGCTTATTACCTAATGTATAAGACCCAACTTAGGTGGTAAGACATTTTTGGATCTGTATATACACTGGAAAATGAGGAATACAGTTTTGATTTCTATTGCATTCTTTTTTGGTGCATTCCCTAAGGGGGAATGGATAGGGATAGGGGAAGCTAATGTAAATATTGAAGTCATGAATTGCAAAGAAGGATATGTGGGTCTAGTTATAGATATGACTTTTCATATTATAGGGAGTAATGTATGGTAACACAAAGTGCATACAGTGTTTTAGAGGACACCCTTTGTCCTTGATGTCAGGGGGGGGGGGGGGGGTTGGAATATATGATGCTGTGAAGAGTCCACAAGTGTTGTCATAAATGACAAAGGGGGGTATTGATGAAAATATGTATGTTGGGTTGCCATTAATGTCAAACTTGTCATTGATGTCAACTATGGTCCAAAAGGTGTGTCAACAGTATTTCTACCTGGTCTGGAGTGGTATAGTGACAACAGAGCCTACACCAAAGAGTTTTGGTTGTCACAATAGCATAGCAAAATATCTACTTCAGATTGGCATTGGTTTAGAGTAGCTCGTCTAAATCTTTCTTCAAATTTTGCATGTCTACCCACACAAGGTCCAAATGGAGAAAGTAAGCTCTAGAAGTTCATGAACCTTGATCTTGCTTATCTCCATACTCTCAATAGAAGATGGTAGAAAAATTGATAGAAAAGATGTAGCAACAAAGGGATGATTTGGAAAAACATTATGAATGGATATAGTCTATAAGCATGAATCTATATTTGAATGTCACATAATATCATATAAACAACAAAAACACCATAAACTTGTAATCATAGCATCATGATCATACCATCATATCATCATATGCTTCAAGTTCAACATCAAAATAATAAAATGTCAAATGATAAATCATAACATCAAGTTCAAGTAAAGGAAACAGAGCCTGTATAACCATATTTGAATTATTTTTGCAAGGAACTCAAAAATTATTCAAATTAAACAAGTATGAATTGTAAGAGACTAAGAAAGAAGACAAAGGTGTTACCTCACCAGGATGATAGTAATAATGAGACAAAGAACCATGAAGACTAAATCCAAGGAGACCAAATTTGAACATCTGGATTCATTCAAATTCAAAAATTGGTTTACCTTCATAGCACTGTCAAGTCAACAACATGAGCATTATTTTTTGTCTAGAGTGTCATCAATGTTTTTAAATGCAGAATGAAATGGTTGTAACTATGCATTTTCTACCACATGCAAATTATTTTGAGATACAGACCTATGCAATCCAATCTCCCAAGGAATAGACAATACCACTTATCACCATCTTTTCCAAAATAGGATTTGTCATAAAGCGATGTTAGAATAGTTAGTAAAATGGTCATAAATTATGTTCTTATAGTAAAAGAATACTTTGACTTAAGAAAAAAACTACACAATATTAAAACATGACATTGTGCTTTAAAATCTAAAAAGGTACCTATAACAAAGAACTTCATTTGGACTTGCTAATTGGTTGTCACTATTAACTATAAGCTTATCTTTAAAGTTTGAGCTTCACTTGGTTTCGAGAATAGTTTAATATTTTCTACTAAACAAGGCCAACCACATGAAGGTGGAAGCTCATTTGGCCCCTCCCCTCGCCCCCCAACATCACTCTAAATTCCCCATTAACATTTAATAACCTTCATTCATTCATCCATTTTTGAAATATAACATTCAATCATTATAATCACATGATAACATTCATTAACACACAACATTCATGAATAATTCATTAACACACAACATTCATGAGTAAGTCATTCATGAATAATTCATTAACACATAACATTCATGAATAAATCATTAACACATATAATTCATTAACACACAACAATCATTTTTTTTTGGCTTTTTTGCTTTTTTTTTTCCATGAAATTTCTAAGAGGAATAGCAATGTCCTCATCATCCCCCTCCTCTACTAGTTCTAATTGCAACGCATGTCTCCTCCTCATCTCTTGAGGAACATGAAGCCACTGCGCTAAAGGGGGGTCCACTGCAATAACAAGTACTTCATGAGTTAAATTCACACCATTTTATATTAGTGAATTGTGATTTTTTATATTTAAGTAAAATAACTATAAATCAAAAAAATAATTTAAAAGAACAAAACCTAGATTTTATTTACCTGAATGTGCAACATGATCTGCCTGTTGATCAATCTGAACATCCTCCAGCACTTGTTCAGCATGACATGATTCTATATCCTATAAAATATACACAAAAAGGTTACACCAAGTTCAATTAAAGATGTTAAATTGTATTAATAATTACATAATTAGTTTTAAATAGCAAATGAGCACCTTCATGGATAGTACAATGCACATTAGGGGCTTCATGATGTGGCGTATGATCTGTGTCATGATTAATAGGTTGCATTGCAATGTCATGCACATTATTATCAAATAGATTGTTGCTTAAGTATTCAATTTCTAATATATTTTTTGGCATATTTACCTGTGCACATTATGCAAGAGACTATTCGATTGGGGCAATGGAAGCTTTCCATAGGCATTTAGCCACGGCTGCAAAGCCTTGCTTGAAGGCAATTCTTCTGTGTTCTTCTGTGACCTCCAGATTAAAATCAGTGCCCTAAATTTTTTTATTAATTAACAAAATTATTTGCATTTTATAAATAATTTTTCTTTGCAATTCATTTACGGCTACTTACAACTCATGCTTTGATTTTAGAATATCCCCTAGAGCCAAGTCTGTGTTGCCCAACCTTTTCCAGCCTAGCCTTTGTTGCCTTTGATGTGTCCTACAACCTATGAAAAGTTTGAAATATGTTAGATGATATAGATATAAAGGTCAGTACTAATTAGTGCATTATTACATTAATGTACTAGTAGTTAATACTATTGCATACCTTCTCACATTTTTTGGTGTAATTTCTCTTCGACCATCCCCTTTCTCCTTTGCATCCAAAATAAACTCATTCCATTCCCTCACTATAATAAAGGGAGGATGCCCGTACTTCAGGTTTAGGATGAGACTCTTTCTATATGAGTCCCTCACAACCTTAAGATGTTTGCAAGATTTTTGTAACATTTTCTTATGATCAAAAATATTAATACCAAACTCATGCTCTAAATCTTTGATGAGTTGATCTTTTAATTTTTTATCTTGAAAGTTCCACCTTTTAAGAAAAAACAAAAAATTGTTAGATATAGCTAGTAAAAGAAAAGACCTGAATGAAAGGAAAAATGTTGCACCAATTAATGATATGAAAAAAAATAGTGGGATAAAATTAGTTCACTTATGATGTTCCACCTTGTATGTATGGTGGGCCCAAATATTTGCAGTGTGAGGTCATAAAGCTTCTTATAAAATGTATTGTTTCCTACAAAAAATGTCATGGGATAATCAATCCAAAGCTTCTTATAAATAGGTAAATGCATATTAGAATATAAAAAATAATTAGTTAAAGTACTTGGAATGTCAGGACATTTTAAAGGCATTGATTCATCATTGACAATAAACAATGAGATCTATATAGCTCCCTTGCTAGAAACACGGGTAGCTCCAAGAAATGATGGTGAATTATCACCAATACATGCACTATGATATGTATCTGGCATAGCAGACGATGCACTACCAGTAAAAAAAATCCACTATGTGATGCACCCAAGATAAAAATACAAATTATCAACTCATAATTAAAACAAAACCAAATATAGCAAAACAAGGATTTACTAGCTTGACGTCCCCTTGTTTCTAACATTGCAGTCAACAATCTTGTATGGACATCTGTCGACCTCATAGGAGTCTCCTACACTTGATGACCTAAACAATACATTGTTAGCAAAGACATTTTGAAATAATAAAAGTAAGAGTTAACTTAAGAAGTTTTTGAATGTTCAAAATAAAAAATTCCTTGTAACTTGTCAACTAAAAGATTATTTAACTAGTGGCAATCAAAGCCCTACTAGTACCAGCCTCACCGCGTTGTCCTTGACCAGATTCTAGATCAGTTGCCAAAAAATCCTATAACAAGAACACATATTACATATTTTACTTCATAACATAAAATATTATAAAATATAAATCTTTATTGAACTTTTGTTATAACTAAAGATTTACTACTGCTTACTTGATAATGACGAGCTTGGGCTCTCAAATTAGATAGCCTCTTCATCATCTCCTCGGATGGAATATTTGCTTCATCCAAAATTCTCATTATTTCTAAATTATTATTTTTTATTTTTTTCTTCAAAATAATTGTTAAATTAGGTTTTTCTGCAATATCATCATCAGAAGGGGTAGCTATTGGCTCTGTACTTACTGCAAATGCTTTTCCCTTATCCTGAACATCAAATTGTGAGAGGAATATCAGTAAAACTATCATAAAAACTCAAAAATCATAAATAAAATAACATAATAATATAACATTTTTCAACTATCTAATTTGTACAATTTTAATAAGGTTCACCCTTTCTGAAGAATGGGTGGGAGTAGCATCCTCGTGGCCTCTATCATGTGTGGGATCCATATCATCTTGTCACAAAGATTAAACATAAAAACTTCAGCTAACTAAAAGCAATAGATAGCAAAAAAAAACTTATTAACAAAATGGTATATAGTACTTACAACCCTCATGATAGTAACTTTTTTTGTATCTATGTGATTTAAATGGTAATCTATTAGCAGTTCTTCCCCTACACTTATTGATTTTATTGCACAAACAAAAACTTCATTCCCCTCACGGACCTCAAATATGCAATTGGGTTGCTTACTAGTTGAGGAAGCTCACGTACTATTCAAAAAACTTGCAATATTACCTATTGTTTTTGGTCTCCCATCAATGTAAATAGAAAATATTTTACTTTAATCATTTTCTTTCCATTGTATATAATTAGCTGATAGTGCATACCTATGCATACTTTTTTTATATCAAACAATTCACATCCAATCACTGTAATTGTAACATGGACCAACATACTTGAACAATTTGACAACTTTTTTGTAACATACCTTTATCCCATCCATGGAAAATAGGCCCAAATGATGTAATGTGGATGGAGCAATGTGATATATCATCTCATTAACACAAAAATTGGTGTTAATTGGAGGTAGCTCATTAGGTACCCATTCTTTCTCAATGTGTGTGTATCGAAAGGGCACCTTGATGTTGCCTTTGGTCTCATCATCATAAGAACATGACCCCCCATTAGCAAGGAAAAATTGCATGTGTTTATAAAATTATTTTCTAATCTTTTGACCTCTAGTTGATCTCCCTATTTTAGCCGTACTACATGTAGAGCTTTCATCTACCATTTCCTCATTTCCCTCATTTGATGTAGATAGATCTGACAAGTACCTATTTGGTGGGTCCTACAATCCATCAAATGAAAATTTGATAATATTTAAATAATATATATAAAATAATCAATTTGTGACTCATATGTGGAGTTCTTCTTTGTCTATATGTGAGAGATATAAAATGTAGTAATTTGAAAGTGATTATACAATTATATTTATATACAGACCTTCTTTGTCTATATATACATTATATGATTATATAATATATCTATTTATAACATACATGCTCAATGATAAACAAGAAGAATATAAGAAAATTATGTCTATTTATTGACTTATACCTGTTGATCCATGTCACCACGGTGCATGATCCATGCCAAAGGGGTCAAATTTCTTGCATATGTTAATCATTTATCTTAAGTTAGTTAAAAATTACATGATACACAGATGCTAAAAATAACTTAGAAGACAACATGAACAATATGCAACATCATAAACATGAACAAATTTACCTTATATATGGAATGAAAGATCATCAACAGAAGGGGTAATGATGTTTGTAGTCAATTGCTTGTTTGCAAAAAAGGTGATAATAAGACACAATATAAACATTGGTAATTATAAATAGCATATGTTGTAATCATTAGAATTGAACACAATAATTATGTAATCAAATTTCCTACATATGTTAATCATTTATTTTAAGTTAGCTAAAATTTACTTGATATGTGTATGCTACAAATAACTTAGAAGACAACATGAATAATATGCAACATCGTAAACATAAACAAATTTACCTTATATATGGAATGCAAGATCATCAACAGAAGGGGTGATGATGCCTGTAGTCAATTGCCTATTTGCAAAAAGGGTGATAATCATACACAATATAAACATTCATGGTAATTATAAATAACATATGTTGTAATCATTAGAATTAAACACAATAAATATGTAATTATTACAATTGAAAGCAATACATCATGTCAATCATTTCAATTATGTCATTGATTATCTTCTTCTTGATCATCCTCATCATCATCATCGCCATCATCACCATCATCACCATCACCACCATCATCATCATCACCATCATCATCATCACCACCATCTTGATCTTCATCATCTTCAATATCTTCTTCTTCCATAACATTATACCTTATCAGCCTTCCTCTTGGATCATGTCTAACAACAAATGACCAACCCTATTTATGTGGAACCTCTGAGTAAAAAACTTGCTCACATTGGCTTGGAAGAACATAGGACTCATCTCCAACTGGCTCAAATGACCTTGTATTAATCATTGTAAATCCATTATCATGTTGAATAACTGCTCTATCTGGATCATTTTGATTTAGTCATAACCTGTACCATTTGATGATGAATATAACTACTTTGAAGGAGTTAAAGTCGCACTCAATTATATCATCCAAGATGCCATAGTATTGATTTTGAGATTGTTGAGGATGTATTTCATTTCTAAATGATATATTGGTAACCTCAAAAGCTGCAGTTATACCAAAATCACAAAGTTTTCTTTGTGTCATCCAACTTTTTTATGGGAAATTTGTGGTCATCATAGTACATAGCTTTGTGGTGCTTGACCTACAATTTTTGAAGCATGTGTAAATTATTTTCATTTTGAGTTGATACAAAATATACGTCGATTTATGATCATTAATAAATTTCTATGTACCTCTCCACCTATTAAACCCTTTACTAGATCAACTACCATCAATGTAACATTGGAATCTCCATTACGATGAGCTTCTGTAACCAATGAAGCAACACCTTCCCATGTTAATGAGCAACCATTTTGTTGACATCGTTCAATCCATACCATCATCCAATCAAGATTGTTCGCAATATACAAATGTATTGCATCCCACTCTCGACCACCTATATAAAAAAAAAGACACCAATTATAAATAACTTATATTGGAGATTTACAAGAATTAATTAACTACAATAACATCTTAGATTTTCCTCTCACTTTCCTCGATCTACCTTTTCCCATCAAGTACTCCCCTTTGAATTTTTTAATTGAGTTGGGATCCCAAATACGATCTACATAGATCTTTGCTACAAACTTAGAAAGATATTCACTAATATACACCATGGTCTGGTATACCATATATCCCTTCACCATAGAACCCTCAGGATGTGCTCTTTATTGAACCAAGCCTTTCAAAATTTTCAAGTGCCTCTCAACCATCCACATTGACCTAGTTGGTATAGGTCCACACAATTCAATCTCCTCAACTTGATGTATGAGGTAGCATTCTTGTGCACTGAAAAAACTTGGAGGTAGACACTTTTGCATTTCACACATAAGAAGAAGAATTTTTCTCTTCCAATATTTTACATCTTCTTTATTAATTTCTTTAGATGAAAACCACCTCATGTATTTTTCAAGATCATATATAACCTGTTTGGCATTATTGGCGAAGTGGTGTGGGAGAGATAGAGGTAGAACGTACTGCAATATTTGTAAAATGATCTTGTCAATATTTTATAAAAGAATGCAATTAAAACTACATGTAGTATACAAAATATATAGTGAATACAAAATAACATGAATTACCTTAATAAATGTATGCCAATCATGTGTTTTCAACCCTAGCCCAAATTCACTTTTCTTTGATATGAGATTGTTTATGTTCGCAGAAAATCCTGTGGGAAATCGTATTTTTTTTATGACTTCTTTTATAGCATTCCTCTACTACTCTGACAATAACTAGCTAAGGGCACTTGTATCAATCTGGTCTCCATTGTTATTTGATCGAATGCCATTTTTATTGCATGGTTGGATTCTTCAATGTCACTACAAGTTTTGACAATATGGTCTTTGTCACACCTTCCATTCAAGATTTTCCATAATGTCTCTGTTACATTCTTTCCAATATACATAGGATCAAGCAAATGCACAATTGGGAGTTGCTCGTAGTATAGCAACCTAGTAAATTGCGTAGGATAAATTTTTAGTCCTTTTGGAAATTGGTCATTGATGCCTTGACAACCTTCACAAGCATCAATTACATCATCAGTAAACAAAACACAATATCAAAATATAAATTTGAAACAAAAACCATCAGATGGAATGACATTACCTCGACAATTTATTTTATTGTATGCCAACTTCCATAAGCGAGGTTCCATTCTCTATGGCTTTGACGTAGTCTCTTCTTTCCCATTAAAAAGATGTTTTTTGATAATTCGGTACTTATGATTTTTGTGCAAAAAGTGTCTATTCTCATCGAACACCTGCTTTCTTAAAAATTTTGAATGACAAGATTTCATCTTTAGACCACAAACTAGACATGCAAATTTTTCCTTTGTTTGAAGACCTACAAGATCGTGTATAATTGGATTAAATGTGTTAACTTTGTGTTGTCACTATAACATACCAAAAAAGAGGTGTTAAGAAGAGAACATACCACAAAAATGTGTTAGCCCAGGCGCATCATGTATTGTCCATACAAGCATTGCATGAAATTGAAATTGTCTTTGTCCTATTGGTCTACAGATGTCATACATGGTAACCCCATTCCATAACACCATCAACTCGTCAATAAGGGGTTCAATATATACATTGGTATCTTTAACTTGGTACTTACCTAGTTGAATGAAAAAAAATATTACATAATTATTATGACCATTTTGATGGATTAGTAATAATAAATTAATTTAGATGATCATTAAATCAAAAAAACCTCAAACAATCAGTGTCAAAATTATGTGCTCTCTCTTTATGGACAACCAAGGAGGTATGTTATTATTGATAACAAAAATAGGCCACACTAAGTAAGTAGATCTCATCTCTCCAAAAGGATTGACACCATCTACTACCAATGAAAGATTGAGATTACGAGGTTCTTCTTTAAAGTGTGGCCATTTTTTCTTTATTTCCTTAAATGTCAAACCATCTCTAGGAATTCACATAATTTCATCTTGACTTCCATTGCATGTATGGTAATTCATAAATTGTGCCAAGCTATTGCACCTGAATAATTGTTGCAGACGTGGTATAATGGAAATATGTTGAAGAACCTTGCAAGGCACCTTTTTTGTTAATCAATCTGATTGATATCTACTAATATGACAAATAGGGCATTGTGTTGCAAATTCATGTTGTTTATGAAATATAATATGATTGTTCAGACATCCATGTATTGTTTGATACTCCATTCTAATATTTTTCATGATGGTATATAATTCTCGGTACGAGTGAGGTAGAATGTTTGATGGTGGTAAAAAACTCCCACCTATCAACCTATGACCAAAAATATAATTTGTTAATTTCAAGAATATTAATTGCTACATGAACCCAATGTTAATTGTAAGGGAACTACGAGTAAAATAATGAAATAAGATGACATACCTTAACATACATGTCATTGCGACATTGGATAAACCATTCATAACCTTCAATTTCACCAACAATAATACAACAATAAGAAGAGTTGTTACGAAGCCTTCATATAGGGACTCGTGTGCCTTCTCAAGTATAGGTACATCAAGCTCTGTGTCAACATCATCATCATCATCATCATCTTGATCATTGTGGTCTTCTTCCATGGTATTATTACCTTCTACATCAATATTCACACCTCCATGTTCCCTCATTCGGAAATCTGCATTCTCCAAATTGTCATGGTCCATAACATGAAACTTAGGGATGTTGACCTATATGAAAATGATGACCTTATATTAGCCATGACCATGATGTCATCATCAAATCATGTCTTATGTAATTTATAAATTATTAAAATGCATACCAATGGATGATATTTTTTTCCCCCTTCAATGTGATCATGTTGCCTACAATGTTCCTCAGCTGTTTTGATTAGATATCTTCGAGTCTTTAAGCCCTTGCAAATTTTGCAAGGACAATAACATTTTCCATCACCTTTTTTTTTAAAGTTACACCACAGTCTAGAAATTTTCTCCCTATTTTCTTGTGCATTGATATTGTCAAACATGGTCTTTCTTGAATGGAATGACTCATTGGTGGAAGAAGGATGGTTTGTTTGCAACCTCCAAATGGTGTAGTAAGAGGAAGACGCATATAGAAATCAATACTAAAGTGAGATAGATAGAAACAGGTATAGATAGAGAGATAGATTGATAAAGAGATAAAGAAATATAAAAAATTAAAAAAAACAAATACTTAGTTGACCTTCCATAACTCTACCTCTACATATTGCACTTGCTACATACAAGCACTTCCTAAGAAAATGGGCAGCAGCAGCCAAGAAGGGAATAAGAGAGTCCATTTGGCTCAAGAGGAGGATGCACAAAGTGACCAATGGGCAAGAGTAAATGCTGATCCAGAGAGAGGAGAGTCTCTAATGTTCAATAGAACCTTGTTGAAGACTGTCATAGAGAAAGAACCTCTCCAAAGAAAGATATTATTCTAAACTCTTTGCAAGGTAAGAGGTAAGGTCTACAAAGTTATTGTAGATTCTAGTTCAACTGATAATATAGCCTCAGTAGAAATGGTAGAGAAGCTTGGATTGAAGAAGGTTCCTCATCCTAACCCTTATAAGGTTTCATGGTGTAGACGCTCAAAAATGGTTCGCATCTATGAATTCATCACTTCTTCATACTAATTTGTCCCCATTTTCTCATTCTACTTACTTCGTTCTTTTGGCCAGATTGACCATATTTTGTCATTTGTATCCTCTTTCACATAAATGTCATGTCGACTTAGAATCATATCAAATCAACTCAAAATCACCCCAAATCAACTCAAAATCACTCAAAATCAGTCCTAATCAACCCAAAACATATCAAACATCCCAAATCAATCATCATTTGTTCAACTCCTAGGTATTGTTGTGGCTTTTAGTGCCTTGGAAATCTATCAACCTATCAATCTTATCAATCTGACCTTAGTACTGTCGTGGCTCTCAGTGCTAGGTCAAACTATCATTCATGTCATTCAATCTTTGACATTGTTGAGGCTTTCAATGTCAAATCACGGCATCATCAACCATTTTAATAACATTGACAATGTCCGTCAATGTTATCATGATAAAACCTTATCAATCAATTTCAATCTTGTAGCATTTATAATGTCCGTTAAATGTTACATATCAACCAATTCATGTCATGTGTCCTTGGCATGTTATCAACTTCAATCAATCAATTTGACCATGGCTTTGGTCTACCTTTTCATCATCTTATTTGATATCCATCATCGTCACATTTTTATCAAAGGATACGATTGCATTCATTTAATCAATTTGGCCAATTATCTACTAATTTTCTCTATAGGATTAAATAACCCATAATTTAATTCTGTTATTCTCACCAATTATTCTTCCTAATTATCATCCTCAATTAATTAATTTTATTAATTAATTGATTCATTATCTGCAAACCATGGAAATTTTTAATTTCCTAAGTTCCATTTTCCATCATTAATTCCATTTTTTTTACTAATTCTTATTTTGTGGAATAAGAGGATTTTTAATTCAAATATTCCATAAAATATTGCATCATAGTGACACTTGGATATGACACCTCGTGGATTCTCCTTCGACACTTGGCTAAGACTTCTCATAATCAAATATTCTTATTCTCTTATGCATGTCTCTATTTGGCTTCTTTGTCATAGATTCTTGGCTTTAAGTGGGTTGAGGTGTCTTATGACGCGTCATAGATTCTCTTCCACATTTAGCCATGTTTAACTTTCATGTGTCATGGAATCTTACAATTGGCATATTTTGTCATATGTGTCATGGATTCTCAAAGGAATCTCTTGCCACATCGCACATCTATGGGTGACAAATCCAATGCCCTCACTTTGAGTGTTGATTATAAAATGGACACTCTTTCTCTCATTTCAGGCCCTCTAAAAAGTCTTGGAAGCCTTTAGGTCCTAATTTCTTTTAGATTTCTCATTCCATCTCTCACATTCAAATCACAACTTCAAGTATTCTCATGGAATTATCCACACCATAGACTTTTGCTTCAATTTTTTGTGCGCTATAGGCAACTTTGGATCTACAATCATTTGGAGAAGAAAGAAGGACATGGGAGCTACAAACGAAAAAGGGGATTTCTATTGCTTTCTTTATTAGTTTGGCTTTCATGGTAGACTAGTGGGTGCTAACGTATGTTGATTGAGTTTTGTGATTTTCTCATAGTATTTTATGCATTTAACCTATTTTCTAGTCCTACATTTGGTGAACCCGACGTGAACATGCATATCTAACTTGCGTTTTCTTGTTTTGTGCTTGTAGGTGCAAGGAAGGAGCTCACTTGGAAAGGTATAACGACTATCTAATCTTCCTTTTCAAATATAGATTAATTAGGGGGTCCATTAAAATGCTTATAGGCTCTTGTTTCATGCATTCTATTAGCTTGTTGTCCTAGGGCACACTCTGCTCTGTCAGGGCGCACTTGGGACCCCTAGGAGCAGTTTTAGGAGCCCAAAAGCCACCAAAACCTCTTTCTATTATTTCTAACTTACCAACTGCACCCAAATGGGCCCCAACTATGTCATTGATGCAGTCTGCACTATTTGGGCGTACTTGGGAGTGTAGTCTTGAAAATTTCAGTTTCTGGGTCTTGTCTAGGTACCATTTCCCCACACTCTGCACTTGACTTCCCAACTGCGCCCTAAAACTACCAACTGTGCCCAACTGGGCCCCAACTACATCATTGACATAGTTGGCACTTTTTGGGTGCACTTGGGGATGTTTAGAGCCATTTTAGCCTTCTGGGGAGCAATCTGCACTGTTAGAGCACACCTAGGTTCACAGTAAGCACATGCATCAATCAAAATTTGCATCTAAGGTTCCTATCACTCTTTAGGACATAGATTAGGTGATTTTGTGTTACTAATGGTCTATTTGCAGCATGTGGGAATTGTTGGATGAAGATGTGATCATAACAAACTACTAATGTGTGCTTTTGTAGGACGTTGTCAAAGACTTTGTGTGTCTTTCAAAACTATGTGTGTGGATTTCCTAGATTAGATAAGATTTTGTTTGGTGCTTAAAAAGAACCTTTTTCTTTTCTGCCTGGTGTGTCTATAGTTTTAAATCCCTAGGAGTTGCATTGGACGTATCCTCTCCCCTTGCCATTCATGGATCTTGGGTGTAAGAGAAATATGTGTAACTTCTATAGGAGGCCTACCTTGGACCAAGATACTCGATATTGGGTATGCCAAGGGACGACCTCAGAGCAGTAACGGGCCAAATCCAGGTCAATGTTCTAGTTGCTATATAAAATTCAATTACAGTGAAATCCATTTTGATGTATTGCCACGTGATAGCTCTCCTCCAGTACCCTTGTGGTGCGTCAAACCCCAGTTCTCGGGGCTAGGAGACCTTCTGCGGAAGTTTATCATTCACTTGCCGAATGGAATGCCCTTACTAAAAACCATGTTTTAGTGGCCAAAATTCTTTCTATCCACTAGCTCAAGGGGTCACCCATGCCTGTGAAGACATCCTACATTCTCGCAGTCCTTAGTAGAGGCAACAGTCCCTTGGGAAGTCATGCCCCTCGGGAAGCAGATCTTGGTAGCCCTGAGAAGTGAGTGCACTGTAAGGGGGAGCCTATGGTGCCAAGATCCTAGGTTTTTCACTTTGGATAAGCATGGCTAAACTTTGGATCAAGTAGGAATTCAGTGGATACAGTCCTAAAAGCCTAGGTTGTGGTGTGTTTGTTAACTTTTTACAACAGCTATTCTTGTCTTAATATGTCTTGCGTGTGTGTAAAACATAATCAAGATAAAAGCCAAACTTTTATATTTACACCTTGGATATCATTTGAACTCGTCAAAACATCACACGTTGCCAAAAAATTTCAACCTTTATCAAACTTTGCAAACTTTGGTTCAACACACTCAAACCTTGAAAAACATGGTGATTTGTGCTCCTAAACGTGCTTGGCAAAACGTAGATCTCACACTTGCATAGACTTCACTTGCATTCATCCTACTATAGGCCTCATTCATCCATCATATAGAATTCATATTGCACCTTTTATTCCTCATTTAGTATCTATTACCTTTCATATTGCATCCTTTTGGGTTCAGTTTACCTCCCTTAGTTTTTGCATTCCCATCTCAAAATCAGCACTTTGCATTCACCACCTTGCATCTTTGCATACCTATTCATCATCTTGACCCTGTTATCCATCATTTTGAGTGTCCTAACCATAATTTTGAGCATTCATACTGGCCCTAACACTGTCCCCTACTATTGGCCTCTCTGTAACATCAATCCTGAAATCATAGATTCCAGAATTACCTCAGTTTCAGCCCAGTTTACCAACTGCGCCCAGAAACTACCAACTACACCCAATTGGGCCCCAACTACATCATTGAAATAGTATACACTATTTGGGCACACTTGGTGGTCTTGAGATCCAGTTTTGGGTTCCAGATAACATTTTGGGGCTTCAACAGTGTCCTCAGGTACCTGGTTAGCTCCCCTTGCACTAGCTTGCCCAGATTTGCATTCTATGTCACCTAGTCTTCCTCACCTTCACTTAAGACATCATTCTATAGGTCATAACTTATATTTTTCATCTCCTAACCCATCCTAACATCAACCCCACCATCTTAGCTTCCTGGCATATCAGTTTGGCAACCATACCTCTCAGAATCAACAAACCTTCATTCTAACTTACCAACTGCGCCCAGAAACTACCAACTGCGCCCAAACTGGCTCCTAGTGTGTCAATGACGTATTTGGTACTGGTAGGGTGCACTTGGCACTATTAGGGTGCACTTGGGTACCTACATTACCATTTTGGGCCTCCAAACTACACTTTAGGACCCCAAAACTGCATCTAGGAGCCTCCACACCTACCCATTCTGCACTTGACCCAAAACTGTATCTTGCACCCAAAATCCCCTTTTACATCATAGGCATTGTCCATATCACATATCCACTCAGCATCACCACCATTTTGAGTCCTCTAGACATCATTTTGAACCCCCAAAACCTTTGGATTTAGTCAAAAATCTAAACAAAGTATGAGTCTTAGAGTATCTCCTAGTGTTGATGGATAATGGATCTTGACTAGTCTTTTTCTCTTTTCTTATCATTTTCTTTGGTCAAAATTTGTCTATGTCTTGATAGATTTGACCTTGTCATCTTTTATCAATTTGATCTTTTCATCTTTTATCAATTTTTTGGTCAAGATCCAAAGTCCTTTATCACAAGGTTAAACTCTTAGACAAAATACTTTCTAAAAGGTTTTACCTAAGTTCAAAACTTTCCATATACCCTTTTCATAGCATAATCATATCCCTAGCATCCCCAAATGTCATTTTTATCAAAATCCTTATCATATCCCTAGTGGTATATCCCCTTCATATTGCATTGATCAAAATCCTTAGCATCATTTTCACTACAAAACCCTATCAAATTGTCCATCAACCAAATTTCCTTCTTGAGCATTTACCCTCATTTTTCATGTCCCAAACATCATTACGAACCCTAGAACACCATCCTTTGCATAGTCTACCTTGCATACACCTACCTTTAGTATCATTACCAAGTCCAAAACATAACCCTAATTGTCATTTTGCATACCTTAGAGTCATTTTTATCCCCTCTAGTCAAACTTCAAAACATCACCTTGCATTTGCATTTTCATAACATCCCTAGGACATTTGCACTTTGCACATCAAAACCATAATTCATCTAGCATTTCCTCACATTCCATAACATTCCTAAACACTTAAAAATTGCAAAAACACTCATATCTTGCATACCCACCACTCTAAATCACTCAAAACACTCAAAATTTCCATTGTATCTACATTCTTAGGTATCATGCCAGCACTTGCTAGGACACAATCAGCTCAGAGACCCGAAGAACTCTATCAACCTTTGTTTTCTGAGGCACAAGCACAACCAAAACCTCGTCCAAGACAAAGAAAGAGCAAGAAAAACCAACAAACCTTTGACGAAGACCAAATCGAGGCATCACAACCATTGCTAGTAGACCCCTTGAACATGTTTCCGCAAGATCCTCATAATCAAGCTATGGCACAACAAACCTTGAAAAATGCACCTACCATGAGATTTCCTCCAAACACTTCCCCCACACATGGGATGGTTCAATGGAGTCCTAACTTTGAACCTATATTCGTGCCAATAGCACCAGGAGGAGGAAGTGTACCAACCACATCTAAAGATGAACAATCACATTCCTTTGAATTCAGCCAACCTAACACATCAAACATACAACAAGGTATTGTACACCTAAGTGATGACTCTAACACTGATTATGTCATCACTGATGAAGAAATGGCTAGGGCATGTCAAGACAAAAAATTTTGCAAGAACTTCAAACGTTTGGCAACCCAAGAAATTGTCAAATTTAACCCAAACTTGGAAGGTCCTAAATCCAAAAATCAAACCAACACAACTATTGAAAACATCCAACCCATGATAAATTTGGACTTAGACAAGGGAAAACAATCTTTGGAGTTTTCAAATACAATAATGGCACCTATAAAGTCCCATCAAGAGTCAACTATTGAAATCCTCCAAAGTACATTTGAACACATCAATGTTAATCCCTTGTTTGATGAAATACCACCAATCCCTAAACACCCCAAAAGGACATTAAGACTTGATTTTAGTCACATGATGCAACAACAAGATGCACCTAAAGGGACTTGTGCTCTAGGAATGCCAAACATACCTTCTTTGGAGGCAAATCAACAAATTACATCTTTGCTCCTAACTTAACCAAGTGCTACGACATCAAACACTATAGAACCTCTCATAAGTACAACATGTGAAACATCAAGCACAACCATCCCTATGGACACACAAAGGAAAAGTCTTATTGACATTCCACCCATTCCCAATAGAAATGTATCTCATAGTCAAGTCAATATGATGTCGCAAGCAGGAACATCTAAAATGCAAAGGTACCAAAACAACAATCCAAACATGACATTCAATTCTCAAGGACTTAGTCAACCCCCACGACAAGAACAACCTACAATGGTACAAGGACTCAACACTTCCAAGGCACAACCAAGTCTGCATCCGCTTGAAACACATCCCACATATCAACAACAACATCAACCACAACGACAACAACCACAAGTGGGGCAAACATCCAACATTCCTAATACACAATCCCATGTGAACCCACTTGACTTACACACAATTTATCAACAACAATTTCAGCAGCAATTCCAACAATAACAAATGATGTTTGCTAAACAAAAAGAGCAACTCAAGCAACAGTTGGAATACCAAAGACGCCTTGAGCAACAAATCGCATACCAGCAACATTTGTTACAACAACAACATGTGCCACAACAACCTCAACAAATACCTCTAAAACAACAAGCATGCACATGGTCTACATACAACCAACAGAGGTATCCCAACAACAACCACAAAACATGACACAACAACAACACATGGTACAACAATCGCAGTCAATCTCGCAACAAGTGCCACATCAAATACCACAACAAGTACCCCAACAACAAGGACCTTTCTGTCTTCGACGTGCCAACATACCTCCACCACCTAGCGACACTTCATCAGATTCATCAGACGCAAAAATTTCAGAATCAAGTAGACATAGTTCTCACCACAGCAAACGTTCTACTCACAGACACAAAAGACTTGAAGGAAAGACCATCATGCAAAATCCCAATGAAGAACTATTACAACAATTCAAACAACTTTCCAAACAAGTCAAGGCATTGGGAGTCCAAAAGAAATAGACTCTATATATAGAAAGGGACCTACGTCGTAATCCATTCGATAAAAGCCTGTATATGCCTCCATTCCCAAAACACTTTGAGGCTCCAAGGTTTGAAAAATACTGAGGAAAAGGAAACCCTATTGATCACATCCAAGAATTTTTTGTTTCATGTACCAAACTCAGTGATGAGCCCACTTACCTTATGAGATTGTTCCCTCGTTCTCTAGGTGGGCTTGCACTTGAATGGTACTCCAAACTTCTTGGTAATATCAAATCTTGGTCAGAGCTAGCAGACAAGTTTATCTCCCACTTTTCCTTTAACATTACAAATGAGGTGACACTTTCTGATTTGTGCTCAACTAAACAGAAGATGGGAGAATCATTCATCACATTCTTACTACGTTGAAGAATCTTAGTTAGTCAATGCCCACTAGACATTCCTGAAGAACAACAAGTAAACTTGTGCATTGAAAACTTAGTCCTGGACTTAATGTATGAACTCAAAATCAAGAGTCCAAGCACCATTTCTAAACTAATGAAAAAAGGGGCTAGTATTGAAGATGCTCTTATCTGTAAGGGAATCCTCAAAATAAACAAAGAAAACACAAACACCAACTCGTCTAATGAAAAGGAAAAATTTTTCTCGAAAAATAAGAATGTGACTAATGATGGCATTTTGGATGCTCGCACGATTAGCACAACACAACCTCAATTGACTTTGAAAGGTGTAAACCCTACAAATTCACAAACTCCTAATCAAACAACACCTCAACAATAGAAAATTGAGACTTCCACACAAGAAAAAAGACATCTTAGAACCAAGGATAGAAAATTCACACCATTGGGGATACCTCTTGAGACTGCGTTACAACAGTTACTAAGTAATAACTTCCTGCAGCTACCCCCAATCAAAGATGAACCATTAACTAAAGAAGATTGGTGGGATGACAAAAAGTATTGTGATTACCATTGCACCAAAGGACACAAGACTTCATCATGCTTCCAACTAAAACATGTAATACAAGACCTTATCAATGATGGTGTCATCACAGTTGATCCATCACTATTAGCATCAAACTCTGATCATACTATTTTCGAGGATCCTTTGGGTAATCATGACAAAGAGAAACCCTCAAGTTCAAACTCAAACTCACAAGGTAATGTGAATTACACATGCACCGGCTATGACTACACCATCAATTGCTTTAATGAGTCTGACTTCCACATATCCACATTCACATTGAAGGCTGAAGATCCTCGTTGTGCTGTCACTACGTGTCATGCCAAGATCAACCTACCTAGAGCCCCATCTAGACCTACTGCTTCTACTAGACCTGCACTCCAAAGTAGACCTACTACTCATACTTCATCTGATTATAGCCTTGTTGAACAACTCGGAAAAACCCCTGCACAAATATCCATTTTGGACCTACTGTGTGCATCCCCCCAACACCAAAAGATCTTGGAGCAAGCCCTTAAAGAGTCAATAGTCCCAGATAACATGGATGTTGCCCAGTTCCAAGCCATGGTTGGGAACCTATCCGCATCACAACATATCACTTTTTCACCCCGTGATATTCCTAAGGACAAACCTAACCATAATGATCCCCTTTATTTAGAAGTCTTCATCCATAATGCCAAAGTCAGACGTGTCTTAATAGATGGAGGAGCAGGATTGAACATCTGTACTCCTAAGGTTGTCAACAGTTTGGGTTATTCTGAAGATGATGTGGATCCATCTTGAAGAATCACAATAAAAGCTTATGATGATGGTGAATGCTTCTCCAAGGGCATCATCACATTACCTATCAGAGTTGGTCCAGTTATTGAAGATACATTGTACCATGTCCTAGATATAGAAATGAATTGAAACATGATACTAGGACGCCCTTGGCTTCATGCTATGAAAGTAGTCCCTTCTACATATCATTAATGTCTGAAGTTTTCCTATCACAACGTAGAGGTTACCATCCCTGGTGATCCAGATCCTTTTCAATTTTGTGCTAATCTAAGAGATGCTACTGCATACCAAATCCCAACAAACAATGAAGCACAACCCACAAATTCCTCTAAGTATGTGGATGCTGATATACTGTTCGATAAAGCCAAGGAAAAGATGAAGATTGAAGACAATGGGTGTGGAGAGTACTTTATGTCTCAAGCCTCTCACATTAGGGAGTCACCACTTTCTCCCATCAGTACAAAGAATGATACTTCTATCAATGAGAATACATCTGTATGTATTGAGAAAGAAAAAGCAGAACGGGAACCCACTTTGATATCTCCTAGCAAGTATGGACTTGGGTTTACCATCATGCAGAAACAAGGCTATGATGGCTATAGTGGTCTTGGATCTCAGAAACAAGGAATCATTGAACCTATCACTACAGAAGGACAACCTCCTAGTTTGGGGCTTGGATTTAAACCATTATTAATAGGTCCTCCTAGTACCACGGTACCTACATGTAAGACTATGGATGTTTTGAATGATGAAAAGGCATCTGAGGATATCCCACTTGAAACCAACAATCCCCTAGCCCTTGAGCATAACGCCAATGACCCGGTTGAATCAGTTACCCATGTATCTACCTTCAACCAAAGCCCATTCAAAACTGATGATGACATCTCCTCAAGTTATCCTGAACCTTTGGATTGGGACCAACGTGGACCACCAATTTTTTATCGATTCGATAATGATGACACTCTTATAATAGAATTTGAAGGCATTATGACTGAAGATCATAAAGAAGCATTTTCTCCTAAAGAGAACACATTGGCATATTTTGGGGAGCCAATTCCACTTTCTAGCTACAAATAAAAAAGAGGAAAAAGATAGCAAGCATAGGTCTCTTGGTGAAAACTGAAAAGCACCATTAGACCATAAAAAATCAAAAGCTAAGTAGCTCCCAATGATACAAAATGAAAAATATGATGCCATGAATATCAGTGTTCTAGTGTTCAACATGCCACAAAGTCTTCTGGAGCTCTCTCAATCAACATTCACACGGAAGGTCATTGGTCTCAACCCTCCCAACCCTCCCTTATATCCATTTGTTTATCCCCAAATCCAGCTACCTAATTTTTCCAATAACCAAGATCAAATCCTTCTCCAACAAGCCTTTGCATATGTCATCATCAATGATATCCCACGTGAAATTTCTATTGACCCAATTATCCTTAGATGCCTTGATTCGCAAGAGATAGACATTGTCTTACATACAGTACACGATGGTATATCTCGACGCCTTTCTAGTGGTTTGATTTTAGCTACAGACTCGAAACAAATCCTATGTAGTTATGGTCCGTCATGGATTCAGAGCTCATCAGCTAGCAGCATCAACAATAGATATCTTCTCAGCATTTGTCAGTGAAATTCTTGATTCCATCTAAAAGTCATGAAAAAATATGAAAAAAATTGCAAAAAGTCATGAAAAAAAGAAAAGAAAAAAGTGAAAAAAGTCATGAAAAAAGAAAAGGAAAAAAAAGTGGAAAAATTCATGAAAAAATGGATGCCTTGATGAAAACCTAGCAAATAGGCATCTTGGCACAAAAATTTGAGTCAAGAGAAAAATTCCATCCAAAACTAAAAACCTGGCAAACAGGCGCTTTGGGCAAGTACCATGGTGAAAACCTGGCAAACAGACGCCATGTGTAATCAGTGTCGCTCCTCCATCTATCAGGATTCCATCTGATCTTTTCCCCCTTTATCATTCCTTGATCATATCCTTCATATTGCAAGACATCCTTGGTTCCTTATCATGGCTCACAAACTAGTTAATATCCTTTGTTACCTTTACTAAGCATCACCAGTCTACACACACACTCTGTCATTGGCCTTTGTACATAGTTTGTGTCTTGTCTGGGGGCATATTACCTACATGGTGCATGAGTTTGAATTTGAACTAGGGGCATATCCCTAAGTTCTTTCTATCCATTAGACCTATTGCATAACGGATTGGAGCTAACACTTGTATATGCTTATATGATCTTGAAAAAATCCCTAAAAATCATAAAATGTCCTGAGAAAATCACTAAAAATCACATAATGTCCTAAAAAAATCCTAAACATTCAAATAAGATCCTGAAAAAATCACTAAAAATCATAAAATGTCCTAAAAAAACCCTAAAAATCATAAAATGTCCTGAAGAAACTAATCATGCAAAAACATCAAATATCCTCAAAAACCCTTAAAATCACAAAACCCATCAAAAATTTGCAATAAACCTTGTACATATTCATTGTGGATAACCATCCCTTTTGCGTACAAACTTGCACTTTGTAGACTAAAACTCAAAGCACTACACTTCAATGCTAGTCACAATATCTGAGCAACATGAACCAACAGTCAATCCAACATGTCACTATGAACTTATCAACTGAATCCACAACCAGAACTATCACATTATCAACATGTCAAACACTATCTACACACCTAAAACATTAACAAGAATGTAATAACGGACAAGAATAGCTGTTGGCTCATGCTATTTAGTGAGTGATTTATTTTTGCTTTTCTTTTTCTTTGATCATGTCCCTATGCTACTCGATGATATAAATTGATCTATGAGAGTGGTCGAGATGGTTCATGGTCATCTTTTTCTATTTCTCTCTATTAAAATGTACCTTTGAGATTCTGGGGCATGTACATATGCCTTAGGAAGGACAAGGTCATTCTCTATCTGCATCGTGCTTTTTTATGCAAAAGGCTTGCATTTGCGCTTTGGCCCTTTATGCCATGATGCGTTGCATTCCATTTGCCATATCAAAATAAAGCTCCATTTGACATATAGTGCACTTTCTAGAAGCAAAAGTCTTTCCATCATACTAACATCTCCTCATCCCATCTTTCTTCTTCATCTCATTCTCTATCACCATAATCACGTCTTTCGATTCACCAAATCATCTTCATCTTGCACTCATGCATTCCTGCATCATCCTGCACTGTCAATCAACTTTTTGTGGCTTTCCACCTAGTTCAACCTTAGTCTGACATTTATCTCATTATATTTGACCAAATACAACCATTTTTGATGATTTCCCTCATGTTATGATATCTTTCCATCATTTTGGGCATGCACGCACGGTTTCGGGTCATTTCGAGTCTAATCAGGCTAATTCTGGGCCTCGGAGCCTTTTAGGGCACAGTCTGCACTTTCAGGGCATAGTTGGGGTTCCCAACTGTGTCATTGACACACTTGGTCATGCCAACTACATAATTAACACACTTGGTAGAGTTTGGGCGCACTTGGGAACCTAGGTTATCTAGAACTGCTCCCGAATTCCCTAGGTTGCACTCCGGAGGCCATAACTTTTGTGTTACAACTCTGATTTACAAACCGTCAGTTGCATTGGACTCATATATTTCTTTTGAAAAAAATGAGCTATCATTTTAATTATTTTGTCACTATATGGAGTGTTAATCCTTGCAATTACTCTTGGGCTCCTAGTTGCCCCCTGTCATGTTGATTTTGGCCCCCGGAGCCTTCTCGGGCACATTTTACACTTTTTGAGACCACTTGGGCTTCCCAAGTGTGTCATTGATGCACTTGGTACTGTCATGATGAACTTGGGCTTACCAAGTGCATCAATGATGCACTTGGTTGAGTTTTGGGCGCAATTGGGGACCTAGGATACCCAGAACTGCTCTCGGAGCCCCTATGTTGCACTCCGAAGCCCATAACTTTTGTGTTTTAACTCAAATTTGCAATCCGTCAGTTGCACTAGATTCATATCTTTTTTTTGGAGAACATGAGATATCATTTTCATCATTTTGTGTTTTTCTTGAGTGGTAACCCATGCAATCACTCTTGGGCTCCTGATTGACCCTGTTTTGCACTCTAGACCTCATAACTTTCACATTTTAGCTCTGATTTGCAATCCGTCAATTGCTATGGTTTTTTCTTCTTTTTGTCGATAAATTTACTTATCATATGCTTATCTTAGTCAATTTTTCAATGGGGCACCCATATATATCATCCCTACTGGGGCATGTTGTGGCTTTCTCATCAGTTATTCTTTGATACAATGCTCTAAATCACATTGTATTAAAGAGGGGAAAAATGTAGATGCTCAAAAATGGTTTGCATCTATGAATTCATCACTTCTTCATACTAATTTTTCCCATTTTCTCATTCTACTTACTTTGATCTTTTGGCCAGATTGACCATATTTTGTCATTTGTGTCCTCTTTCACATCAATGTCATGTCGACTCAGAATCATATCAAATCAACTCAAAATCACCCCAAATCAACTTGGAATCACTTGAAATCAGTCCTAATCAACCCAAAACATATCAAACATCCCAAATCAATCATTATTTTTCTGACTCCTAGGTATTGTTGTGGCTTTCAGTGCCTTGGAAATCTATCAACCTATCAATCTGACCTTAGTACTGTCGTGGCTCTCAGTGCTAGGTCAAAATATCATTCATTTCATTCAATCTTTGACATTTTTGAGGATTTCAATGTCAAATCATGGCATCATCAACCATTTTAATAACATTGACAATGTTCGTCAATGTTATCATGATCAAATCTTATCAATCAATTTCAATCTTGTAGCATTTACAACGTCGGTTAAATGTTACATATCAACCAATTCATGTCATGTGTCCTTGGCATGTTATCAACTTCAATCAATCAATTTGACCATGGCTTTGGTCTACCTTTTCATCATCTTATTTGATATCCATCATCGTCACATTTTTATCAAAGGATACGATCGCATTCATTTAATCAATTTGACCAATTATCTACTAATTTTCTCTATAGGATTAAATAACCCATAATTTAATTCTGTTATTCTCACTAATTATTCTTCCTAATTATCATCCTCAATTAATCAATTTTATTAATTAATTGATTCATTATCTGCAAACCATGGAAATTTTTAATTTCCTAAGTTCCATTTTCCATCATTAATTCCATTTTTTTTACTAATTCTTATTTTGTGGAATAAGAGGATTTTTAATTCAAATATTCCATAAAATATTGCATCATAGTGACACTTGGATATGACATCTCGTGGATTATCCTTCAACACTTGGCTAAGACTTCTCTTAATCACATATTCTTATTCTCTTACGCATGTCTCTATTTGGCTTCTTTGTCATAGATTCTTGGCTTTAAGTGGGTTGTGGTGTCTTATGACGCGTCATAGATTCTCTTCCACATTTAGCCATGTTTGACTTTCATGTGTTATGGAATCTTACAATTGGCATATTTTTTCATATGTGTCATGGATTCTCAAAGGAATCTCTTGCCACATCGCACATCTATGGGTGACAAATCCAATGCCCTCACTTTGAGTGTTGATTATAAAATGGACACTCTTTCTCTCATTTTGGGCCCTCCAAAAAGTCTTGGAAGCCTTTAGGTCCTAATTTCTTTTAGATTTCTCATTCCATCTCTCACATTCAAATCACAACTTCAAGTATTCTCATGGCATTATCCATACCATAGACTTTTGCTTCAATTTTGTGTGCGCTATAGGCAACTTTGGAGCTACAATCATTTGGAGAAGAAAGAAGGACATGGGAGCTACAAACAAAAAAGGGGGTTTCTATTGCTTTCTTTATTAGTTTGGCTTTCATGGTAGACTAGTGGGTGCTAACGTATGTTGATTGAGTTTTGTGATTTTCTCATAGTATGTTATGCATTTAATCTATTTTCTGGTCCTACACATGGCTAAATAAGGAGTAGTAGGTCATAGTAAATGAACAAGTTCATGTTCAATTTCAAATAGGGGAGTACAAAGACAAGATCTAGTGTGATGATGGTTGGAGAGAAGGAGTTTTTGAAGACCCTCAAGGTGAAAAATACCCCGTGCTTTGCCATAGTAGTAAAGCCAAAACTTGGAGAAAAAGGAAAGGAAGGCAAATCCAATGAAAGGATTGTGAGACCCAAGGAAGTAAGGCAACTATTGGACAAGTACAAAGAAGTAATTTCAGATTATACCAAGGGAAAATACACCAAACTCATGATGAAGAAGATGGGACCCTTCAAAATTTTGCAAAAATATGGCACAAATACATATAAACTTGAGCTCCCTACTGACATAGGTTTATCTAACATTTTTTATGTTTGTGATTTGTATCCCTATAAGGGAACTGCTGATTGTGATACAAGTCAAATGGATGGAGTGGAGGTGACTATGATAAGGCATTTCAATTAACCATTTGTTCACTATTGAACATAAAAATTCCATAAGCTTGTGATTCCACTAAAACATGATTTTGTTCTACAAATAATTATCCACAACAAAATGACTAACCTCCTCAGAAGAAGAATCCTCATTGCTAGAATCTTTTGTCGGCAGCTTCTTTGCAATGGCAAGATTTTCACTTACAGGATGCTTCACTTTTATCTATCGAGCATTAACACAAAAATGAGTACCATAAAGTGAAAACATATGTTATATTATCAATATGATCCCAAAAAGTGACAAAATAACTGGCATTCTTCAGATTGGTATTTTTTTCAACATAAATGTTCTAGTTCACTCAAAGACAAAGACAAATACTCTAAGAGAGTGGGTTCCAATTGGGAAGGTGGAGAGCCACATGTGGTAGGGCTTGATAATACCTGTGTACTAATGCATAATCTATGTTGTGCTATCAACCATCTCAATAAAGAAAAATAGAGAAAATTTGTACTTGAAATTAGATGGAGAAAGATGTAGCACATGACTTCTGAAACCAAGGCTTAGGATCTATAGTATAAAAAGTTGGATTTTCAAGTGTAAAGAATTGAGTTTAAATGCATGCATTTTTTTTAGTCTATAATGTATGTCAAATGCCATGCTATGAAATCAAGGGTTAAAATTGAAAACATATTGGTCTATGGTAACCTTATACAATCCTGTTGGTCTATGGTAACCATATACAATCCTTTGCTATGTTATAATACTCTTTAAAAAGGGTATTAGGAAGTGTCTTTAGATTGTCAAACATTTTGAGGAAAACCAAAGTTGTCCCCATTCCAAGCATGCAGTAGGACTAACAGGTAGGGTATTGTGCATTTGAGCCAAATTTATAGAAGTATGGTATTGTCTTAGAGTCTTAAAGATTCCTATGCCGGTTAATTGGGTGTTTAAGAAACCAAGTCAACATCTAGGAATATTGTGATAGACTTAAACAAGTTAATTCCTTGAAGAATTTGAAGTTGTCGATAAGCACAAGTATCTATGTCTCTTAAGTTTGCAACTTTTATTATGTATTTAATACCAACCACCCTCCCTCTACATCAGTAGTTATCATAGAAATTGCTCTAATTTGATTTCTAATTGTTGGAACACAACAACCTTTAGGAATCTATTAGGGAACTATAAATAACTTGGGGTCAATATGAAATGGTTTTCTATTTTTGGAATCAATCCCTAGGTGGATTTCGGCATACTCGACAAGGTGACTTGATGGTTATAGGGTTTGGATAGAGCAGCAATTTGATTGGTTTTTGCCAATCAAGGATTGGAGTATGTATAGAAATATCTAAAGATATAGTTTCCAAGAACTAAGAAGGATTTGAATTTTTTTGTGTTTTTTTTGAATCTTTGTAAGGCTCGTCAACAAGTAAAGTATTAAAACCCTTGTAAGTAGGCTATTTTATAGGAATGAGTTGTATGGAGGGGTTGAAGAACTAAAACTTTGAAAATATTCAAGCTCTCTAAAACCATAACTTAATTGCTATCTTCTTGAGTTTTTTTTGAAATATTTTCAAAATGGAAAATTTGAAGGCCTAATTAGTGGTGTAGGGGCACCAAGATCATCCTATGAAGACACCAAAACATACCATGAAGACTGGAAGAGTGAGTAGCACAACGAGATATCCAAGCAATACAAATGGACTAGAATTAAAAGCTATAATGGTTTTCATAACCAAACAATGTAATCAGATGAGTTTATTTTGTAATGTCCTAAAAGGACTGAAAGTCATACTTGTAATGTCCTTAAAGGACCAAGAATTTGTTTGTATTGGATTAATGTTGTCCAAACCTAAATTATGTTTATAAGAAGTTTAGAATGGGTAGGGGATAGATCTAGGTATTAGAATAAGGGTTGAATATAAATTTAAAACCAATTTTGTTATTTAAAATTCAAATATTTAAAAACAAACGGCTATAAAGGTATTTTGAAGGAATTAGTGTTTGGGGTGTCTTTAGGCTTAAACTAATCCTTCAATTGGTAAGAGTTGTTGTGACAGTTTGGGGAAGGCTAATAAATCATAAATGCATCTATTGTATGGCAGAGATCTGGTTGTATGAACTAATAAAAATAGTGAGTAATAAAATCCTCATTTTGTTGTTTTATTGATTTGTTGAACTCTTCATTGTTTGGATTGACATATCTATGAATTAGCAAGGCTTACTGATTCCATTTTAATCATTTTTGAATGAACTTCACTTTATTTTGAGATGTCTATACGCCTGGTGCAAGCAAACAAGTGTTGATTCTATTAGTTATCTTGTAACCAGTCTTAAGACCTATTACTTTATGGCCATCCCATGAATTCTAAGGGCCCAAACTCCATGGGATGTGCATTTATAACATGTATAATTTTCTTCTAACCTTGTAATTGCAGCGGAGAATGCAACATTGGTTGACTATTATGAAACAATGTAGGTTTCCTAGAAGGAATTAGTGGGTACAGAGCAACAGTAGAGTTTTGGTCTAAAGAAGGAACCTATTTTATGGTTTGAACCATCTTAGTATGATCATCTAAAGGAGAAAAAACTATCAATTGTTCTTGGAATTGATCAGATACAGTGGATTTGAGAAACCCTTGGATTAAGGGTTTGGAAGTCATAAATTGGGGTTTTGGGGGTTTCCGGTGGATCGAGTCTTAACCCTTTGGGATTTAGTCATATTTAGCCATTATATGACTCTACTAAGAGTTTGGAGTGATATGGATGAGAGAAGAGTGAGGATGCTCTGTTAATTGATGGGATTTTATGCTACTTAAGGGTCACATTGTGCAAACAGTCAGACCTGGTCCAAAGAAGTCTATAGTAAGGTCTAGGTATGTAATGGTACTTGGAAAAGGGTATTTGAAAATGCTTTTACTTTACCAAGTGTTTTGGGAAAAGGTAAAGTTATTTGGGATTTTGAGGGAGGGAAGAGTTATGGTGTATGTTCTAAAATTGTCCCACAGTGTTGTTTGGTTTGTGTATGGGTGGATGAATTATTAGAGATAATTGATGTTGCAAATTGAGGGAATTTGGAAGTTTGAGGTGGCGTTAGTGCAAATTGGTGAGGTATAGGGGGTTGGAGCATAGGTTGAAGAGAGAAGTGAGTTGAAGGATCATATGCATTGCAGCCATGAGAGCTCAATGCTCATGTCAAGGATCATTTTTTGGGTCTATGGTGGGTTGCATGTTTGGATTTCCATTATTTCTCACTTTCTTTACTATACATGATCATGCATTTGATTCTAAGGAAGGCAATCTCACTTGTAGATTTATTACCATAAATCTTCTTGGACTCCCAGCTTGTCATGCCAACATTTTACAAGGTCAAACATGCCAACATTATACAAGGCAAAACATAACAATTTTTTTTTCTTTTCTTACTCTATATGAGTTTTCCCAAATTATATGAGTGGTATTCAATTTGTTTTATTACACTAATGACGGTTCCAAAGTTGTGACGAGAAGATGCTATATCTTTTTTCTTTTCTTTTTTTTAAATTCAATTTCTATTTGTACTAGCCTCTTCCTATTTATTTATTAATTTTGAAAACTTATTTTATTTATTTATTTTTCATTACTTATCATTATTATGACTATCATCTTCATTACTTTGCTATAAGCTAACGATAAATATTTATTTATTTCTAAAATGATCGACAATTCAACGTAACTAGATCAAAGTCTTTGAAGTATCAACTATCTCCTTAATTTCTTTTAACCTTTAAATTAGACCACCAACTTATAATCACATCTAAGACCACTAAATTAAGCCTAATGATATCTATATCCTTAGTTATATATTATTATGCATAATCTCTAAAATAAAACATTCTATTCTATACCTTCCATCCATACATTGGAATACATCCTAATTTTATGTTACAAACCCCCTTGCTGCCACGTGTGTGTTATGTCTTCCTAGGCATGGGTGGGAAGAGGATAAAGTTATTTAAATCCCCATGCCTAGGGCTAGGCGCCTAGGGGAAAGATAGACATGTTTTTTTTTTTTGAATTATGGAGGTTAAGTTGAAGTCTTGCTTTTTGAACATTTAAACTTTCAACTACCCCCTCCCCTTCATGGTCACCTAAGTCATTTTTGGTTGCTCACGTGGTTTTGATATGGACTAAATGCTATGGAGAAAGAGGGTATGGAGGACATTAAGTGGGATTTGAAATTTTTGAGGCACTATAGGATAGGAAGAAGTATTACTCAGGCTTGAGATAGTTTTGTTTAGTTTGACTTGTGTAGTATAATGTGTATCCTATCACCATTCAACCTAGAGAGGTGGAATTTTATTATTGTTTTTTTTTAAAATCATACCCTGACATCCTTTAAATGCTAGGTTGCCCATAGAAGAAGGCTGCTCAATGAATGTATTTTTATTTCTATCTTATCACCACTTAGTATGACTAACATTTAAAAATTATATTTGATGACATGATAGTATCTATTATGATTTTATTTGTTTATTTTTTTAATGCTTGTAATAAAATGAGTTTCCTTGGGTCTGCCCATACATTTTCTAGAATGAAATTGTGCATCTACAGGCTTCTTTTTAGTTTACTAATCAATAGATTCCTTTAAAAATTCTTGATGAATATTAAGGCTAAATTTGTGATGGTCTAATGTTGCATTACACCTAACCATCTTCTAGTTTAATTTTAGTTTACTAGTTTAATTAACAATTTATCATGAAACAACTATATACTATTATCAAAACATCAAATTTGCAATAAAGAACTCAAGATTTCTTGAAACTACATTTCAAAGCATCAAATATACAATTAGAAAACTTTAATATCATCTAATCTCAACAAGTATACTATTTACAATTCCATTCTATCCAGTGCATATCTTTCAATTAATTTTTACTTTCAATATTGAACATCTACAATTAATTTTATGCTCATGCAATTCTGAGAAGATAAAAGTATCTTCAACACATTCCAAGCTTAAGTAATAATTAAACATCATCAACACAATATCAAATAATCACAAGGTGGTGGAAAACATTACTCACAATACACAATGAAGAATCATACAACAAGATATCTCAAAACCTCTCTACATAAAGCCACTGACAACACATTGCTACACAATGAATGCTCATCATAAGATGGAGTTCACTTCTCCATTTTAACACCAACCATAAAGGTGTCTTTCTCCATGCAAATAATAAACTTCTTAACCATCAAATTTCCAAACTCTTCAAGTGAAAACCTGCAAAAGAAAGACAAATTGGGAACCATGGAAGCTCACCTCCCAACCTAGGCCTCAAGGAGGCCACCCACCGAGCTTGGGTAAACTAGACATAAATGGTTGCAATCTTCACATTCCCATGCCATGCATATACAGAACAATAAGACAAGATTTGGCACAAGACATCACAACACATCCCATTTAAGGTTATGCACAAAGATTCAACAAATGAATCTAGAATAGGGTGAAGGTGGGCTCTCATCATGAGGAGGATTTACATAGCTTTCATTCACAAAATACACATCTTTTCAATATCAAAATGCCCTTTCAGGGAAATCAACATCTTCCCTTCTACATACCTCCTTATACCTCCCAAGATGCAAGTGAGCAAGATAATTTGCATTCCATAGAACATATACAACCTTCTCCACACAAGAGAGAATTCCTCAACTCCATGTGTGAGCCCAACTAACCCCTTCACCCAAGCATCTCTTCCCTCCCAAGGGTGAGTGATGCCTCACACCTAATTCAAAAGACATAGAACATGAAACAAACAAAATCAAATAAAGACTCACACAACACTACCCTCATGCAACACACAACAAAGATTTATTGACAAACACACCACAATACACCCCAATCTCATCATGAAATGAAGAACATCATTTCTAATCTACATGCAGAATGAAGAAGCTTCATGGATCCTGTTACCAACCTTCCTCCAAGCAAGGCAATGAATAATTGTAGTAGAGCTCCCTCCTCCTTCTTCAAACCCTAATAATCTCTAAAGGTAGAGAGTGGCCAAGTGAGGTTCAATTTAACCATGCCTCTATTTACAACCCTCTTATTTTCGGATTCAATGAAGAATGTCATTTTCATGGGGTCTCCTAGATCCACTAGACACCATAGAGGTCATTAATAGCTCCCCAACCTATAGTACTAACATGGGTGGGGTTAATTTTAATTACAACTTGCCTTAAAGTTACTTTATGACCCTCCCAAAGCTAGGTAATTCAAATTTCAGTTTTTTTTCCAAAGGTGATAACCTTGTCCTTTTTCTAACTAAGGCAATAATCAAATTTCTCAATTGAGGCATATAACACAGAACAAGGTGGCCACATGATCCACTGACAAATAACATGCCATTTCACATAGCAAGCACAAGTGCCAAGTGACACACACGAAATGCACTAAAACGTCACACATGACACGTTCAAAATCTACACATGGAACACATACCACACACACACATACATCTCACATTCATGAAATAAGCACATCACAATGAGGTTTATGAATCTTACAAAGATTCACCTTGGCAGAGTCATTCAACATGTGTCTATACCTTGTTTCCCCGTTAAGTTTCCATGGTTCCTTTTCCTGCACATCAACCTCGAGCATCAGTAGTCCAAGGAATCAAATAAGAATACATAATGTAAGTGCAAATAAAAATAATATCCATATGAGTATAATTCAAATTAAATATCCTTTCTTAACCCTTCAATTTATTCCACTCAAAATATTAAGATATTAAAATTTGTATATCATGAGCATCATAATCAAATTACTATTCATCCTTGCACTGAAATTTTTTAGAAGCAAACTAACATTTTGCATTAGGTCGAAATCTGATAATATCATGTCATAAAACTGCACACAAATATATTCAAACATTCCCTATACAATAATAGGTTTCTTTGTGCATATAACCATGTAACACACTACTATAGTATTAAATCCATAGATAAGGCAAATCCACTATCTATCTAAATTTGTCAAAATATCAAGGTCTCAAATATCAAAATATAAATAAAACATCCAGGCTATAATGGGTCAGGGTGAGGCCTCACATCCTCCCCCCCTAGGCATAAGCTTCCTCCTGGAGTTCATCAAAAAGATATGGGTAATGTGCCTTCATCTAAGCTACATCGTCCCACGAAGCTGTGACCTCATCATAACAATCCCATTGGACCCTAACTTGGTCCAGCTCTCTGCCTCAAAGTGTGAGGGTCCGTTGAGCCAAAATGCAAATGGGCTCCAATGTCATCTGCCCGTCTGACTCCACTTACAAAGCATCCCAATCTATGATGTGAGACTCATCATATATATACTTCCTCAATATAGATACATGAAATACATCGTGAATGCATGACAGGCTAGGTGGTAGGGCTAAACAATAAGCAACCGGTCCTATCCGCTCCAAAATCTCAAAGGGACCCACAAAACAAGGTGCTGACTTAGAGCCTTTTCTAAAATAGATTGGACTCTTATGAGGTCACACCCTTAGAAATACTTTCTCTCTAACCATGTACACTCTATCCTCCCTCTTAGCATCTTTATATTTCTTCAGTTTATCTTGAGCTTCTTTGAGGTGTTGTCTGATCAAAACTACTTGCTGCTCCATGTCCTTAACCAACTATGGCCCTATAGATACCCTGTCTTCTATCCTATCCCAACTTAGGGGTGTCTTGCAAGGCCTACCATACAAGGCTTGATAAGGTGGCATGCCTATAGAAGTGTGATGCCTGTTGTTGTAGGTAAATTCTGCAAGATGGAGATACTCTTCCCACTTGGACTGGTGATCCATCACGTACATTCATAACATATCCTCAAGGATCTAGTTAACTCTCTCTATTTTCCCATTCATTTGAGGATGATAGGCAGTGCTAAAATTGAGCTTGGTTCCAAGTGATGTCTGCAACTCCCTCCAAAAGGATGATGTAAATAAGGAGTCTATCAGATATTATCTTACGAGGAATTCCATGGAGTCTAACAATATCTCGCAAGAATACCTGTGCCACTGCGGGTGTTGTGAAAGTGGTATGGACTGGTGAAAAGTGAGCAACTTTGGTCAAAGTGTCAATTGTCACCATAATGGCATCATGATGTTGAGAAGACATTGGAAGACCCACAATGAAATCCATGGAGATAGTGTCCCACTTCCACTCGGGTATCTCATGTGGTTGTAAAAGTCCACCTGGATGACCGTGTTCTGCCTTAACTCTTTGACACTCTAGACACCTTGCAATGATGTTGGAAATCTACATTCTCATTCCTGGCCAATGATATAACTACCTCAAGTCTGCATGAAGCTTCTTAACACCCGGATGTGCTGCATAGGGTGCTCTGTGAGCCTCCAAAATAATGAACTCTCGTAAGTCTCCTGTGGAGGGTACAAAAATGTGCCCCTTATTTCATGATAGACCCTCAAAATCTAATGAATAATCTAGAAATTTTCCCTCAGGAGGTCTCTAAGATTGGGCTATCTAGCAAATTTCTTCATAGAACTCATCCTCAGGTAGGTGATGCAAAATGTGCTCCCTCAAATCTGTGCTAGTAACCATTGAAGCGAGCTCATGATTTCATCTACTCAAAGCATCCACCACTACATTCTCCTTACCCTTAATGTAATGTACATCAAAATCATACTCACATAGGAATTCCATCCATCTCCTTTTCCTAGCATTAAGATTTGGTTGTGTGAAAATATATTGCAAGCTCTAGTGGTCTGTATGAAGTTCAAATCATCGCCCTAGAAGGAAATAGCGCCATCATGCCAATGCATGGACCACTGCTGTAAGCTCGAGATCATGATTAGAGTAGTTAAGCTCATGCCCCTTGAGTTCCTCGACTCATAAGCTATGACTCGACCCTCCTGCATAAGGATTGCTCCAATTCCATCCAAGGAAGCATCTGTGCATACTATAAAATCCTTCGAGGGATCAAGTACTGCTAAAATGGGTGCACTAGTGAGTGCTCTCTTAAGCTTTTGAAAGACTTCTTCACACTTTTATGTCCACTCAAACTTTTTCCCCTTTCTCTGAAGAGAGGTAATAGGGTGAGCGACCTTAGAGAAACCTGCCACAAACCTCTAACCTTTGAGACGTTAGTAGGGGCTGGCCAATCCATGATGGCTCTGATCTTGGATGGGTCCAATGAGATCCCATCCCCTATTATGTGACCCAAATAATGCACTTCCTATTTGAAAAAGGCACACTTTAACAAGCTACCATAGAGATAATTCTCCCTCAACTGTTGCAACACCTGTCATAGGTGCTCTTCGTGTTCCTTCTCATCACGAGAGTAGACCAATATATCATCAAGAAACAATACTACAAACCTATCTAGGAAGGTATGAAATACACCATTCATGAGACTCATAAATACAACTAGGGCATTCATGAGACCAAAAGGTACCACTGTGAACTCGTAGTGACCATATCTTGTGTGAAATGCTATCTTGTGGATGTCACTTTCCATGATGTACAACTGATGGTACCCTGACTTCAAGTCTATTTTGGAAAATACTCGGGCACCTTGTAACTGATCAAATAAATCATCAATCCTGGGTAATGGGTAGCGGTTCTTGATAGTCAACTTATTCAACTGTCAGTAATTGATGCACAACCTAAGTGATCCATCCTTCTTCTTTACAAAAATCATCGGTGCTCCCCAAGGTGATACACTAGGTTGGATATGACCCTTCTCCAAAAGTTCCTCTAGCTGAATTTTAAGCTCATTGAGCTCATGAGGGGTCATCTTGTAGGGTGCTCTAGATACAGGTTTAGCTCCTGGTACGAGATCAATATGGAAATCAACTGCCCTAGGTGGTGGCATACCAGGAAGCTTTGATGGAAACACATCTGCATACTCTTGTAATATTGGATAATCATCGAGTGAAGGTTCCTCTCCTACATCATTCTCTCTATCACTGATGGTGATGGCAAACAATTGGCATCCCCTTTGCATGCACTACTTAAGCTGCATGGCAGAAATCATACGAAGGGATACTGGTTTCTGAACTCCTGAAATCATCCTAGATGTACCATGATCATCTACATACTCAATCTTCTTCTATTGACAATCTACCTTGGCGTTGTGAGCGCTAAGCCAATCCATGCCAAGGACCACATCATAGGATCCCAAAGGAGTAATACGCAAGTCTGTGGTGGTGACCGCATCTCCAATCTGAATTGGGCACTTATGGATCAAAGAAACAACTGACCCTAGTCCCTGAAGCTAGCTCAACCTCCCAATTAACATCTTGTCTAGCTATCCTCCTTTTTATCTTTGTCTCTTTGATGCAAGTAGGACTGATGAAGGCAAGGAAAGTCCACAATTGTTCAAGGTAAGCTAATACAAGGCAAGTTTCCAATTTCCCAATGGGCCGAGCAAGTAGGTAGAAGGGTAATGGTACTCACAAATCTACCAAGCAACAAAATCTCACCTACTTCTACTCCCACACACAAAGATTCACCAAACTGACTCTTCACCTTTCTATCACTCACTAGCACCCCCTTAGGATCTTTCAATACCAACACCTTCAAGGCACCCCCTAAGCATACCAAAGGCTTTAAGAAACTAAACCAACATAGAATCACCCAAATTCAAGATTACAAGATTCATTTCAAAACACCACAAGAAGAACTATTAATCCTACTAAAAATATACCCAATTCAATTAGGCCTACATATCAAGTTTTTGGAAAATAACTTAAAATTCTTCCAAAAAATCTTCAAATCAAATTTGAAACTCTAATATGTGTTTGGGCTTTCTCTTGGATTCTAAAATTTTAGGTCTCCAAGCTAATGCTATGTCACCAAACGTAGGTGAGAACAATTTTTTGATGTGCGAATAGATGTATGTCTAGGCAACTCCAACCATGTATCATTTTTTATTGCAAGGTTTTAGATTTATTGTATGTGAGAGTGTGATTTCATGAGATAGAATCATCATTTTTATGAAGCTAGAGTATTGTGATTAACAATGCAATTATAACTGATTCAAACTAAATATGGTTTGATAGTGAGAGGAAGATTAGTTCACAAAACCCTAAGATTAAGGGTTTTATTTTTTTCCAAGGACGTCGATCGTAAGTTGATAAGAATATCAAGATTGGAGTACTTCACAGAATGTATCTTCGTTCAAAAAAAAATCCTTTCTTTTCTATTTTGAATGCTTACCTAATTTGCTTGATTTTCATGGCAAGATTCCCAGAAATGGCAACTAAAGGAATTCTAGGGTTACGTTGCTCACAAGGTTTCCAGATGCTCCAATGTTAAATGCTCGAAGGATGCAGAATGCTGGAAATGCTCAACTGATATGGTGCTCATGTGAAATGTTCAACTAATTTGCCACTTTTTTTTATCTTTATGTTGTTGTGTTGGTCACAATTGAGACCAACACAAAATATAAAGCATTTGTTGCAATTGCGACCAACATGGGCATGTATCAAAAAAAAACAAAAGCTTTCCTTTATAATGCAACCAACCAAGCAATTTATATTTGATTGGTTGAAATTTAAGGTAGAAATTTGGGGTTAAATGTACTAGTGAAACCCCAAAGTCCAATCCATAAACATCCATGACATCGCATTGATAAAGTATTTACATTTGAAACAATCCAAATAGACACATCAAATATACTAATACTAATCACATCTTAATGCATCACAAACCCATTCTCTCTTACATTTAAACTACCATTAATATATATATATATATATATATATATATTTAAATTATATTTTAATGAAATTTGTAAGAAATATTTTGAACATTCAACTGAGAGAAAGAAGTCATTGATATTAGAAAACATAAAAAGGCATATGATTAAATGTATCTTAAAAGTGATTCCTAAGTTATAGAGTAAAGAACACACACATAACACCCCTAACTACAAAATAGATATAATACAATTTGGACTAATCTAATAAACCACTTAAAATAAACCCTATCTTCTCCATTGTTCATGAATCCAACTAGGTTTAGTATAAAAAGTGAACACTATTATAATTGTTAACTACAAAAATTTGCACCCTAAACTATGCCTTAGTACGCTTAGAATTTCTGGAGAACATGGGAACAATCATAAACCTATGGGTAAGCTTTTAATCAGACTAAACCTCTTAGTTCTAGGTTAGTTCCTATTTGGTACTTCACTTAAGGCTTTGAAAACTATTAACTTGATGGGAAAAGTGGAAGAAGATAACTCATAACTAAAAACACATTTTAAAAAAAAAGATGATGCACCAATATAAATGACTGAGAGCAATATTTTCTTGTAAGCATAATGATTACTCTTGCAAAAAGCTAAAATGGATTTTTAAAAATTAAATGATGAAATGTACATATGAGTATTTCAAGGGAAAATTCTAAAATGAAAATATCTAATAAGATGACTTCACATAAATACTTCCAATAGAAGAACACAATTAGTGACCTATGTCCAGCACATAAACACTCTCAAAGATGCAAAATGAGACATAAATTTAAAGGTTTCAAAAAACAAACACAATAAAATAACATTAGTCGCCAACTTGTCATACAAGTAAGATTTCCAAAAATAGACCTCAACTACTATTGTATTAAGCTCTCAAAGACTTTGAAACAACTCCACTATGATACAATTCTAAAAATGAATAAGCACAATGTTTAGAAGGTACAAAGGCTCTACTTCCCAAAAACTCAAAACTCAACAAGTAAAAATGAGAGACTATATCAAAACAACCATCCACAACCATCTATAACTACTCCAAAACTAGAACCATCATGGGTTGGATAGAAACAAGAAACCCAGAATATAGGCCCTCCAAATGCTTGAAAAGGTGTGCAATGAATTTCAAACTCTTGCCACATAATGCCCCCATGATGACAAGTCAAATACACTCATTAAAACCTCCTAGAAAGATTCAAAAGTCTTCAACTGCAACTAAAAATCTACAACTACCCTTTGACACATGGCAAAGACCACTTGACACCACTTCAACATGACTTAACTAACATTGAAAACCCCCTTTCAATGCAAATTACTAAGACATCACGTCTCCCTTTAACTCCAACTCCCCCTCTATCATTATTGCATTAAATATTTAATAATATATAGTTGACTTAAAAAACATCAATTTAGATAATATTAATTACAACATTACTACATGCACAAAATGATAGGAATATTTAATTAAGTGATTGATAACCTAAGTTAGCTATTTGTTATGAAATAAAATAATAATAACAAATAAATACCTAAGGAAATCCATGACTAAAAACATAACACCTCATTATGTGAACTCATAAAATGGTTTTGAATATCTCTTGAAATTTACTTCCTAAATTAACCCTATTCTTATTTCTTTCTATCCATTCGATGCTGAAAATATTTTTGCAATGTTGGAGAAGAAATAGGCCACTATCAGGGTTTGGTTGAATGTGCTTAACCACCATGACTGTCATAGTTTTCTTGACAATTGCTCAAGGTTATCTACATATTTTCCTCTATTTCCTTAATCATTCCTTGATATGTTGTTGTAGGTAATTTTTATGTTGCTCAAACTTCATCTTTTTGAGCGACTTTTGGAATATAGATAATGATAATGCTTCCAGATTCCTTTCATTTTTTAAGTTTTTCTTGTGGGCATGAAAAAGATGAGTTGAGCTTTTCCTTTTCAAAGTTTTTGAGATTTCTATTATTTCTCATAAATTGTTTTTTTCATTTCTTGTTGTTGTAAGAGTTGGAAACATAGTGACAAATTGAATCTTCTAGTATAAGGCTCAAATTGGCTTCTTTATGAGAAATTTTTATTTCTATCACTATTATTGAAAAAAGGAAACTCCCTTTTAGTTGCTCAACTCATTTGGAAGGAAATTACTAAAATCAAAAAATGGGTCGTGTTTCATTCTTCTCTGTATATGTTTGTTTGTGTATTTATGTTTTCATCCCTAGATTGAAAGCTGAATTTCTTTCATAGAATTACACATCACTATTTGTTGATGTGGGTTTTCTTGATATTTACCTGAAAGAAAATATACAATGAGGAATTAATGAGATCTTTTCCATTTATCAGAGTACCATTTGAGCCTTTGTCTCATCGAGCCTTTCCTACATCCACCACATTGTATCTCAAGCCTTCATTCTCTTTTTTTTGCACAACCATAGAGAGAAACAATTGGCCCCCTTTTTTCTATATGGTTTTTGAAGAAAACTACAACCCATTAGTTACATAACTTTCTTTTATTTTTCATGAAGGTTCTCTTTTCTTCCATCAAAGCAAAATGAACCCTAAAAGAGTCCCTTGCAACTATTACATATGAAAAACTCTTCTTAAATCCCTCTTTATTCTCTATTTCTTTCTACAAGGTTCAGGAATACCCTTATTTTCCTTTGAAAGCTTGAATCAACTTTCTTTTGTGCATTGTTTCTATTTATGCTTTTAAGGCCTTGAACTTCATTGTGATTTCATTAAGGGAGTTTTTAGGTTCCTCTCCTTTCATTATATATTTTTGTCTATTTTGTAGTTGTTCTTTCTAAAAGTTATAACTTTAGTTGATTCCTGTTTGTAAAAAAGGTAGATGTTTTTTTTATTTCTCTGTGTATCTTGAATACAAGAAACCCCTCTCTTCTTCTATGGTTTCAAAATCTTGCATACTAATATTGTTATTGGCCTACTCTTCTCCTTATAAGATTCTTGGATATCACCATGAGAACACTAAACTAGGGAACTCTTTCATAAATTGGCTTCAAAACTTTGCACACAAGTAGCCACTATTGGGTAGCTGAAAGGGTTCTCTTAGGACCTCATTATTTGATGATATGTTAATATATAACACTTATTAGGAGTTGCAATATTAATTTTTTTGTAAAACCAATCACCTATTCAAAAACCCTTATGAAGAGTATTGCAAGAAACATTAGTGACTTCTATGATGAAAATTTATTTTTCCTATTATGAGAAACTAGCCCATAATTAGAGACTGCATTCTTTTCTTTGTAGTATTGCTGATGCAGAGTCATGACTTGACATATCTTTATGCTATTTCTTGCTACTTAATCTCTATAGTATTGTTGTAGCTTTTCTTGTTGTAAATAAAGATCTTTAAAAGAGATTTCTCTGCTCTTATTGATATATCTAATATGTTTACTAGATTATATGTTCCCTTTATTTATCCCCAAATGAGAAAACTCATTGTTTATTTCTGAAAGAAATTCATGAAGAATTAATCACAACTTCCTAATATTTGATGCCCCCGGCTACACTCCATGTTGATATTTCTTATCTAACCTTGAAACCCTTCAACATAGTTGACTTGCTAATGTTCTTATAGAACATCATACAAGATTTAAATTCTTGTTTCATTTTATTCGAAACTATGATCATCATGGATTTGTTGAACATCTTGATATGGGGTTCTATTCATTAGTAGCACACTCCACTTGTTGCACATAACCCCTCCTATATCTCGTGTTCTCTTACTAACACTACTTATGAAGTTATGATTTTGTTTCTATTAGAATCCATTTGTTCATTGGTATTGATTATCATTTACTTCCTCTATCAATTGTTATTTGAGAGCATCTTCCCCTTGGTTTGAAACTATAACTTGTTGTCCTTCATGCTATAGTGCTATGATACTCAACCTTTTACATATGAAATGGAACAAATGTATTTTGAAGCTTTAATTACTTCTTGTTGTTCTTTAATGCACTTGACACATTGTTTCATACTATGTTCATGGAACTACACAACTGTTGTGCTTTTCCTTTTTATGAATTCATGCACGAAACTCTTGGAACTCTTTGACTGATTGATTTCATTATCATACATTACTTTCTTCATTTTGATTCCAAATTCTTTGAACTCTTACTACTCTTTGAACTCATGCTTATTTTGAAATTTTAGTAGCTTAACAATGTCTTTTAGCATTGTTGTACACAACACTTCACACAATCCACTTGTATCACAATATTTTTAGCATTTTCTTATTGCCTTTGAAGTAGATATCATCCTTTAATATAGATGTCCTTGGAAAAATTGGACACATCTGAATCCTTTATTCAAACCAACATTAAGGAAACAACGTGCTTCAAAAATAATGGGTTGAATAGATATAAATATATTTCCTATCTCTTTACTTTATGTGTTGTTCTAAGCTTTTCCTCACCACTTTTTTTCTTCTCATTGCTAATCAGTTTTGATTGATGTCGATTACTTGTTAACCTCTTTCTATCATTGTTAATACATTGCACTTGCACTTTTGTCTTTTGTACATCTTTCTCCCTGTACTTCTACTTGAAACACTATTTTTTGTTGTTGCTTGTTTAACTTTGTGTAGATATTTGTCATTTTCAACTTTGTTGTTGTACCTTTTCCTTCTATAGGCTTCACATTTTGTGACACCATTTTCAAATGTTGCCATCTCTATTGGTTTCAAGCTTACTAAAACCATTTCCTTAAGGTTCATTTTAGCTCCTTTCCTGTCTCTCTGACTATGATGCTTTTATGAAACTTTCTCTATAGTTGTTCATGAGCTACACCTTCCTCATGCATTTTGATATTTTGCTTGTTGTAATGAATTAAAACAAAAGGCTTGCAATCAAGGATAATTTTTTCCTTTAAGGTTTCTTTGTAATGGGTAGTACTTTGATGCTCATGATAACATGGTAATATAAACAAAAGGTTTCATGTAGGGTACATGTCCCTTTCATGTCTATATTCAATTTAATACTTTGCAGATTTTCTTCACGTGGTTTCTAATTTGGCACATTGGCAGTTGTCCTCCTACTGATACTTATTTTCTTCTATGCAAGTGTACAACATGATAGTAGAATAGAACTTGTATGTTGGAGACGAGGCATTGTTTGCAGTGCTTAGATCCATTGGATCTATTTTCTTTTCCCTTTTCTTGTGGGACACCAACTGGTGGACTTGGATGCATGACTTGAGGTAACTGACAAGATAATGCAACAAGTCCAAGGTGACACAACCCACTACTATATTTGGGCCTAAATTGTGATGGCAAACCATCACAATTGTGACAGATACATGTCACCCAACTAACAAAAAGAGGAACTGGCTCCCATCAGACGGGCGTCGAACTTTTATCATCATAATTTGCAATGACAAGGGTGACCATCACAAGGGAAATGGACACAACTTTCATAAATTGGCCAAGTCACTAGCAAAGAGTTTATTTTCACCATCTCAATTGTGATGGAAAGTTGTCGAAGACATCATCACAATGGCGACATGTTTGTGACATAAATGCTATGGGACCCACAACAAGCCATCGAAAATGTATGTCCCAATAGCGACAGTAATGTGGCAGGAATATTGCACAATCAACGACCAGCCATTGAAAGTGATCATCTCAATTGTGACGATGTGTTGTATTAATAAAAAAATGGTGGAAAATGTTGAATGGCTATGATTCTCTCATAGCTCACAATAGATTTACACGGTTAGTTTCCATGCAATCATAGGTTAATATTGAGCTTCACTTGGTTTCAATAATAGTTTAATATTCTCTACTAATCAGGGCCAACCATATGAAGGTGGAAGCTCATTTGGCCCCACCCCCCCTAACATCTAAATTCCTCATTAACATCTAAAATATTTAAGAAAGAATCAATCTTTAAAGTACAAAAAAAGGTTCCAGACCTGTAAAAGTGACATCATTTTCCCATTTTCTAGTGCATGTCATTTTTTTGTTGCATCCAAAATAAGATTCTACCACTTTGAATCAAGAATGCAAGTGTAGCTACGTTCTGTATGCATGGACAATAGAAGGAGCTGAAAAATCCCAACACGTTAACATTTATTTAATAAGTCTATGCAAACCTCTAAGAAAAATGCAAACTTGTTGGGTTTTTTTTTAGCTCCACTTGATGTCGTATGCATATGAATTGAGATTTCATATTGGACTATGGCATCCTTTTGCATTGTCTGAAACCAATAGATTCACATAGTTAGTTGTCATACAATCATAGGTTAATGTTGAGCTTCACTTGGTTTCGAGAATAGTTTACTATTCTCTACTAAGCAGGGAAAACCACATGAATTTGGAAGCTCATTTGGCCCCACACCTCCCCCCCAACATCTAAATTCCCCATTAACATCTAAAATACTTAAGCAAGGATCAATTTTTTAAGTATAAAAAAAGGTTCCAAACCTACAAAAGTGACATCATTTTCCCATCTTCTAGTGCATGTCATTTTTCCATCACATCCAAAATAAGAGTATGCCACTCTAAATTGAGAATGCACATGTCATGTTCAAATGCAAGGACAACAGGTAGAGATGATAAAACACAACATGATTACATTTATTTAATAAGTCTATTAAGTTTTTAAAATGATAGACCATCATGAACAATGTTCGTGATGATCTATAACTTAAAATACATAATTTAAAACCTCTAACAAAAATGCAAACCTGTTGTGTTTTTTAGCTCCACTTAGTGTCATATGCATATGAATTAACATTGCATATTGAACTATGGCCTCCTTTTGCATTCCCTGAAACCAAGAGATTCACACAATTAGTTGTCATACAATCATAGGTTAATGTTGAGATTCACTTGGTTTCAAGAATAGTTTAATATTCTCTATTAATCAGGGCCAACCACATGAAGGTGGAAGCTCATTTGTCCCCTACCCCCCCTAACATATAAATACCCTGTTAACATCTAAAATCTTTAAGAAAGGATCAATTTTTAAAGTACCTGGAATTTCCTCATCACTTCTTGCTACTCTCATGGGAAGTACATCTTCATTGCTCATGAGCATTTCATCACACAAGTACATCTAAGAATCTCCTAATCGCCTCCTGCATTAAATGAATCCAATAGTAGAAAATTCCCCCTAAGAAATAATAGTTCAAGTGAAATAAACACATGAAAAATTCTTAAACTCAACACTTCACTGAAGTTATTCTTCTAGCAATGACAATAGCTGCTACAAATTCCTAGGAGCCAAGGGACCCTGAACCTATGATACGTTTTCTAGAGAAATGGGAGAAGTTACTACTAGCTTCAGTACTTCATAACATTCTAGATCATATAGTGATGCCCAAGTTAACTACAATAGTAGATACTTGCAATCCTCATAGGGAGAGCGTGCCAATACATGCATAGTTACATCCTTGGCTTCAATTATTGGGCTAGTGTATGTTGCCTTTATATCCAACCATTCATTATAAGTTGGGGAATGTGCTTCATGTGTGGCATTCAGGTGATGCATCTGCATATGCAATTTTATCACCTTGGAAAATTGTATTTCATCCTAATAGCTGAGAACAACTGATTGCTCATTTTATTGTACCTAATTTGATGACAGTTCTACAAGAATTTGTAATCAACCTAACTAATCAACAAGTAGACCAATTTAACTAGTTTATGGCTTGGGCATTTTTTATTCCCATTTATCATATGGTTTCAATGTTGGAGGCAAAAAAATTTCCAAAGTGGCAGCAGATTCTGTAAAACAACAAGTGCTTGCACAATCTGGAGATAGATGGGTGATTGCATCATTGGAGCAGAAAGTTGAGATGCATTATAATCAAACTGGAGGAAATCAATGATAAACCAAACATATAATGAAAAGAAAATGTGAAAATTTGAATGCTAAAATGTTAAAATGAAAGCTTGAAATAACGAAGTTTAAACAGCTGCCATTAGTGGACAGATATAATCCTCTCACTGAATACTCTTTATTCATAGAGTGCATGAAAAAAAACCTCTCATCAATTTTAGTACATTTCTATCCACTTGTTGATCAGTTGAAGAAGGGAGAATCTCATGGCAGAACACAAGAAATATTCCCTTATAGGATGCAAACTGTGGGCGATGACTAGTAATAATTAAGGTTATTACTACAGGTAGTCCGTAGAAACAATACCAAAAGATCTATATTTAAATATACAAATGATTTCCAGTAGCAATCCAACATATATGAAAGTCAAACCCATAATGAGACCACAAAAACAAAATATACAAGATAATTTACATCATACACGTCAAATCATAAAATGAGATCTTTGTCTACTTCACCATACCAATAGATTTATAATTTACATATTAACCATTTCAAATTGTGTGAAACTCATCTCCATTGTTAGATCATTAGGAACTTCTAATCCTTTCATAACCCGCACACATATGTACCAATTAAAGTTGCAATTAAGAAACTCATCTCCATTAGCAGATCATAAACATGAAATCCCTTTACAAACTACACTACCAAAAGCTCTATTGAATCTGCAAATGAAATACAATGTATCCACTAATTCAAAATTAGTTCCACATTTAGACAATACAGAGATTTCCATTTAGAACCCACAACACCAAATGATAATACTCCCACTTTCTAAACATATAACCGTACCCATAGGTTTCACCACCCAATACAAAATGTGATGGATTCTTATAATAAAATTAATAAAGAAATGAATGATAACAAGAAAAATGTATATGAAAATTTAATAATGGAATTAACCTTGAAGAACTTGTGTATGCTCTTGGCAAACATGTCATTGAAAATGTTCATGGCCTTTTTTGCTTCTACATTTTTTTGCATGGAGCCTTCACACACCTAGTGCTCACAAATGTCTACTTAAGAATGTTTTATTATTTGGATTCTAGAATATGTATGTAGTTGGATCAATTTTTTTGTTGTTCCAAGATCTCTTTGTATACACACACACACACACACACACACACACACACACACATATATGTATGTATGTATATACATACATACATACATACATACATATACATAAATAATGGTAATATATGTATTGTATTTGAATTTTCTTTGCCATTGCTTATAAGTCATTGTTTATAAGAGTGTTTTAAGGTTGGGAACCACTTCAACATCCTTTGCATGGTTTAGAGGTAATCTCATTGTGGCAGAGGCTTCTGCAAGGGAATGAGCCTCATGAGTTAACATATAATGTCTTAAAATACTTAAGTGCTACCTAGCTATGTCCGAGGTGTCTACACACTAGAGGCATACTCTGCCTACTAGGCTGCCTACATACCCCTATCCACAAGATCAAGACCCTTGAACTACTAACTCTAAAAAATATATAGTTCTAGTTTCTAATTTTTTTGATGCAGCTTTATTCCTATAACCACTAGTGAGCTTTACTCACCTAATACAACTCTTTGCCATCATACACCCACTCAAGTGAATTAGGCAGTTTTCTATAATTACAATACTATAATACCTGGTGCAACATTTATGTTGTAGGTTACAATTAATGTAAGGTTAACCTATATACATCCTAACTCACTCCTTATGTAGTTATGTTTAAAAGCTGGTTTTGAAGCACATATTCCTTTTATTAAATGTAAGTTTGATCCAAGAATGTTCTCATTGCCTCCTACATAAATTGAATCCAATATTAGTAAATTCCCCCTAAGAAATAATAATTTAAGTGAAATAAACACATGAAAAATGAGAGAGAAAAAGAGGAATCTACTTACCAATAGGCGTTTCCATTGCATATATGGTCATGCTACTTGTTGAGTGAGTTTTTTTTTTTTTTTTTTGTGCCAAGATCTCTCTGTTTATATGAATACATACATACATATATAGAGATCACAAGGGCATGACAATGAAATGCAGTGATCACAAGGGCATGGGAACAAAATCCTAGATCTCTGTTGATCTCCACAATACACTAGATCTCTCTCTCTCTCTCTCTCTCTCTCTCTCTCTCTCTATATATATATATATATATATATATATATATATATGTATGTATGTATGTATGTATATATATATATATATATGTATGTATGTATATATACATACATACATACATACATACATACATAGACATACACTTATGTGTGTGTATGTATGTGATGGGGACACAACAAGAAAGGGAAAACTTTATTAACTATGAAAATATGCTAGTACACTTAGTGCAGAGAAAACAGACTCCAAAACATGCCCTATGGGCTTACAATAGCATAAATCTGGAGATAATTTCTTCTCCCAGTACCTTCTCTCAAACTCCACTCCGAACTGCCTTTTACATGCCAAAAATGTCCTTAAATAGACCCCAAAAGGTTAAGGACTAGGAATAGATTCTAGAAAGTGCAAGTTGGCATCCACCACCAAAATGGAAGGCTCTAGAAGTCACTTTAGAAGTCAATACAAATTTAGAAGAATCCAGAAATGGTAGCCGAACTTTTGAGAGGCATAACTTTTGAATCATAGCTCCGATTGATTAACCATTTACATTTTCAAAAAGCTCTCAGAGTGCTCTATAGCCCTACAGACCAACTTTGCTCATCTCCCATTTTTTGGCCTTGTACAAGGTCATTTAATGCCTTGAACCTGACTTTGAAGCATTCTTAGGAGGTCTCTAGAAACCAAAAAACTGCGATAACTTTCAAACCATGCAACCTTTTGACCTGATTCTTTTTCTAGAATGTTCTAAATAACAATTTTAATCCTCCCTCCAATTTACACCTTCTAATTCACCATAATTATGGATCAATTGCATAGTCCTAGCATTTACACGTATCCCAAGGTGCTTAAATACTCTAACCCATAACACTGATAGTGGAACTGTGAGAGTTCAAACCTTTATTTGACTCAAATGGGTATCCAAAAATGAAAACACATGGAACAAAAACTATCTAGGTACATTTTTTTTAGGTGACACATGATTGCCCTTATACCTCTGGATGCTCCTACATCCATATGTATATATACACATATATACATATACATATGTGTATATATGTACATACATACATATATACATATATATATACATATATACATACATACATCTGCATATGCAATTTTATCATCTTGGAAAATTGTATTTGATCCTACTAGTTGGGAACAACTGATTTTTCATTTTATTGTACCTAATCTGATGACAGTTCTACAAGAATTTGTAATCAATCCAGCTAATCAGCAACTAGACCAATTTAACTAGGTTATGGTTTGTTTCTTTCTAAAAATATTTGCTATAATATGTTTTTCTAAAATTTCTTGCTAACTCTACACATTTTTCCTAGTCTGCATTATTTTTGTCCAGGATCTTGAGCTAAGTCACTTAGCATGGGTTGAGTGAGTTTTATTGTTTAATTATTTGGATTCTGGAATATGTATGCAACTAGATCAATTTTTTTGTTGTGGCTAATATGTAATAAGCACCTTAAAAAAGATCTCTTTGTATATATAAAGACTACAAGTTGTGCAATTTGTCATGTATTGTATCTACATTTCCTTTGACATTTCTTGTAAGAGTGTTTCAAGGTTGGGAATGTGCTTCATGCATGGCATTCAAGTGGTGCATCTACATATGCAATTTTATCACCTTGGAAAACTATATTTGATCGTGCTAGCTGGGAACAATTGATTGTGTGTTTTATCATACCTAATCTAATGATAGTTCTACAGGAATTTGTAATCAACCTAGCTAATTAGCTACTAGACCAATTTAACTGGGTTATGGATTGGGCATGTGCTATTCCCATTTATCGTATGGTTGCAATGTTGGAGGCAACATTTTTTCAAAGTGGCATCATGTTTTGTATCATTAGCTTTGTTTAAGTCCTAATTTTAATGAAGTAATAAAGTGGTTTTTAGGTGGCAAGGACTGTATAATGAAGAGGAAAATTGAAAACTTGAATGTTGAAATGTTGAAATGAAAGCTATCGAGGATCAAACACCTATGCCAAAGTTACAACACAATGTGAAGTTGATTTTAGATATTTAAAAAATAAAAATAAAAACACGACATAAATCATTCCCCATTTATTTTGATTGTGGAGATCTCTAAACAAGGGTGGAGAGCTCTGAAGGTTGTCATGCCCTTGTCATTGGTGCATTTTGTTGTTGTGCCCTTGGTGGAGATCAATGGAGATCTACGATTTCATTTTTGTGCCCTTGTGATCACTACTTTTCATTGTCATGTTCTTGTGATCTCTACATTTTGGTGTCATGCCCTTGTGATCTTTGTGCCCTTGCTCTGTGATTTTTTTGTTGTGTCATGCCCTTGTGATCTCTGTTCCCTTTGCACTACAACATTTGGGGTCAAATTGTGATGGCAATTTACAATAGCAATGTAATTTGTGGTGTATTCGAACCCAAATGTAGTAGTGCTCTATAATTTTCTTCAAGGGGAGAAGAGGTACCTATGTAGATGTTCTTTTCTTTTCCTTCTAAACATGTATATCTTTATATTCCCCCCATCAGGTGATTAGAAAAGCTTCTCTTTATGTATATGTATGTGTATATATACATATACACACATATATATGTGTGTGTCCATGTACGCATGTATGTATATATAGAGAAGCTTCTCTTTATGTATATGTATGTGTATATATACATAGATTTCTTTTTTTATATACATACATACATACATAGACACACATATGTGTGTGTATGTATATATACATATACAGAGATCACAAGGGCATGACAAGGAGATACAAAGATACATATATACATACATACATACACATGCACATACATGCATACATTTGCATATGCATATGCAATTTTATCACCTTGGGAAACTGTATTTGATCTTTACTCAATCACCAAGAGATAATATAATCTATAAGAACATATTTATGCATACTTAGTTTGGTATGAATAGTTTTGATTGAATTCATTTGAGGACAGTGAGTCTACTCATGATGATAATGGCTCCATGTATTGGGTCTTTAGAGGAGAGAGACTTACAGAAGATTAGATTTTGTTTATGGATATGGGATGATTCATTTGTGATGCCAATATATCCTCCTCCATATTGAATTTATATATCATCAAATTGCTAGATAAAAATCATTCGACTTGGTCTTCTAAAATGGTATGGGCTACTTGGAATTGTCAAACTTGAACTGTTGAACTGTACATTCAGATTGATGAACCAACACTTTCAATCACTAGTTTCATGTTCAAAACCTTTGGCCTTTGAAATGTGAACTTTGATTTTTATTTGTGGTCCATGGACTATTATGAACCAAAATACACCTAAATGTTCTTGGAGACATCTAAAAGCATCTACACAAATTGATATGAACCATTCAATATAAATTACAGAGTTTTTGAATCTTAGTACTCTGATCCAATGCAAGAGCCTTCTAAACATTGAAACAACTAAACTACTAGGACATTGAACTTATCTAACATATGAACCTCCTTGAACCAATGGAACCATTTTGAAATAGGTTCAATGAGGTTCAAAAACCAAGAGGGACTAAGATATAAACCTCAAACAAGGGTTGCATGCTATGGTGGGGTAGGAGGAAGATGGTTGTCTGAATGGCTGATATGGCAAGTTGCAGAAAATTAGGGTGTCAGTTGCCAGTAGTCTCATTAATTTGATAAGGGAATCAACTTTGAAAGCAGGATGATCAAAATTGGCATGTTCATCCTTATGATAGATGTATCTATCTCAAAATAGAATATTACCTCAAACGACAAATGACAAGTGAAAAATTATTTAATGTATGGAAAATTAGAAGAACATTCACCTGTAATATTTTTGAAGGACAAAAATATAATAAAAATATAATTTGGTGGAAAAAGCCATGAGCTATGTGGCTCTACATTATGGCTATTCCATTGACCAGTAGTGGAAATGCTTCACGTTAAATATGAAGATCTTGAAATTAAAAAAGATAATTATCAAAGATCTATATTTGTGTTTTAGTGATAACAAACATACAGTCTAATTTTAAGAAAAATAATAGACTTAAATATATATGATTAAAAAAAATAAACAAGAGTACTAGTTGTAGCTATATAATTCTAGTATTATTGATTATGTTAAAAAAAATGTTTAATAAAACAAGTATGAATTAACATAAATAGATCATCTGCTCGATCGTATTATGACAATGTGAATGCATATGATCATTACTTGGATGATATTATGCACGAGATCTTTACTCAATCACCAAGAGATAATATAATCTATAATTACAGATTTCTACATACTTATTTTGGTATGAATAATTTCTATTGAATGCAAGGATAATTACTTGTGTGAATTCAAGACATGAATGATTAATTTAATTTAACACAAGTACTATGCAAGTGTGTGTGTATGCATATAAAGTAGTTCACATAGTGAACTGATATACATACATACATGCACATATGCATACAATCATCATAATCAGTTATTCTTGAATTTGACACAAGAGATACATGTTTAGAAGGGAAAAAAAGCAACATTTGCATAGGTACCTGTTCTCCCCTTGAAGAAAATCATAGAGCAAGGGCACTAAGATCACAAGGGCACAACATGACAACAACATGCAGTGATCATAAGGGAATGGAAACAAAATCCTATATCTCCACTAATCTCCACCAACATTTAAAGCTCTTCACCCTCTTTCGTACACAGCTCCCACAATTAATCAAAACAAATGTGGAATGTTTAATGTCATTTTTTTTTTTTTTTTTAATAATCCATAATCCACAATCCACAAGATCTCTCTGTATATATACATACATACATGAAAACAACAATGCAGTTTCTAAGAGTTTACAATTTTTTAACAAAATTAATGTTTTACAAGATAATGCACTTGAAGAACTATTAGCTTAGAAGCAAGAACATGGTGTTGAAATAGTATAGAAAGTGCTTGACTTAACAAGAGGTAGATATTTAGAAGTTTGATAATCAAAATTTGAGGCAAGAGAGCGAAGGACAAGGAGCAGCTTTAGAAGAAGGACAAGGAGCAACTTTAGAAAGAGAGTGCACGGCAGAAACAATAGCTAGACAACATAGATAATATTATGGGAGCCACTAGATAGAATCCAGGAAATTTTTGCAGTAGGTACTGTGACATTGGAAACACCAGTTAAATTGGTCTAGTTGTCGATCATCTGGGTTGATTACTTCATTAGTTTATGATCCAATGGTAATGTTAGTTATTATTTTGACATACATGAAAACATTATTATTATTCATTATTATATATGCATACATACATGAAAACAACAATGCACTTTCTAAGCATTTATAATTGTTCAACAAAATTAATGTTTTACGAGAAAATGCACCTGAAGAATTGTTAGCTCAAAAGCAAGAACATGGTGTTGAAATGATACAAAAAGTGCTTGACATGAGAGGTCCACACGTGAGGGTGTTGACCTAATCTGATGATAGTTCTATAGGAGTTTGTAATCAACCTAGCTAATCAGCAACTAGACCCATTTAACTAGGTTATGGCTAGTTTCTTTCTAAAAATATCTGTTGTGATATGTTTTTGTAAATTTTCTTGCAAACTCTGCCCATTTTTCCTGGTCTACATTATTTTTGTGGAGGATCTTGAGGTAAGTCACTTAGCATGGGTTGAGTGAGTTTTATTGTTTTATTATTTAGATTTTGGAATATGTATGCAACTAGATGAATTTTTTTGGTGTGCCAAGATGTAATAAGCGCCTTTAAAAAGATCTCTAAATATACATGTTTAGAAGGAAATACAAAGAGATACCTATTTAGAAGGAAGAGAAACCAACATTTCCATAGCTCCTTTGAAGAAAATTGTACAGCTAGAGCATGGCAATGAAATCACAGAGCAAGGCCATGACATGGCAACAAAATCATAGAGAAAGGTCACAAAGATCACAAGGGCACGACATGGCAAGAAAATCACAGAGCAAGTGCACAGCAACAAAATCACAAAGCAAGGGCACAACAAGGAAATGTATAGATACACAACAACAAAATTGCAGAGCAAGGGCACAAAAATGAAATGCAGAGATACATAGCAATAAAAAGGGCACGAAAACATTTAGAGCTCTCCATCCTCGTTTGGAGCTCTCCACCCTCTTTCGCATGCAACTCTCGACAATCAAAACAAATAGGTAATGATTTATGTTGTGTTTTCTTTTTTTTGTTTATACACATACGAGCATCGCAATTATGACACAAACATGGGTATTGCGACGATGTCGGGGACAATTGCAAAAAAACCATGACAATCACCACAAATTACACTGTAATCACAAATTGCCATTGTAATTTGACCCCAAATGTTGTAGTGGTCAGTCATTACAATACGTAATGATTGGTTCCCTTTGAACCTTTACATACTTATTCTCTTTTCTCTTTCATGGTCTTTAAATTTGCGTAGAATAGGAAGTACTAATAGTAGAGGCTACTCTCGTAGCCTTGTGTTAGAGATATATTTACATCTAGCATGTTCATTTCATTTTCACCAGTAGTACATATCATATGATGATTAATACAAAGGACATTTTAGCTTTAAGTTTTTGTACATAATGAAAAATGATTTCCAATAAGTATAAACTAAATGTAGATATAAAAGGAATATGTATCTTAGGTGAACCCTTTTGTAATGTTTAAGACTAAATTTTCACATGAGTAAAAATTAGTAATAATGATATTAAAATAAATAATGGAATAATGTTATCAAAATACATTATTATTTAAAACATTCCCAAAATAAATGTCAATAGGATTTATATTAACATTGGAAATTTTCTAGATTAGATTACATGATAGATTTTGCATCAACATTGCAAATCACACTATATGATACCTAACTATGATATAACTTCTTAAACCCTATTTATAAGAAAATTCAAATTTTAAATAAGGGTAATGAATTTATCTAGAGAGGAAAAGTTATATTTGATGTGTACTCATATTTTGGAAAATTCTAAACATTCACACATAAAAGAGAAAACTAATAGTATTTATATATCTCTAATCTAATAATATTTTTGGACTCTTCCATGACAACATAACAATATCACTAATTTTTTCAAAGTGTGCGATAATGTGAATTTATTCCAACAAAAAACTACAAATGTTTAATGTCAAAAAGGTGGATCCAATATATTCATGTATTACATGTGCAGGGGAAGGGTTGCCCACTAAAAGAAAATTAGGTGGCAAGTTGTTTGATTATGCTATCAGAGAAGTAAAATAAATTGTGGAAGATCAAAAGAAGTAATGGTAAAAGTTTGGATGCACAATTATTTTATATTGGGGGACAGATAGAAGAATTTAAACCCTTCTCAAATTTTTAGTCGATTCAAATGGTGAGTTATTTTTTTTAAAGTCAATTGACACCTCTAACATAATAAATAATTTAGAAAAATTGAGCTTGGTGTTGTGTCATGCCCAAACTAAGAGGGCAAAAACACACACAAATTTTTTTTTATTTTTTTTTTAACAATAATTACCCATGTCCTAAGTTGGAAATGATAGTGATAACTGCTTAAGTCAGTTTCTCTATATAATGTCTTAGGGTTATAAACAAGAGGATGGTTATCATAATTAAGATTGGAAATTTTAGTTATAAGATTTATCTCAATAGACTCATGTTATTACATTAACTTTTAATGATAAGAAAACAATTATTTAAATGACAAGGCAAAGTATTCGAGTACAGATTCATTGAGAAAGTATAATCAAAATCAACTATGAAACTTTTAGACAATAATCAATTTACAAACTAATCGATATTGGAAGTCACTTTATGGAAAAACAATTTAACTAGAATTAAAACATATTATATCTATATAATTTATTAACTTTAAACTTTTCAACTGTTTTAACATAAAGAGTAACTATCTAATCTTACTGAATTTGCATGATAATAGAACCTAAAATTTAGTATTAATTTATCACAATGTTTATAACAAAATCTAACTTAACCTTGTAATTCAAATAAAATCACCATTCAGGTACCAATTCGATTTATGCTAATAAAACTATGATCGCAACTAAACTATATTAAAAGATAAATTTATTTATTATTATTATTATTATTTTTTAAATACTAACTGAATTAAAATCTAACTATATTATATTTAATAAAATTTGATACTAAACTAACTTTAATTTTAAGAAGATGTTTACAAAACTTAAACAAAAATTACATTTAAATATATATATATAAACATATAGAACGCTAACCAAATTTACTTAATTAACCTAACGAATCTAAATGCATCGGAGAATATGAGAAATAAAAAATATATATAATTTAATGCAACATTGCACTAATATAATTTAGAATAAAACTATAATAATTGACACAATATTCTAAATTATATAACACTTACTAACTTACACTAACATCAACTATCAAAAAAAAGGTTAAACTAAACATATATAATAACAACTTAAATCTACCACATAAAACTAACCTATTAGTAACAACATAATCATCACTAGACACAAAACCTCACACCTACACTAACTTCTAACTCTAACAACTTCAATAAAAAAACAACATACTAATCTCAATTACTTACCCAAAACCCCCACTCCCTTTCTACGAATGGAGGCGTGAGTAATGCTTAAAGTTTCCTCTGACAAGAGGGGGATGTCAGACCCTTGCACCAATGGCATGGAGCAATTTCCACCAGCGCTGATCCAACCAACCCCCTGCGCTTTCCAAGCGCTGACACAGGGTAGAGGACAGGCCTGTCCCCTCCCTCCTGCACGTGACTTTCTGTGTCAGATCTGAGCCCCAAGGGTGAAGGGGAAGCGCTACAACAAGCTAAGTCTCCCTCCAAAAAAAAGATCTCGCCTCAACCAGGATCCCAATGCAATAACGCCATGTCCTTACTGGCAGAAGGGAAAAGATAGGGTGATGTCACCCACAAAGGATTTGACTAATACAAAACTCTTCTTCCACCCTCCTTTTGAGCTGACGCCTAGGGGAGAGAGAGAGTTATTGCAAAAGTTATCTTGGTAAGAATAGATAGAATTTAGCTAGGATATTAAGGATAGCTTTTGAAAAAAAAAGTTTATTTTAATGATGGCCTAATATTTTATTAGTCTGTAATAGAGAGCACTATATTTGTGATTGCCATACAAATTCTAGAAGGATAATGTGCCTCTACAGGCCTCTTTTATATGCATTTTTGAACTTTACTTGTTGGCTTAGATCATATTATGTAGCTTTATAGGATTGATGTTTTTAATGCATAATGATATTAATCTACCACCTTTTTGTGCATTTGGCTCAACAATTCAACTATTGTAAGATCATCAAAAACTACGTAAATTTCTTTTGAATCCCTGCTTAATAACTTTCATGAACCTCAGATGCTATGTGTTTCAATGATACCTACATTACAGGAAATAATCATCTACGTATTCGTTTAACTATCTATTATAACTAATGGAGCAAAATTGAAATAACATAGTGACGAAACTAGTCTTAAGGCAATTGAAACAATAAAGAGATCAAATGATAATACTCTATTCATTTTTTATGGGAGTATCAATACACACCACGTTCTTTCCTCTATCGTGTTTTCAGATTTAAGTTGGATATCTTGACATAATTCTTTCCTTCATGTTCTTGCAAATTCACCTTCAACACAACCTTACATAAACTAAATCATACCAACTCAAGGAAATACCATACATTTATAATTTGAATCTTGCATAATTGGATATCATTGTTCCATCTTATTTTTGATACACATCCATATAACAACATAGAATACGAAAAATTTGAGAGAAGCAAAATTTACTCCATCACTTATTTTATTATCAACCTGATTCAAGGCTCAGTCGGGAAAGAATCAGGAAGAAAACTCGGCTTCATTGCCATATGCAATAAGGTTTAAAATACAATTTTACACTAGGATCTCAATCCCAAATTACAACAATTTTATCAAATTTTCTTCATGATCAAATCAAGGAGTTTGTTATATTTTTTGAATCTCATTTCAAGAACCATGGAGGAAACCAATAACTGATCGGGTGACAACCAAGCAGAACCAAAAGAACATCAAGCATGCATAGTCATACATGGTTTACACAATAAGATTCACAGTGAATCAAGACTAGGGAGAGGTGGATTCTTCCAACTGGAGAAGTCACGCACAACACCAATTCAAATGCCCAATCGGGGCCGATAACTAAGAACTTTCGTTCTTCCATTTTAACTTGCCGTACTCATACCAGGTTTGTGCTGATGGGTAGGGGCCCATAACACCCTACCCTTTATCCCTCTTCTCATCCTGAGAAGAGACTCTACACAGGTTGGAGTCCAACTAAAAAGACCTCTCCCAAAATTGGTCACTTCTGCCCTCTCCTAGGGTGAGTAATACCAAAACACCCATGCAAGGAAACTCAAAATTGCAAACATAAACAAGAAAGGAAAACAACCAAAAGAAACAAGGTTTACAAATCTTCCCAACATACCCACAACCATACAACAGTAAACAACAACAAGGTAACAAGAACATGAAACAAAACATAAAAACTGAGTAAGGGAGAGGGGAGTTTTCCTACCTTCACAAGGAGGTAATGGCAATGAACAAATTTGAGTAGAGTATCCCTCCTTCCTCCAAGCTTCAAGAAATCTTCCCTAAAAGTAGAGATTGGGTAACCCCCCCACTAGACCAAGGAAGACCTCTAAATAAACCTCCAACTCAACCACCCAAAAGGAGCAATAACTATTTCCACCCACTAGCCACACTAGAACTCCCAACTCAACCTACACGATGGTTAAACCCTAAAAGGAGGTGGGGTAAGACAACTCATGACAACCACTTGCAATTTTCGCACAAAGGCAAAAAGGGACTTTTTGAGTGCCCTCAAAAGTCAAAGCTAGGGGCTTAGGGGTTGGAAAAGACCCCTAACCCATACCCACACCCATAGGTTAGAAAAAAAACATGTTTTAAAGCCTTAGGGAAGAGGTTAGAGACAAAATAAAAAAATCTAGAAATAAAATAGGTCCACCTAACAACTCTAACTAGCAAACTAAGCACATAACCCTTTTTACGAGTGTCAAGCGACACTGAAAGAACACAATTACGAATAATAGGGTTTCCAAATTTTAGCACATGGAGATCAGTTTTGTTCCTCCGTAGGGTTCCTCGGCTAAATATCTGCACACTCATTGCACCCATCAGTAGTCCCGTAAAATCACATGTATATAAACGTATATGTATCATAAATTTTCATAATTTAAAACATACATCAATAAAGTTTCTTCATCCTTTATAATTCTTAACCATTGAAATATCTTAAATCACATCTCAATCCTACATCTACTGATTTTGTCAACATACATATACATGAACATTAAATGACAATCATCAAATATATCTGGAAATAACATCACACAACATGAAATAATAAAATATGTTCCAAGCATCAGATAATGTCTCGACGTCTCGAGTCGTGAATAACAAAATAAGGGTAAAGTATCACTATGCTACGATGGGTCGGGGCGAGGCCTCACATGTTGGAGGAGGTTATTTTAGAGTTCATTTGTACCAAATTTTTTGCAAGCTATTATAAAAAATGTAGCAACATATGTGGTGGCATGAAGATTGTTTCAAGAGAGGCATCTAACAAATTTTTGGACTCCTTGTCTAGGTCATTCTCTTGACCTTGTTTTGGAGGCCATGGGAAAAATTGAACGGGTGAGATCAACTATAAAAGATGCATGAGATATACAAAAATATATTTATAATAATATGTGGGTTCTTGACTTGATGAATGATCATGCCAAGAAGGAAGAGCTTGTGCAATAAGGTTTTACAATGTTTGTACCTAATTTTCTAATGGTGTAAAGTATTTCTAGATTATTGACTTCTTTGAAGCAAATGTTTGTGATTCAAGCATGGCAAGGATCAAATTACTCAAAAAACATTGATGGAGAAAGGAAAAAAAAAATAGTGTTTTCTTATGTTGATGTCTTTACGAATAGAGCTATAGAGATTTTCTAGGCAACAAAGCTACTAATGAGGTTTTTATGCTTGGTGGATAAAGAGAATAATTCATTTGGATATATTTATAAGGACATATTTATGGCTGAAGAGGTCATCCAAAACTATTATAGGGGAATGCAAAGAGATTTTCCCTTATCTTGGATATAATTGATTAGAGTGGAACAAACAACTTCACAAAGCCTTTTATGTGGTAGGTTATTACCTTAACCCTAAGTTTTTCTTCTGTGATGGTTTTATATATGTTGATGGAAATGTTATGGAAGGTTTTCCCACATTCATTGAGAAGATGGTACTTGAGGTTGAAGTGAGTGACCTCATCATTTATGGGTTGTAGAATTATAAGCGAGCTAGTGGGAGGTTATTTTCTTCATCATTATCCATATGAGGAAGAACCACTCAAAAACCAAGTTATTGGTGGGAATATTGGGGGGGAAATACCCCAAATCTGCAAGGGGGTGCCCTTCAAATTTTGTCTCAACCTTGTAGTGCATCTAGTTGTGAATGTAGTTGGAGTTCGTTTGATGTCATTCACACAAAGAATCTTTACAAGTTGACTCAACAACACCTCAATGATCTAGACTTTATGCAATTCAACCTTTGGCAACTTGAAAGAAAATTGGAGAAACACTAAGAGAAAGTTATTGATTTGGATGAGATTAATCCCTACAACAACTTGGCTATGCAGGATGATGATTCCTTCTTGGATGAGACTAATCATTGTCTAGGATCAAGCAAGATAGAAGTACGTGCACTACTTCTAGGCCAAGTAGGGAGCCACAATCGAGTGTGAGGACTATACCCTCCACTTCTCAATCTTTTACTGGCACGGGGAGGAGGAAATTCTAAAAACTTGCGACTTATGATAATGATTTTCCAAGATAATCATCATATATCCATTATAAATATCAATCAGTAGTTAACTATTTTATTCTTTGCCTAACTTGGCAAGATGATGGGACTTATTGATTCATATGTAATCAAAAGTCAAATCTCTTAGAAACATTTGTTATCATTTTTTCCCAGTCCAATACATTTTTTAATTGAATTTGATAAAAAAAAGTGCTTTCTTAAGGTGTCAAGTTAAAAAAATTATGCTTATTGAGGGCTCTCTATGTCTTAATTTAGAAACTATGCAATATAAAATGTTATTCTTCTGGTCACATTTTCTTAGATACAAATTTTATATTCATGCTTAAAATCTAGCTCAATTTTATTAGTACTGCCTATACCACTACTATCACCACAAAAGTTGAAATTGAATTTAATCTAGTAATGTGTGTGCTAGTGTCAAAAGAGGGTGTTGAAGATGAAAAAATTCTTCATGAAGTGTCTACTATTGTTGAGTGAAATTGGAGGAATCTGAAGTATGTTAGGAAAATTTCAAAGCCAAAGAAAATCAATGTTTGAACTAAAACATCATAGAGGTGCATTATGTGAGGACGTTGGAACTGAGCTTACTTTTGTTGAAGAAGGTTCCTATGTTAAATTAAAAGAGAGGTTGTTCTATGAATCAAAATGATTTTGGTGGGCCTGGAATGGGACATTGTGAAGAAAGATTAAGACGTTAAACACTAGTGCAATTAATTTCTATGCAATTTCCAAAACATGTTTTTCTCTAATCAAGATTAGATAATATACCATTGTAGATAAAGAGTAAACTAAATCTTATACTTCAAAAATCGCCTATGATGATTACTTGCTTTCAAAATATTATAGACCAATAGACAACATAGTAATAATAATACAACTGGCTACTTTTAGACTTTAAAAAATAAAAAATAAATTTGCGTATATTTCCTTAGTGGGAATAATTTTGATCTAAAACACTTCACATTTTTTTTATCTTCACTAGATCCTCATTATTTTAAATGTTATTAGAAATGCCAATACATTAAAGAATATAAAGGACTCCTTAGATTTAGTTTTTTCTCAATGTAACAACTATTAATATTAAAAAATTAACTACAAAAGGTGGTAGGAGATATTATTTTTCAAATGGTTTTTTATACAAAATTTATGATTTAAGTGGAAGAAACTTTTCTTAGCATCTTTAAAATAATTTTTTAAAGATAGATACATTTCTTTTATTTCCTCAATATATTTTATTTTATTTTTATCAATAAAAGACCAAAACCATTTTTTTTAATTCAACTTATTTACAACCCAGCTCACCAGGAAAATGGTTAGGAAAGAGTTGACTAGAGAAAACCTTCAGTCTTACCCCCTATAAAAAATTTTAAAATAAATTAATTAATTAAAAAGAAAAAGAAAAGAAAACTTATTACTTCTTTTTGCATACATCCCATGCATAATTGAGAGTTAAGGAAATACCTAATTTCAATGTTACATTTGTCTCATTTAAACATACAAGATAATGTTGAGGAGTAGGAATATCCTCCTTTATATGCCATGATATGATATTATAATAAGATGCAATTGTATTACAATGCAATTGTATCATTAGTTTCTTTGTACTTTCCAATTGGAACCTTTAGTCATTTTGACTCTATCTTGGCACAGTCTATTTTGTAACCTTCGTGGAAGCCTAAATCCTACATCTGTCATAACATAAAGACCACCTTAAGAAGTAGGTTAATGCCACAATAAATAAAGACATAATAAACCTCATTACTATTTTAAGCAATTTGAGTTTTGGATAATAATGGACACATAAAATATATAATACTTATCAACCCTCAAGGAAATAACTAAAGTCACTTAAGAGCATTAGGTACCAAAATATGATATTGAGATAGATTTGTACCACATTATCCTGAGTCATTCAAAGGACCATTTTACATTTTTTTGTAAAGAAAGATGTCTCGGTCACTTACACTAGATATGACTAACATGACTACTAATGTTACCCAATATCATGACACAATGCATCAGAAGTACATAAAAGACCACATAAAATTATTCCACATAGATCTTGTTTAAGACCACAATTTTCTAAATTTATGAAACAAATCATTCCCTTATAATAGAGAATACTCAAACATTCATACCCAAATAGAAGTAAAGGGTAATTTAAATTGACTGATACCACCATACAAAGCAACTCAAAATATGATTCAAAGAATCTCAAAACTTAAAATCTGGAATGAGATATACAAGTCAAAGAATTATGCATATAATCATCTTAATGCATGCATACATGTTTGCATGTGTATAAAAAATGATTCAACTGTTGTTTCTAGAACAAAAAAATCAACAACTAAATTTAAAACTATTTTTATGTGTCTTGTACCCAACTTATGGCTTTGGTTATGAGTCAAAAGGGCTAAACTACTAAATATAAGAAACCAATTAACTCAACAAGTTCATATTCATCAAATAAATAATTTGAATCAATAGGATCTTAGACTATAGGCTTTCTTGCTAGTGGTAGGTATGGATCATTTTCTAATGATGCACAATCAATTGCTTATTTGGAACTTTCATAGCTTTACCAATATTTGTTGAATAAGAATGGTCTAAATATTTCATAACCTATCCTTAACAAGATAAATATTTAAGAAAACCCTATATCCATTGATATATCTATTGTCATAATATTGTCCTAAAGCTTTACACTTAATTACATATGTATTTGTTGAATCAAGAGTGGAAAAAAGTGTATTTGTGCACATTTCCTTAACACTTAAAAAGATTAGGTACCTACTTTCATCAGGTGTCATACTCTTTCACATGATAGGGAAAAATCTTCTTGTCAAATAAGAGTGAGTATAATGAGGGTTTCTACTATGGAACCATCAATTATTATCCCATATAATTGTAGTGACTTAGCCTAATATATATAATAATTGCACTCACAAACTCTTGACGATCATGGGTATTGGTCACTTAGCCATAGCTTGAATCTTGTTGTATCTTATACTAATTCCTTCATGATCATCTATATGGGTGGTCTCCCTACATTTCAATCAACTTTGTTTTTTATCTCGTGATATAGTTGAGTTGCTTCCAAATGCAAAGCACTTCATCAACCTACTATGGATTGTTTTACCATCACATGTTGTGGATGTTTCATATCATTAAGTAAAAAATAACACAATTTGAAACCCAAATAATGATCTTGAATATATAGTTCATAAGGAAAATTTAAAATGTAGATGGGAGCATTCTACAACCCAAAAATATGACCACAAATTTCTTGCAATGATTCCTCATCATGTGTCTAGAATATTGATTTGAAGATAGATGTTTCCCTTTATGCAACATTGATATTTTTTTTTTGGTATTTTGCTTGCTCAACATTTCTAACATGTTCAATCAAATATACTACCCCATGCAATAATTGATCTATCATATTGTCAATGACTACAATAGGAAATTGGTGTTGGAGTTTGATTCTCTCGAGATATTAATAGCCACCCACACACAATCACCATGAGTTCTTTTTTTATGACCATAAATATTATTGTAGAGAATGAACCACTATAAAGGTAGGAAGTGGCCTAATGATACTTATATCTAGAAATTATCTACTCCTTGAAACAAATTTTATGGCATATTTATGATTACACATGAAAGGAAGTCTTGTTGGGTTTTCCTCAATGGTTTTTAATTCTCATTTATAATGAAAGGTAAATATATTTTACCTTATTCCCTACCTTAGAATAGTAAGGGTCACCCACATTAATAGAGATGAAGCCAATTGTCAATAATAATGGTCAATTTAGTAGGCCTTATAATAGTAGGGTTGAGCTTTTTTTTAATGTACAATGCATGTGATTGATTAATTCCCCTAGTATTTTAAGGGCATAGACTCGCCCTCACCTAGGACCCCTACTATTTTATGGTCCCTACTAGTCTATGGTAAAGGAAAAACAATGCCCAATATATCTAGCACCAACCTTAGTAATGGAAGCATTTGAGTCATGAGCTTATCCGAGATTATTGGCATGACTGATGTTGATGAGATGAGGAAGTCCACTTTTAGTTTACTGATGTGTTCTATTAGTTGTGATGTTGTAATTGATGTCAACTTATGTGTTCCTTGTTCACTATGTTCTTGATGTACTAAGTCTTGATAGAATAGGTGAAGTGAGTTATATTATGAGTTATGGTGAGTAGTCATGCACATAGTTTCTAGAGGTGTTTATTTTACTTTCTCTATCATCACACATATTAATGATAATTTTGGTGCAAGTTATAATCATTTTTATGAAAATAGGGAATAGGTTTTGTACTATCTTAAAATGGTCACACTTCATTTTGAGACCTTTTAGCCCTCCTTACTGTGGTTTTGGTTGCTTTTTCTCTTATCATCTTTGATTTCACTCTTCTTCTTCATCTCTTCCTTTTTTTCATGGTCTTCTAAGTATCTTTTTGATTCCCTTTTGACCATATCTCATGTTCAGATTACTATCTTTCAATTTCACCTACATCAGCTCCTAGCACTTTTTGTGGCACCCGAGATTGGACCTCCAGGACTAGGTCGACTCAAGTTGACCTAGTCTGGACTAGGTTGACCCAGGTCAATCTAGTCCTAGACCAAGTCAACCTAGATCAACCTTATCCTCCTAGGTCAACCTGGTCCCCTGCAATTCCAAAGCTTGGGACCTGAAAGGCCTTAGGGGCTTCATTTTCATATCTCATTCTCAAGTTATCTCATATCCACAAGAAAGTGTTCAAGGTGTTCTTCTTCAAGAAAACATCTTCAAGCATTTAAATCCAAGCATCTCCTTTTTGCATCAAGCTTCTTTGTTCAAGGTGGTAGTGGAGTTTGGCTCTAAGAGGAAGATCCATCATTATTATCCATTCAAATTCTTCTATTATTCATCCATAGAAAGTCACATACATTTTCATACATGAGGTTTTGGCTTCTTTGATTTCCTTATTCTTTCTTTGAGTCAAGGCTATTACACTTACATACTTGATCACATATCAAAGTCAATTGTATCTTCAAAGGTAATTGTATCTTTTACTTGATATTATTCAAATCTACTACATGCAAGCATATCATTTACATTTAAATTTCTCAATTACAATTAATTCCTTAACCTAGGGCTTGACCAAGGCAAGCCCTCATCAAACCCCAGCCCCAAACCTTTCTTTTCGATGTTGATTTATAGGTTAGTAGCAAAAAGGATTATAGATTTGGAACATATTGTTCACAAGCTTCTTGAAGTCATTAGTTGCAGATCATCAAACTACGTTAACCTAATTGTAGGACATCTTCCCAAAGCAACCTAGTCCTTCAATCTTAGATTTTGGGGAGATTTCTAGATTTTGTTCCTTTCCTCATTTTATTACGAAGTTCGCAGATGGTTATTCATATACAGTTCAAATCTACAAGTTTTGGAGCTAAAATACATCTTCCTTTATGCATTTTGAGGCAATTCTTTCATATTTTATTCCCTTTCATATCTTTACCCTATATTTACATTTTAATTGGGCTAATTGTGTTTACATAACATCTAGATTTGCATTATTTAAGAAATTAGTTCAATTTCACATTCACATTATCCTATCAAGGGCCAAAGAGTACATTTCCTTGTAGTGCATTCCTATTTATTATTAGCTCCCTTATTTCTTTAGGTCTTAGCTAATCTAATTTGGGTCATAAGTGGAATCACACTTGGAAATTCACCCCTTTCCCTCACACACATATTTGAATGGCTTGGTGACCCGGTAAAGTGGAAGTCTACATCCTGATTAAAGTGCTTCCATTTTACCACTAAATTTTTTGGTGAACCTAACCTTCTTACCCTCTTTCTTGGAGTTAGATATTTCTCTTTTGACAATCTCTCTTCTTTGGCCTCAGCTTCACCTTCTTTTGGTGAATCCAACTTCATGCCTCTTTCTTATTGGAGTTAGATTGCATCATCTCTCTTTATATTTTGGTGTATCGAGGTCTACTTTTTTCAGCATTGGTGGAAATTTAGATCTTTGTATACATTATTTTCATATAGATTGTATTTCATATTTTTGCATTTTGAAAATCCAAAATTTGCATATAGTTCAGTTTTAGATTGCATTTCCTTTAAATGGGGTTGTTATCTTTCTTTTCAAATCTCATTCATGAGATTCAAGACATTTCATTTCATGCATACGATGATGCTTCAATATGTTCTCTTATTGAGACTTATCTTCCTAAAGATGATATTGATCAACATTTAGTGATTCATGATGTTCCTAACCTTGATAGTACTACTATTTTGGATGAGCTAGCCCTTGGATAGGAATATTGACTACTCTCTTCCTCATGAAAATTCTTTCTCTAATGTTTACTTTCCTCCTTCCTTGGATGATTCTCTTATTTGAGATGAACTCTTAGATAATGACATGGATTATTTCCTTCCTCGTGAGATACATTTAGATGATCAACATATTTCTACACATTTGATTGATATACCTTCTATAAATGAGGCCTTTATGAGTTTTGTTTATCCTCCTCCTAATAGTGTCTTATAAATAGAAGACCGTGAATTTGATCCTTCTTCTCATGGCATATCTTGCTTCACTCTAGGCCTTGTGGGAAAATATAATTCTTATGACCATATTTTTACCAATTCAATTTTAGATTGTAAGGATCCTACTCACATTGACTTTATAAGCGACTTCTCACCTCATTATGATTCAGAAACCCTAGATTCTACACCAACTTTCTTTATTCTTGACTTTGTGCATCCAACACCTTTATTTGATGATTATATGCAAATTGAATGCTTCTCTTTACATTTCCATCTAATTTACCCTAACAGATCTTCTTTATCTATGCTTCATCCTTCTTTTCTATTCATTACTTGTATTATGTTTCATACGAATGGCAATGTTGAATGGTATCTTTTTCATGAGCATTTTACCTAATATATCCACATCCTTGTTATGTTTCTCCTAGCTATTATACATTGTTAGCCTATCTTTTGGGGGCTCTTTGTCCCACTTTGTGAGTAACATAATAGTCATTCCCCTTGTCTCCTCACTTAGGGACAAGGCCTTGTTTTTCTCTTTCTATCTTTATTATAGGATACATTTTCTCCCTTTGTTGACTTTTTTTTCTTTTATATGATGACATGTTTTCTTGTATACATTTATTGTGATTACTTGTGGACTAACATCCCAAGTGCAATCTTATGTTTTCTTCAAGTTCTTTGTCTCACATAAATTGAAACCACTTAGGGAGGTATAATGTAATTCTTCTTCACTTCTCTTTTGCAATATCCTTTGTGAACTTTAATTCTTTTATAATTTTATGTTTTCTCTAGCATAAATTTATTATGCTTCTAAGTATATCTTTATTATAACATAATCTCTCATTTAGGGCATTTATTGGATTCTCTTTTTCTTTCTTTTCTCAAGGTTTTTTATCCCTTCGTTATTCATTTCATGATAACCAAGTGTGCATAATGTGGTATCCTTTAATCTTCCTCCTTCATTTCTCTATAGATTGCATTATTTTATGGTGCATTCCTATCTTTGTCTATGAAAAGCCTTGTTACATGTAGGATTGTGTGTCTATTGCCCAGCAAATATCTTTTTATACCTTAAGTAACAATGATTCTTATTTGATAATCATCTATAGTTTACTTCATAAGTGATATCTTTTCCTGTTTAGACTTGGGTATCCTATGATGTTTCTTGCTTTAATCATCTATTGTATTGCATTATTATATAACACTTCTTGTTGGATACAAAATGTTTCCATTTTGTCCATGACTATCAGTTGTTGCTTACGATTCATCTTTATATCTTATTATATTTTGTTACATAATCTTACCATATACTTTCTTTCTTTCTTCATGCTTGGTGGGCAAGATTTTTTTATACATACTATCTCTCTCTTTGTCTAAGGATTGACTTTCCTTAGTACTGTGGCATTTGTTTATTATGCAACATTCTTTTCCTATAAGGAATTGTGTCTTGATCATGACTCTCTCTAATACAAGAGGTGCATGGTGTTGATCATCACCTCTTCTTTATTCACAAAACTAAGTTCATTATAAACATTTTCCATTACTATGTGCTCTAAAGTCTTTTATCCTTCTTTCAAGGATTCTTATCTCACTTGTACACATGGGGCTCAATAGGTGCATCCTTGTTCTTCTTGTAAGTTATATCTTTTTTCATGACACTCCTATTGAAGGTAGTTTTCTTGTACACAATATCTCTTCCTTTCAAGGGTCTCTTCTCATTTGTGACATATCCTTTCATAATTTATCTATTTCCTTAGCTTATAAGAGTACACACTCTTTGCTAAGTTTATGGCATACATTGTTGATAAATGATATCTCCTTGTTGACATAAGTAGTTATCCTTGATTATCTTCCTTGTGATATCTATGTCTACATAGACATCCTAAGGAGGATGACATATATATACACCCTCTTTGTACATAGTTTCCATGAAGCACACACACAAATTTTGAGTATGACTTGGAGTACTTTGGCCTTAAGTGCTTGGTATGATTTCTACATCTCCCTCAAATCTATGCATTGTGGCTTCATTTCTCTTTTTCACACACAAGAACATATGCTAAATCTCATACATATTGGTAACACGTGACATTTTCTAAATCCTCTATGGGTCTTAGTAATACTTCTCCATCCCAAAGACACACATTTTTGTTTGTTTTTTATTTTACTAAATCCCTCCTAGGTTCACACACACACACACACACACACACACACGCACGCACGCACGCACACACGCACACACACACACACACACACACACACACACACACACACACACACACACACACACACACACACACACACACACACACATATTCAAATAGTGGAGATACCAGGAAATTGCTTCATGGGAGGACACATACATACACATGCATGCATAAGCCACCGATAGGCGCACATGATCGACTATCGGGCACACAAACCCACTAGACCATTTGATCTTGGTTTTTATTTTTATTTTTTAGGATTTACTATCAAGCACACAAACTTGTTAGACCATTCAATCCTCCTTCTATGTGATTCACAATAAGGAACATATACCTTATTGGGCAAGATAATCACTTTCTCTTTATGCTTTCATGTTGGTGGGACATAATCATTAGGGACATAGTCCTTTGCAATGCTCTTGCCTTTCCTATATGATCTCTTATGTTTTGTAATAGCCTTCCAAATATGATATTAGTGAGTGAGACATTTCCTTGGCTAAGGTCTCTTTTACTAGTTGATTTGGGCTTTAGCACTAACCCCTTTTGTGTCTTTTTGGCTTTGTTTTCATTTTATTTTATTTTTGATTTGTTTTCATGCTCTTGTGCATGGGAATGGAGTTAGGATCCTCGATTTGGGGGCTTGTGTGTTAAAACTTAGTGATGTTCTACCTTGATGTTACATTGTCTTTCCTCTCTTCCTTTTGTTATCCATAAAATGACTTGCCTCATACTCCCGCTAAAGTCGGGGCTAAATGTACCATCTTAAAATGGTCGTACTTCATTTTGAGACCTTTTAGTCCTCCTTAGTGTGGATTTGGTCTCTTTTTCTCCTCTCCTCTTTGATTTCACTCTTCTTCATCATCTCTTGATCTTTGACATGGTCTTCTAGATGTCATTTTGATACCCTTTTGACCATATCTCATTTTTAGATTACCATCTTCCAATTTCACTTGCATCAGCTCCTAGCACTTTTTGTGGCACTTGGGACTAGACCTCCAGGACTAAGTTGGTTCAATTTGACCTAGTCTGGACTAGGTCAAACCAAGTTAACCTCGTCTTGGACCAGGTTGACCCAAGTTAACCTTGTCCCCAAAAATTTTAGAGCTCAGGGCCAGAAAGGCCTCGAGGATTTAATTAGTTTGTGATAGTTATCTAGTTAACCTGAATTATTTTTTTGCCTAAAAATTAGTATAAAAGGAGGCTTGGAGACTTAATTTTCATATCTCATTATCAAGTTATCTCATATCCACAAGCAATTGTTCAAGGTGTTCTTCTTCAAGAAAGCCTCTTCAAGCATTCAAGTCTAAGCATCTCCTTTTTGCATCAAGCTTCTTCCTTCAAGGTGGTAGTGGAGTTTGGCTCTAAGGAGAAGATCAATCATTCCAATCCATTTAAGTTCTTCAATTATTCATCTATGGAATGTCACATACATTTCCATACATTAGGTTTTGGCTTCTTTTATTTCCTTATGGTTTCTTTGAGTCAAGGCTATTACACTTACATACTTGATCACATATCAAAGTCAATTGAATCTTCGAAGGTAATTGTATCTTTAACTTGATATTATTTAGATCTACTAAATGCAAGCATTTCAATTACATTTACATTTCTTAGTTACGATTAATTCCTTAACCTAGGGCTTGACCAAGACAAGCCCTCATCAAATCCCAACCCCAAACCTTTCTTTTTTGTGTTGATTTGCAAGTTGGGAGCGAAAAGGATTATAGATCTGGAACTTACCATTCGTAAGCTTTCTAGAGTCATTAGTTGCAGATCATCAGACTATGTCAACCCAGTTGTAGGACATCTTCCCAACTCAACCTAGTCCTTTAGTCTCAGATTCTGAGGAGATTTATGGGTTCTTTTCCTTTTGTCATTTTATTCCAACATCTACAAATATATATTCAAATATAGTTTAGATCTGCAAGTCTTTGAGCTAAAATAATTTTTCATCTATGTATTTCAAGGTAAGTGTTTCATAATTTATTTCCTTTCATATCTTTACCCTAGATTTACATCTTAATTGGGCTAATTGTGTCTACATAGCATCTATATTTACATTATTTAAGTAATTAGTTCAATTTCACATTCACATTATCCTAGTAAGGGCCAAAGAGTACATTTCCTTGTATTGCATTCCTCTTTATAATTCAAATTCAGTATTAGCTCCCTTATTCCTTTGGATCCTAGCTAATCTAATTTGGATCATAAGTCAAATCATAATTGGAAATTTCCCCCTTTCCTTTAGACACATATTTGAATGGCTTAGTGACCCAGTAAAGTGGATGTCTACATCCTGATTAAAGTGCTTCCATTTTAGCACTAAACAGGTTCAACAATACAAAACAAAGAAAAAGATTTGATCGACATGCTCTATAGGAATGTAAATAGGTGTTGTGATTGGAGGTATTTGATCTTCAAGATGTTATTTGGTTATTGTGATCATGACAAGATTGGTGATGGATGGATAAAGTTATATGAGTTTGATGATTTGACAGTGAAGTTATGAAGAATAATTGGTTAGGTTCTTGGTCAGTGAAGGCAGATCAGTTAGTAGGTATGACTAAAGGTTAAAAGATAGTGATGATGTTTCAAAGATGACATGGAATATTAGGTGTACAATTTTGGATGATATTATTGGTGATTCATGAAGAGGTGCATGAACCTAGGGAAGTGTAATACATTTTGACTTCCCTCTCAAATCAATGTGCAATTTTACCCTGATGTCAATGTGAGATGGAAAATGAGTTCAACTTGTTTGCAAACTTCTTAGGAGGGAAACTTGAATTTCATACAAAGGGTTGAGGTGGTTGAATGCCCTAATTATTATAATGTGTTAATATCATTTTATGCATGAAAAATATTAGAGAAAATGCAAAGATTGTGTTTTTATTGATGATACATTGTGAATCAAGGAGTGTGATTCAGACGATAAGTTAATCTACATGTAAGGAGGAAGTATGAACTTATTGTCCTATAAAAGAAAGGCATTAGTTCTATTTTTAGATCATTCATCTTGTTGTTCCCTAATAGTTGTTGCAAGCTAAATCCTATAATCAGTTAGATCTGAATAGATCTTTATTATAAAACCTTTAATAGGGTGACATTTAGCTAGTGTTTTAAGTCCTCTCACAAGGCTACTCCTAACAAGGTTAGAGGGAAATCCCTTAACTAGATGGCTCCTAATAAGGCCAGTTCTCAATTAGACTTAATGTAAGCTCATTTATAAGTACTTTAGAATGTAAGCTCATTTAAACTAATTATTAAGTACTTACATTAGATTATTCTCTTGTACTCCTTTATAAACCGATTATTAAGTACTTACAAACCGATTATTAAGAACTTAATGTAAGCTCATTTAAACCGATTATTAAGTACTTACATTAGCTTAGACTCTTAACCTAATGTACTTAAGAAGACTGCATTCATATTCATGGGAATCAATCCCACTATAGTTTTCATCCAAATTGGGTTCCCAAAATATAAATCCTTGTATCATCTATTGAACTTATGGATGGTTATTTATTGTTGCATGTTTCATTACAAGTGAAGGTTCTTTATTACATGCATATAATGAAGGTTTAATTGATAAGTTTTATCATATTTGATTTTTAATTTATGGTTGATAATTTATCCACCCCACCCCCCTCCCCCCAATATTAGGGCCCAATGATTCCAACAATTGGTATGAGAGCCTAGGTACTCTTGGTGATAAGCTTAACCACTTGATGCAAAATGTGAATTGACAAGATGTTTATAAAGGAGTCTCCTAAGTTCACAAAGAACAACTACCTAGTATGGGATCATAGGATGGAGTTGTATATCATAGATATGGGTGATCAATACAAGAAGCATGTAGAAACATAATATATTGTACCTACAGGACTCCTATATGAAGATCAATCAAAAGAGAAGCAAGAGAACACACAAGCACACAAAAGCATTGCAAGTACCCTTCAATATTCAATACAAATGACTTAGAACTACTCATGGGTCTAGAAGAAACTTGAACAAGTTTATGGTAGGGATAAGAATTTGCAAAAAGAAAGAAAATAAAATCTCAAAGGAATATAGGATGACATACAAATGGTAGAAGGAGAGAACATTACTCAACATGGTGCAAGAATCAAAGAAGTTATTGTAATGAGGTTCAAGTGGTATCATGGAAGAAGAAGCCATAGTGAGTAAAATGTAAAGAACTTTGTTACCTGCTTATGTCATTAGAGTGACTATAATTAATGAGTTGAGAACACTTGAGAAAGTAATGATTGATGAAGTAATCAGTGATCTTGTTTCTTTTGAACTTAATAATTATGATAGCAATATTTTGGAGGTTGAAGCTACCTTCAAGGCCTCTCTATTATTTCCTCCTACAAGAAAATTCGAAGAGGCTATGTATGAATTTTTTAGTTTGTCAAGTCTTACCAAGGATGTTGATGCTCTTTTAGAGGAAGAGCAAAAACAAGGAAAACTCAAAGCATTGCTAGCAAGAAGATTACCTAGAGTAACTAGTATGTACAAAGGAAAGTCACCATTAGTATGCTTCTCTTGTAAAATGAATTGGTCACATTTTTGATAGGTACCTAAATGGAGAACAACAAAAGATAAGGGTACATGTAAGAATCACAAGGGGAAGCCAAAGACACAATGTTATGTGGTTGTGGATGAAGGTGTAACCGATGAATAATCCAATGTTAATGATTAAGAGGAGATTACCTTTGTTTCTATAAAGGAACATCATTGTATAGAAGTCAAAGAAGTGGAAAAAGAACTTATTTCACAGATTAGAGAAAATGATGGCTAGATCTTAGATAGTGGGTGCTCACATCACATGATTGGTGACAAAAGTAAGTTTATTAGACTTAATACATTTGATGATGTTGTTGTAAGGCTTGATAATAGTTCATCATACTTAATGAAAGGTAAAGGTACTATTTACTTTAATGGAAAAGGCACCACAATTGATGTTTATTATGTTGAAGGCCTAACACATAACTTGTTGAGTGTGGGACAACTAAATGATAAAGGTTACATACTTGAATTCAAAGGAGGATTGTGTAGTGTCATTGGAAGATTTGGTGATGAGATTTCTACTTGAAGGAATACTAGAGGTAACTTATTTTAGTTGAACAATATAATTTATTATTGTTTGGTTGATAAGGTGGAAGATAGTGGGTTATAGCATGCCAACTTTCATAGTTGTGTGAAAGTAAGCAATGTTAAAGCAGTACGAGGATTGCCACAACTTGTGAAACTAGATAATTTGATGTGTAAATAGTGTCAACTTGCTACGTTAAATAATACATATTTCAAAAGAAATTATGGTTCATCTAAGAACATACTTGATCTAGCACATACTAATTTATGTGGTCTCACAAGATAAATAAGTTATAATGGTGATAGATACTTCATTATGTTTATTGATGATTATTCAAGAATGATGTGGGTGCCATTTATCAAGGAGAAATCAGATGCACTCAATAAATTTGAAGCTTTCAGAGTACTAGTGGAAAAAAATCAAGAGGAAACATGGAGTGTTTAAAATCAGATAGAGGAGGTGAGTTTGCATCTAATGAGTTTATCAAGTATTGTGAAGATAAATGTATAAAAGGACAAATATATTCTCTAAGAATTCCTTAGCAAAGTGATATTGCAGAGAGGAAGAACATAATCATTGTTGATGTTGCAAGGACCATGTTGATACAGGGAGATACACCAAAGATCTACTGAAGAGAAGCAATAAGTACTATAGTGTATACTATGAACTAGGTGCAATTTAAGAAAGGAACCATCAAAACACCTTATGAACTATGATATGGTCATTCTCCAAGTGTCAAGTATTTCAAATTTTGTGGAGGTAAGTACTACATAAAAAAGATGATTTTATAGGAAAGTTTGATCGCAAAAGTGATGAAGGTATATTTTATGGTTATTCAACTAAGAGCATAACCTACAAATTCTTCAACAAAAAAGCTAACAAAAAGATTGAGAGTGCCAATGTAAGGATTTAGGAAATTCCTCATAAATTTAAAGGAATAATTAGTAAGAAGGCAAAAAGTGATGGATAAATAAATTATATTGAACCAAAAGAAACTAGACTAATTAAGACAAAAACAATGTGGAAGAAGTAGCTCAATTGACTGAAGAAGAAGTTCGTAGTCTGAACCGATAATCTCAAGGTATGTGAAAAAGAATCATTCTATTGATCATATAATTGTTGATAGGAATTCAAGTGCGTTGTCAAGAAGTAAGATCAAAGAAATAAAATGTATGATATCAAAAATTGAGCCCAAAACATCAAAGGAAATAGTTAAAAACAAAGATGTCCCTAATGGTCTATTTATTTCATTAACTATCTTTAATAAGATAGATATTTAAGATGACCTTAGATCTATTAATATATCTATTGTCATAATATTTTCCCAAAGCTTTACACTTAATTACATATGTATTTGTCAAATCAAGCATGGAAAAATTTGTATTTGAGCACATTTCCTATTCATTTCAAAAGCTTAAGTACCAACTTTAATCATTTGTTGAACACCTAGATCTATAATGAGTTGAAGGCACTGAAGAAAAAAGTTGTTGATATGTTGTAGAATGATGAAGTTGCTAAAAGAGATTATTTGGAAGCTAAATTTTGCAACATTCCTAATAAGCTCTTGGAATATGAAGGTAATCTCTACTAGTTACTTAAATCTAGTTGAGAAGAGCATGTAGAATATTACTTCTAGTCTCCTTGAGGTTGCGACTAAAATGGGCAAAGGTTCTTCTAATGAAACCATAGTTAAAGGCTCTCCAACAGTTGATATGTTGAGTGGTGGTATGAGAAAACACACTAGGGAAATTACAAGGAAGGCCAATCCCATTGCCACTGCTCCTTCTATTAAGGACACTATTGAGGAGGTTGCTAGTGTGGGGAAGAGTCTAGTTAATGCAATTTAGAAGTAGGTCCAATGTCTTTCTTCTTCTATTGTTTGTTTATGTTTTTTAGTGCCCTTCTAATCTTCTATGTTGATTGGTATTTTTTCTTGCTAGTATTTGTTTCTTCTAGCAGTTCTTTTATTCTTTTGTATCCCTTATGGGATTCTAGTTCTTAAAACTTAATATTTTTTAGATGATAAATGGCATTTCAAGTCCCCTTAAATCTGTCATCTTTCGCTGGTTATTATGGTTTATCTTGAAAATATTTGGACATATTGTAAGGGGTATAGGGTCCCCTCAAAACCTATTTTTACCATAATCCAAAAACTTTCATCAGGTGTCATACTATTTCATCTGACAGGAAAAAAGACACTTGTCAAATAAGCATGAGTATAATGAGGGTTACTAATATGGAACCATCATTTTTATCCCATATAATTGTATGAGCTTAGCCTAATATTAGACAATAACTAGACTCACAAACTCTTGAGAATCATGGGCATTGGTCACTTAGCTATAGCTTGAATCATGTGCTATCTCACACTAATTCCTTCATGATCTTCTGTATAGGTGGCCTGCCTACATTTCTATCAACAATTTTATCTTATGATATAATTGGGTTTCTTCCAAATGCAAAGCACTTCATCAACCTACTATGGATGGTTTTACCATCACATGTTGTAGATGTTTCATATCATTAACTAGCAAAAAATAACACAATTTGAAACCAAAATAAGGAGCTTGAAGATAGATTTCATAAGGTAGATTTAAAATGTAGATGGGAGCATTCTACAACCTAAAAAGATGACCACAAATATCTTGTAATGGATCCTCTTCATGTGTCTATAATATTGTCTTTGAGATAGATGTTTTCCTTTATGCAACATTGATATAGATATTTTGGTATTTTCTTTATCAAGATTCTAATATGTTCAATCAAAGATACTGTATAATAATTGTTCTAGCATATTGTCGATGATTAGAATAGGAAATTGATGTTGGAGTTTTATTTTCTTGAGATATAGCTGCCCACACACATTCTCTATGAGGAGTTCTTTTCTAATGACCATAATTGTTATTGTAGAGAATGAACCACTCTAAAGGTAGGGTTGGGCCTAATGATAATTATATCTAGTAATTATCTACTCCTTGAAACTAATTGTACTACATAATTATGGTTATGCATGAAAGGAAATCTTGTTTGGTTTTCTTCAATGTTGTACCTTTTGATTCTCATCTATAATAAAAGGTAAATATATTGTACCTTATGCCCTACCTTAGAATAGTAGGAGCCACACACATTAGTAGAGATGAAGCAAATTACCCAATAATAATGGTCAATTTAGTAGTCTTTATAATAGTAGGGATTGAGCTTGATTTTGTGTACAATGCACATGATAGATCAATGCCCCTAGTCTTTTAAATGTGTAAACCCTCACCTAGGACCCCTACTATTTTATGGGTCCTACTATTCTATGGGTAAAGGTAAAAGAATACCCAATATATCTAGAACCAACCTTAGTAATGGAAGCATTTGAGATGTGAGCTTATCCAACATTGCTAGCATAACTGATGCTGATGAGATGACGAAGTATATATTTATTTTACTGATGTATTTTATCAGTTATGTTGGTGTCATTGATGTAAACTTAAGTGTTCTTGGTTGGCTATGTTCTTGATGTATTAAGTCTTGATAGAATAGGTGAAGTGAGATTTGTATTGAGAATTATGGTGAGCGGTCATGAACATAGTTTTTAGATGTGTTTATTATTATATCTCTATGATCACACATGTTAATGATAAGTTTGGTGCAAGTTACGATCATTTTGATGAAATAGGGAATAGATTCAATAGTATAGAAACAAAACAAAAAAATGATTTGATCAGTATGCTCTACAAGAATGGAATCAGGTGTTGTGATTGGAGGTATTTGATCTTCAGGATGTTATTGGGTAGTTGTTGTAATCATGACAAGATTGGCGATAGGTGGATAGAGTTATAAGATTATGATGATTTGATAGTGAAGTTATGAAGAATGATCAGTTAGATTCTTGATCAGTGAAGACATATCATTTAGTAAATATGATTGGAGATTACATGATATGTGATGATGTGTCTAAGATAACTTGGAATGTTAGGTATAAATATTTTGGGATGATCTAATTGATGCTTCATGAAGAGGTGCATGAACCTAGGGAAGTGTAATACATTTTGACCTTCTTGTCAATTTAATGTATAGTTGGATCTTGATGTCAATGTGAGCTGGAAAAAAAAATTCAACTTTTTTGCCAACCTTCTTAGGAAGGAAATTTGAATTTCATACAAAGTGTTGAGTTGGTGAAATGTCCTAAATTATATTAATATCATTTTATGAAAAAGAAAGAGAAATTCTAGAGGTCATTTGTGCAGTGGTGACAGATCGTGAATCAAGTAGTGTGATTGAGATGATAAGTTAATTTGCATGTAACGAAGAAGTGTGAGTTTATTAGATTTGTACAATAAGGTTATTAATTCTATTTCTAGATAATTCCTCTTGTTGTTTCCTAACACTTGTAGCAAGATAAATTCCTTAATCAGTTAGATCTTAATAGATCTTTATTATAAATCCTTTAATAGGGTGGAACTTTAGCTAGTATTTGAAGTCCTCCCACAAGGATACTCTTAACAAGGCTAGAGAGAAATCCCTGACCTAGGTGGCTCCTAATAGGGACAAGATCTTAACTTGGGTGTACTTAAAAGAAGTGCATTTATATTCATGGGAATCAATCCCACTATATGTCATCTATTGAACTTGTCGATGGTTATTTCTTGTTGCATGTTTCATTGCAAGTGAAATTTCTTTATTACATACACAAGGTGAAGATTTAAAGGATATGTTTTATCAGATTTTTTATTTTATTTGTGGTAGATTATTCATATACCCTACCCCCCCTCCCCCCCAAAAAAAAATAAAAAACATCTTAAGGCTTGATAACTCCAATAATTGGTATTAGATTCTGGGTCCTCTTGGTCATAAGATTACTTGAGGGAAAAAGTTGATTGACAAGATGTTTAGAAAGGAGTCTCCTAAGTTCACAAAGGAAAACTACATGGTATGTGTTTATTGGATGGAGTTGTACATAAAAGGTATGGGTTATCAATACTAGAAGCATGTTGAAACATAGTATATTGTACCTAAAGGAAACCTATCTACAAATTGTTAAAGGAGAAGAAAGAGAACACACAAGCACACAAATCCATTGCAAGAACCCTTTCCAATATTGAATACATTAATGTAAAATGACTTAGAACTACTTATGAGGTCTAGAAGAATATTGAAAAGGTTAATGGTGGTGATAAGAATTTGCAAAAAGTAAGAGAAGAAAGTCTCAAAGGTAAATACGATGACATGCAAATAGTAGGAGTGAACATTACTCAACGTGGTGCAAGAATCAAATAAGTTGTTGATGTAGAAGCATCCTGGGTGTAACGACAATCTTGCATCACCCAAAAATATTTTATTTTCAACCTTTTCTATTTTAATAAGGACTAGTAGACAGGGTGGTTACTATTTATGGGAACTTATTATTTTTAGTAAGTTTATCATACGAGCTTAGAATGTTCTCATTTTCTATAGGAAGATTCATTTTAGAGTTGTAAGCCTACCATAAAAATCTAATTGCTCAAGCATTAGTATCAAAGAAGTTATTACAAATTTTCAGTGGAAAAATTTGTAGAAAAATCTTCAGGCTCACCGTTGGAGGCCTTAGAGTGCTTGGATGAGGTCTGAAAACTTGATGTAATGGTGCTAGCACCATTCCAAGCCTATAGATTAGGAGTTGACATTTTGAAAAAGTGGTTATAATAGCCAATCGGAGCAATGGTTCATGAGTTATGGGCTTCAAAAGTTGGGCTATTGAAATTTCTAAAATAATTTGTCAAAGATGTATTTGGCCGACTTTATGTGTATTGTTAGGGTCTGTTGGCCCTAGGTATTAAGTTTAACCATCTAGAACCTTCTTGGGTGGCATAAAACTACCTATTTAAGAAAGGCCCGAAGATTGTCTAAGACAGTTGGAGGCAATAGTTCGTAGCACTATCTTGTAGATTACTATAATGAAGGTGCCCATTTTGGTTAGGAAATTGTAATTGAGAATTCTGTAGTTCTGCATTTGTGGCAATGATAAGAAGTTTTTCTTTGTTTCTGTTATGATTTTATGGTATTAAGGGGAGTCCCTTACATCAAATGGTATCAGAGCAAGAGTTCTTGAATGTGTGGACAGATCGCCCACTATGAGGCAATTTGCACCAGGACTGTGGTTTGGGCTGAGCGTGTAGACAAATCGCTGATTGTGAGGCAGTTTGCACTAAGGTTTCAGTAGAAGCTCAAAAATGCCTCCACAAAGAGAGTGTGGCAAAAGAGTTGTAAGTGTTATGCCTGAGCATTTTCAAGCCCTCCAAAGACAAATGCAAGCATTAGAAGAACAAATGCATAGAGGTATGAATCTTCCCATAAGAGATGAAAGCGAGGATGAGGATGAAGTAGAAGAAAATGATGAAGTAGAGGCAGTTCTAAATATAGAGGAAGAGAGGCTTTTTAGGGCCATCACCAAGATTGGAAAAAGACCTAAGTTTGAGGTTCCCACATTTTCAAGAAATCTTAACCTAGAAGAGTTGATCGATTGGATCAATGAACTAGAGGAGTACTTTAAGCATGAAGATATTGAGGATCTAAATAAGGTCAAGTTTGCGAAGGCAAAACTGAAGGGACATGCAAAGATCTGGTCGCAAGAGGTTTAGTTGGAATGAAATAGAAAGGGAAAGGAAAAAATCATCAGATGGGATCGGATGATAGCTAAAATGAAGCGAAAATGCATTCCTATGGATTATGAGCTTCATCTATTGAATAAGATGCAAGGAATGAAGCAAGTGGGAAAATCTATTCAAGAGTATACTAAGGAGTTCTACTGAGTTCTCATTAGAATCCGCCATATAGAAGCTAATAAGGAGAAATTTTCTTGTTATCTTAATGGGTTAAAGCCCAGCATTCAGGACAAGCCTAGTCTAGTTCAGATGAATAGTATTGAGGAGGCATACCAGTTTTCCCTAAGAGTTGAGGAGAAACTGAGCAAGAAGTTTGACAATAAGAATAGTGGAAGAGGTCATAGTGGAAGATCTGGCAGATGATCTTATGGAGGTCGTAATGATGATTAGAAGAACAAGGATGAGGATAGAAGTAGCAATTAGAACCAAAGGGGAAACAATTCTAATCATTTCCATGATCAGAACAATAGAGATCAGAGAAGAAGAGGTAGAGGACAAGGATCTGGAAGAGGAGGCTTCCGTGGAAAATCTTTTCACTGTGAGGAAGAAGGGCATAGAGCATTTGAATGTACCCAGTGCCAAGGAAGGATAGATTGAAGAATAGAAGGTCAGGCGAGAGTTTCACATGTTGATGAAGATGCTAGATCCTCACATTCTGAAGATGTTGAAAGAGGAGAAGTCCTAGTTAACAGAAGAGTCCTACTGAGTGGTGAAAATGAACCTGATCAAAGAAGGAGTTTGTTTCAAACAAGGTGCAGATGTGAAGATAAGTCTTGTGATGTGATCATTGATAGTGGAAGTACTGACAATCTAGTGTTAGAAATGATGGTCACCAAGTTGAACCTAAAGAGATAGAAACACCCACATCCATACCATATTTCTTGGGTGCAAGATGACCACAAGGTTATGGTCAATGAGCAGTGCTCAGTGAGGTTCAAGATTGGGAGCTACCAGGATGAGGTACTATGTGATATCATACCTATGGAGATATGTCATATGTTTTTGGGTAGGCCGTGGTAGTTTGATAGGCATGTTGTACATGATGGGCGAGCAAGTACCTACGCTATAACTAAGGATGGAGTGAAACATAAGTTGAATCTGTTGAAAGATAAAGAAGAAAAGGTATGTAGTGCTGCCAGAATATGTTTTCTTGATGGAAAAAAGTTTCTTAAAGGTATGAAACATGAGCATATGTGTTTTGCTATAATTCCTAAAGATAGTAAAGAAGAAGTAGAGGATGTACCTACAGAAGTTGCAGATATGTTGGAAGAGTTTTATGATATTGTATCAGATAATGTATCTGATGGATTACCTTTAATGAGGAAGATCAGTCATCAGATGGATTTGGTTCTAGCAGCCAATTTTCCAAACAAGGTAGTGCACAGAATGATGCCAACAGAAAGTGAATAGTTGAACAAGAAAGTTCATGAGTTGTTGCAGAAAAGGTTGATTCAAGAGAGTTTGAGTCCATGTGTTGTACTAGCAGTGTTAGCATCAAAGAAGAATGCAGAATGGAGGATGTACACAGATTCTTGTGCTATCAACAAGATCACCATCAAGTGTACATATCCTTTGTTGAGGGTGGATGATATTATGGATTGTTTGAGTAGAGCTCAGTATTTCACAAAGATAGATCTAAAGAGTGGGTACCATCAAATTCGTATCAAAGAAGGTGATAAGTGGAAGATTGCTTTCAAGATAAGGGAAGGATTGTATGAGTGGTTAGTCATGTCTTTTGGGCTAATTAATGCACGAGCACTTTCATGAGGCTCATGAATGAGGTATTGAAGGAGTTTCTAGGTAAGTTTTTCATTGTTTACCTAGATGATATACTGATCTTTAGTAAGACATTGGAGGAGCATTTGATTCATATTTGCAAGGTGTTTGAAAAGTTGAGGGAAGAAAAGTTGTTGATACACTTGAAGAAGTACAATTTTGTAAAGAAGGGGTTGGTGTACCTAGGATTTGTAGTCTTAGGAGAAGGTCTAAAAATGGACCCAAACAAAGTGAAGGCTATCCTTGAATGGCCTACTCCAAGGAGTGTGACAAAGGTAAGATCTTTTCATGGACTCACTACATTCTATAGAAAGTTCATAAGAAGTTTTAGTAGTATTTGTGGACCCTTGACTGAAACAATGAGAGGAGACAGGAAAGAGTTTAAGTGGACTTTAGGAACAGATAAAAGTTTCAATCTATTGAAACAAAAAGTTACTAAGCAACCTATTTTAGCACTTCCTGATTTTAACAAGATGTTTCAAGTAGACTGTGATGCTAGTGGTACTATAATAGGAGTTGTTTTGAGCCAAGACGGTAAACCTGTTGCTTATTTTAGTGAGAAGTTGAATGATGTAAAAAGAAAATATTATGTTTATCATAAGGAATTTTATGCCATCGTTCAAGCATTGAAGAAGTGCAAACACTATCTTCTTCCCAAGGAGTTTGTTTTGTATATTGATCATCAAGCTTTACAATATTTGAATAGTTAAGGAAAATTGAACCAAAGGCATTTAAAGTGGGTTGATTTTTTGCAGAGTTATACAATTTTTTTGAAACACAGAAGTGGGAAGTCTAACAAAGTTGTAAGTGCTCTTAGTAGAAGATAACTTTTGTTGGCAGAAATGCAAATAGAGGTTGTTGGGTTCAAGGAACTTAGTACATGGTATCCAAATGATCCTAATTTTGGTGAAGCGTGGAAGGCTTGTACAGAACCTATTACACTTAACAGGACAAAGTGGTTGGATTTTATGATCCAAGATAATATGTTGTTCAAAGGAAGCCAGTTGTGCATTCCAAGAAGTTCAATGAGAGAGAACCTCATCAAGGAGAAGCATAGTGGAGGATTGGCTGGACATTTTGGAAGAGATAAAACTATAGCTTTGGTTGCTAAAAATTATTGCTGGCCACAGTTATAGCAAGACGTGACGAAGTTTGTACAAAGTTGTTAAGTATGCCAGATGGTAAAAGGAGTGAAACAGAATACAGGGTTGTATCAGCCATTACCTATACCAAAGAAGCCTTGGGAGGATGTCAACATGGATTTTGTTCTTGGATTACCGAGTACATAGCATAAGCATGATTCTATTTTTGCAGTGGTTGATAGGTTTTCAAAGATGGCACATTTTATTCCTTGCAAGAAGAATAGTGATGTTGTTCATGTAGCAAAGTTGTTTTTTAGAGAAGTGGTGAGATTGCATGGTCGACCAAAGAGTATAGTCTCAGATAGAGATACCAAATTTGTTGGGTATTTCTGGTTTACATTGTGGAAGAAGTTGAAGACAAATTTGAAGTTTAGTCCATCACATCATACATAGATTGATGAGCAAACAGACATTGTGAATCACAGTTTGAGAAACTTGTTGAGATGCTTGGTTGGAGATAAACCAAAAGGATGGGATATGATTTTACCACAGGCAAAATTTGCATATAATAATTCTATCAATAGGAGTATTGGTAAATCACCATTCTAGATTGTATATGGGAGTAGTCCCAGAAATGTTTTTGAATTGAGGAAGTTGGATAAGGGAGAGATAAGTATTGTTGAAGCATAAGATTTTGCTAAACATTTGAAGAACATCCATGAGGAGGTGAGGAAGCACATCATAAAGATAAATACACAGTATAAGTCTAAGGTAGATGTGAAAAGGAGATATAAGGAATTTTCAAATTAGAGATGAAGTCATGGTTCATTTTAGAAAGGCATGTTTTCTAGTAGGTACATATAATAAGTTGAAGATGAAGAAGTTTGGACCATGCAAGATAGTGAAGAGGCATGATTCTGGAAATGCATATGACGTGGAGTTGCCTACTGAATTGAATATTTCACCAATATTTCATATTTCATATTTGACAGAGTATTAAGAAGGAGGTGATGGAGATGAAGTTGCAAAAGTGCAGTGGAGCATTCTAGCAGCTAGTTCGGCTACCAAGGAGATTGAGGAGATACTAGATAGTCATATTGGAAAAAGTACCAGAAATAGAACTTATGAGGAATATCTAGTCAAATGGAAAGGGGGACCAGTTGAGGATTCATCATGGCTAGCAAAGGAGGAGGTCAACTATCTTGGTTTCCTCTAAACACCTAAGACATGATGGGGTCACTTCTCAAATTACCCTAGGTGTCTAAGGCAAGAGCATCCTAGGTGTAAGGGCAATCTTGCATCACCCAAAAATATTTTATTTTCAACCTTTTCTATTTTAATAAGGACTAGTAGACAGGGTGGTTACTATTTATGGGAACTTACTATTTTTAGTATGTTTTTCATACGAGCTCAGAATATTCTCATTTTCTATAGGAACGTTCATTTTAGTGTTGTAAGCCTACCATAAAAATCTCATTGCTCAAGCATTAGTATCAGAGAAGTTATTGCAAATTTTCAGTGGAAAAATTTGTAGAAAAATCTTCAGGCTCACCGTTGGAGGCCTTAGAATGCCTAGATGAGTTTTGAAAACTCAACGGAAGGGTGCTAGCACCATTGCAAGCCTATAGATTAGGAGTTGGTAGTTCTAAAAAGTGGTTATATAGCCAATCGGAGCAATGGTTCATGAGTTATGGCCTTTGGAAGTTGGGCTATCAAAATTTCTAAAATAATTTGTCAAAGATGTATTTGGCTGACTCTATGTGTATTGTTAGGGTTTGTTGGCCCTAGGTATTAAGTTTAAGCATCAAGAACCTTCCCAAGTGGCATAAATCTACCTATTCAAGGAAGGCCCGAAGATTGTCTAAGACAACTGGGGGTGATAGTTCACAGCACTATCTTGCAGAATACTGTAATGAAGGGGTCCATTTGGGTTAGCATATTGTAATTGAGAATTCTATAATTTTGCATTCGCGGCAATAATAAGAAGTTTTTATTTGTTTCTGTTATGAGTTTATGGTATTAAGGGGGGGTCCCCTACATCAATTGTTGTTGTAATGAGGTTTAGGTGGTATCATGGAAGGAGAAGCCATGGTGAGTAAAATGTAAATAACTTTTTTGCTTATGTTGTTAGAGTGGCTATAATTAATGAGTGGAGAACACTTGGGAATGTTACCATTGATGGACTAATCGGTAAGCTCACTACTTTTGAACTTAATAATTATAATAATATAATTTTGTAGGATGAAACTTCCTTCAAGGCTTAAATAGTAATTTATCCTACAAGAAAAGACCAAGAGGTTATGTATTAATCTAATGGTTTGTCAAGTCTTACTAGGGATGTTGATGCTCTTTTGGAGAATGATAGAAAATGAGGAGAACTTGAAGCACTGATAGCAAGAAGATTACCTAGAGGAACCAATAAGTACAAAGGAAAATCATGATTAGTATGTTTCTCTTGTAAAAAGAATTGGTCACATTACTTGTAGGTGCTCCAATTGAGAACAAAAACAAGATAAGGACACGTGTAAGAATTAAAATGGGAAGCTAAGGAAACAATTCTATATGGTTGTAGATGAAGGTGTAACCGATGAATAATTTGATGGTAATGACTAAAAGGATATTGTGTTTGTTTCTATAAAGGAAGATCATCATGTAGGATAAAAACATGTGGAAAAAGCACTTATTTCACACATTAGCCAAAATGATGACTAGATCATAGACAGTGGGTGCTCACATCACATGACTAATGAAAAAAGTAAGTTCTTTAGACTCGATGAATTTGATGGTGTTGTTTTAAGGTTTGGTAATAGTTCATTCTACTTAATGAAAGTTAAAGGTACTATTTTCTTTAATAAAAAAGGCACCACAATTGATGTTTATTATGTTGAAGGCCTAACACATAACTTGTTCAGTGTGGGACACATAAATGATAAAGGTTACAGATTTAAATTCAAAGAAGGATTGTACAAGATCATTGGAAGGTTTGGTCATGAGATAATTACTGCAAGGAATACTAGAGACAACTTATTTTAGATGAACAATATAATGAATAGTTGTTTGGTTGATAAGGTGGAAGATAGTTGGTAATGGCATGAAATTTGATGTTATGTCAACTTTCATAGTTGTGTGAAAGGAAGCAATGTTAAAGCAGTAAGATTATTTCCAAAACTTGTGAATCTAGACAATTTGATATGTGAAAAGTGTCAACTTGCTAAGTTAACTAGTGCATCTTTCAAAACCAAGTCTTATTCAACTAAGAACATACTTGATCTAGTACATATTGATTTATGTGGTCTCAAGAGACAAAGAAGTTATAATGGTGATAAATACTTCATGTTTTTTTCCTGGTTATTATTCAAGAATGATGTGGGTGACATTTTTCAAGGTGAAATCATATGCACTGAAAAAATTCAAATCTTTTAGAGTACTAGTGGAAAAGGAATCAAGAAGAAACATGAAGTGTTTAAGATTGAATAGAGGAGGTGAGTTCACATCTTATGAGTTTATGAATTATTGTGAAGATAATGGTATAAAAAGACAAATGTCTTCTCTAAGAACTCCTCAACAAGAGGTGTTACAGAGAGGAAGAACATACTAATTTTTGATGTTGCAAGGACCATGTTGATACAAGGAGATGCACCAAAGATCTACAGGAGAGAAGCAATTAGTACTATAGTGTATACTCTAAACCAGGCACAATTTAAGAAAGGAACCAACAAGATACCTTTTGAACTATGGTATGGTCATTCTCTAAGTGTTAAGTATTTCAAATTTTTTGGAAGTAAGTGACACATAAAAAGAGATGATTTATAGGAAAGCTTGATCCCAAAAGTGAGGAAGGTATATTTTTGGGTTATTCAACTAAGAGAAGAGCCTACAAATTCTTCAAGAAAATAACTAAGGAAATGGTTGACAGTGCCAATGTAAGGATTTAGGATTTTCTTAATAAATCTGAAGGAACAAGTAGTAAGGAGACAAAAAGTGATGGGGGAATAAAGTATATTGAACCAGATGAACCTAGACTAATTGAGAAAAAATAGAAGAACTAGCGGCTAAAGGAGAAATTCCTAGCCTAAATTGATAATCTCAAGGTATGTGAACAAGAATTATTCTACTGATAAAATAAATTGTGATAGTAATGCAAGTTTTAAGTCAAGAAGTAAGATCAAAGAAAGAAAATGTATGATATCACAATATGAGCTCAAAAAAACAAAGGAAGTAGTTTAAAATGATGATTGGGTGAGAGCAATGAATAAAGAACTAGATTAGATTGAGAAAAATGATTATTGGACTATTTTTCCAAGACTCAAAGAAAAAAATGTGATAGTAACAAAATGAGTTTTTAGAAATAAAATAGATGAGGATGGTGAAGTAATAATAAAAAAATCAAGACTTTGGTGTAAGGGTCACCCACAAGAAGAAGGCCTGGACTATGGTAAGACATTTTCTCCCATTGCAAAATTGAAAGTTGTCATAATATTAGTTGCTTATACTGCATTCAAGAAGTTCAAGGTATATCAAATGGACAACAAATCATCATTCTTGAATGGAATTCTAGAAGAGGATATTTACATTGAACAACTAGATGGATTTGGATTGACCAGGGAAAATAACATGGTATTAAAACTTCATAAAAAACTACATGGTTTAAAATAAGCCCCTAGAGCATGATATGAAAAATTACAGTCTTATCTCATTAAGATTTGTCTCAATAAGACTTCTGGTATAGTAATTTTTACTTAAAGTTGAAGGTCAAAAAGTATTAATTGTTGAAATCTTGTTGATGAAATAATTTTTGGTGGTGATGATGAGATGAGTCTATCTTTTTATGATGAGATGAAGAAATAATTTAAAATATAAATGATAGGGGAAATCAAATTCTTCATAAGATTCTAAAACAATTTGGTGCCCCAGTGATTAAAAGTTGTAACCTATCCATGAATAATGAATTTAAGTTTGTTGATTCAACTTTATGTAGGTCCATCATTGGAAAGCTACATCATTTTGTTCATAGTAAATCGTTCATATCACAAGTAGTTGACATAGTTGTAAGGTTTCAGTATAATCCAAGGAGACACACATGATTGGAGTGAAGAGAATATTCAGATACCTAAAAGATACTATAGATTATGGGTTATGGTATGCTCATGAAGGTTATTTTTTGTAAGTGTCTTTACAGATGTTGATTGGAAAACAATATTGATCATTAGAACTACACAAGCAATGGTGTGTTCTTTCTAAGTGGTAGGCTTGTGTCTTGGACAACCAAGAAATATAATTCCATATCTCAATTGACAATTAAAGATGAATATGCAACATTAGCTATCAATTGCACTCAAGTAGCTTGGATGAAGAAAATCTTAGAAGGATCAAGAGAAAGAGAATTGAACTGGTGATAATTCTAGTACTATAAACATTTCCAAGAACCTAGTGACACACTCAAAGACAAAGTACATTGATATTAAGTATCATTTCTTGAGAGAGAAAAGTGCAAGAGAAAGTGATGAAGTTGGAGTACATTCTAACTAAAGAGAAAATTCCAAATATATTTATAAAGTCACTCCCTATGGATTCTTTTGAGTACCATATAAGTAAGTTAGGGATAATGCACCTAGTTAAGAAAAAATAAGATGCATATGTTACATCAATCTAGTGAGTATTATTGTTTTATCTTTTAGTGGATTGATGTAAAGGGGATTACTCCTTAAGGGGAAATGTTAGAGAGTTAAAGTCTTGATCTCTACGGTGCCTTTAGAATTGTTGCCAAAGGAGGAGAAGAGAAAAAGAAGTGTCAAATGAGAGAAGAGTAGTTAGAAGAAGGGAGATGATCTATAAAGTATGAAGAAATGGTGAACATAGGGAGAGAGAAGTCGATAAAGAGGACAAAGAGATTAATGAGCAGGATTAGGTTGAGCTTGACATTTTCTATCTATTGGTGTTTCAAGAACATGTTTTGGTATTTCTTGGTGTGTTGTCATCAATGCCAAAGGGGATATTGTTGGTATAATTAATTTTGATGAGATGGGGAAGTATATTGCTAGTTTGTTGACATGTGCTATCTGTTAGAATAAAGCAATAACTTACTTATTAAGTCATCTTGATCTAGTTGTTAACTTACATTTACTTCTTTCTTAAGATAGAACTTTATGCACTACTGATATTTAATAATTACATTAATTATTAAATTATTTCTTTTTAGTGTTTCTTATTTTAGGTTACTACATCTCCTTTATAAGAATTAATCATTATATACTTTATTTATCCATTTGAAATCTATTTTGAGATTTGGTTGATCTGTTAATATAATTTTTCATATTTTCAGAGCCCAAACTCTTGCTTTTTTATTCCATTCTTCCACAATCCATGCAAACTATTCTATCTTTTTTTTGGGATCAATTGTGTAAGCTTTTTTATATCAACATTTCAGATCATACTACATGATCCATCATCATGATGCAAGAGAGTCAAGGAGAAAATGAAAAATGATGGATCCTGTTGTGTGATATGAAATGTTGATATAAAAAGACTTACATAATCAATACTAGCAAAAAGATAGAACATATTCCATTCTTCCCAGTGACAGGTTATCTTTGCATGCAAGTGATCTTGGCTTTATGAAGTTGGATTGAAAACTTCTACATGGCATCGAAGCATTGACATGCGATAGCTTGTTCTGATTTTTTGAGGTTTTTGAAGTAACAAGGGTTCGCTCAGATGAACCACAATTTTCATTGATTTTTTTTTGAAATATAAGGTCACCTATTTTTTGGTGCACTTTGATCTCAATCAAACCTTACTATTGGGTTTGTAGTGCCCAAAAACCCTTATTTCCATATAAATTTTGACCAATGTGGATGTAGTTGCAATCTGAGGCAAAAAACAATAACCCAAAGTCGTATGGCCTTAGGCATGACTATTGAGGACAGCAATTTTTTTCCCTTGTCAAAAAATATATAAAAATAATTTATTTAATGAAAAAAGAACTTTAATGAATAAACCACTTTTTAAAGTATTAGCACATGATTTTGATTTTGGGCACATTTACATTGGTGGTGGTCCCTTTTTAGATTGCATAGGTATGACATCATCCTTATGCAGACTGCACCTTTGGACTTTACACTGCCCACGTAGCTCATGCTCCTCCCTGCACACCACATGACACCTTTAGACTTCCAATTGTATCATACATGTTGGCCTCTTGTTGCATCAACTCCCCTTGGGACTCATCTAGCTATGCCATTTAGTTCACTCAACAATAACTTCTTCTTTTCGGTGACCTGTTCTTATTTTTAGGCCACTGAATTTTTTCTCGAATCGACCCATTATTTTTCCAGCATCTAACAAATTTTCTTGGTGAGAGGGATTTTTTGATAATTTTTCTCAACAATTTTTTTTAGCCAAGGGAGGTCTTTTTTTGTGGAAACAACCATCAAGCCATCAAATTTTACCTTAGAGAATGTTATCATCATCCCTACTTCAACATGTCTACTAGCCCTTCTAGCCATTTTTTGGAGCTACCCTTGGTTTTTTTATCATATCTTGCTCATACAAACTTTGGGTTTTTCAAACAAAATATTGTTGAAAAGATTATTCTAATCCCATTGCAATGATGTAGGTTTGGTTGTTTGATTTTGTTATTTTGGTGATTTTTTTTCACTGGCAAAGCAAGGAGTTCAATTTTTCACTCTAGGAGACATAACTTGAGCATCTAAACTCTTTTTTTTGAAAACATTATATCATTGGAAAGCTCATTATGTGCTCTTTGCAATGATATGGGTCTTTCAAGATTCTACTCTAGGTACTTTCTACTCATTTTTTTACATTTTTGTCTTCTGGTGAATATCTTGGTTGTTTTAGGTCTGGGGATCATTGTTTGTTGCATGGGATGCCTTATCTTGGGTTTTTCTTTCTGTTGTAGAAGCCTCATATATGTTATAATCTTTTTGACATATTTTTAAAGTGTTTTTACTCAAATGCACTAAGAAAGTGCCATTTTCCATTTGTATCTTTGACTTCAATTATTTTCCTTTGTTTTGCCTCTTGATTTGAGTAGTGTCATATAAGGGAAATCATGCATCTAACTATCTTCCTGGGATCTACCACACCTTGTTCCTTATTGTATATGCACTATGGATAAAGTGTTACCTACCTTTGTCATGTGAGTGTTCCTTCCATGATATTAGCCTCATGATCTGTGTCTAGAGACTATCACCTCACAATACTATTATGTTTTTTTTGTGCATCTTGTTGTTCTTGGTTCCTTAGGATACAGTTCTTGTTGGGTACTTTCTCAATTGCCTATTACCTCTCCCTTTTCTACATTTCGGGGATCTCTTGTTTGTTCTTATGCTTCCTTGGTTCAATGGAGTAAGCTATGTAAATAATATTTGTTCCTATATATTAGGTAGATGCATTGGTTGGCTACTTATGTATTTAGGTGAGATGGATCATTTACCATATGGACAATTTTTTCATTCCTATTTTGGAGGCATCCTTCCATGTTCATTGATCAACTCTTCAAACTTTGGTGTTTTATGCCATTTTTATCTTTGAGTTTAATTGTTTTCCTCCTAATTCGAGTAGTTTTATTTGAGGGAACTAATGCAGATTATAGTCTTCTATACCTATTCATGTTCGATGTTCGATTGATCAACTCTTTAGACTTTGGTGTTTTATGCCATCTATATCTTTCAGTTCATTTGTTTGCTTTTGTTTGCCTCCTTAACGAGAGTGTGATCTAAAGAAACTCATGTAGATTATACTCTTCTCTATCTAGTCATGTTCTATGTTTGATTGATCAACCCCTAAAGATTTGGTGATTAATGCCATCTATATCTTTGAGTTCAGTTGTTTGTCTTTGTTTGAATTTTTATTCAAGCAGTGTCATTTGAGTGCACTCATTCATATTATATTCTTCTCTACATTGTCATGTTCTATTTAAGTAGATCTTCTTTACATTAGCAGTTGCCTTTTCACAGAGTTTTGGAGCTTCTTTGTGATCATTTTTTTGTTCCTATTTTCTGGGACATTCTCTAGTGTGGAGGCTTCTACAATTCTTCACTAGTTTTTCAAAATTCGTTTCATCTCTATTTGGAGTAGAGTTTTTCCTATGTGTTTTTCTCTATTTCTCCATGTTACAAAGATTTGATTGTAACTAGGTACCTCATCAAGCCATGTTATTGGTTGTGATTGGTTGTTATTTCTTGTTGCATGTTTCATTAAAAGTGAAATTTATTTATTATATGCATGTGGTGAAGATTTAAAGGATAAGTTTTATCAAACCTTGTTTTTTATTTATTGTAGATTACTTATTCAACCCCACCCCCACAATAATATTAGGGCTTGATTATTCCAATAAAAACCACCAAAAACATAGGCATATGTAATATATATAGTAGCAATTGATCCTGTAGATTCAACCCTACTATGGGAAATGGAACTGATGCCTCTATCTCTAGTTTAACAAGCAACTTGGTCAATAGTTTATTATCCCACATAACAACCCATAAATAATTCAATGAAGTAGAATATTGAGAAACATATGCTCATTCACATATACAATAGCTCTTGTCATAGGTCAAGACCTAGTATAAGTAGAAAGGTAAGTACAAACAATAACAATAATTGTTTTCAGCAGAAGTTGACTATGTAGCTATTGAATACTTCATAGTGTATTTAGTAGCATAGGCACATATATCTAAGCAAAAAAATACAAAAGATGTATGTATGTATGTATATATGCGTGTGTGTCTATGTGCGCACGCGCGTGCACATGTGTGTGTACTCTTATATATCTATATAGATATACAAGGATATATGTAATGTATAGAACACTACTTATATAATTTATATTATTACAACTAGTTTCATTTCCAACATGGTATGAAAAAATTAATGGAGTTATAGCTACTAATTATTAATTGTCCATCATAATTATAATAAAATACCATTATGGTCTGTATAAACAAATATTATTTATCATGCAAGAAATAAAATACCATTTTCTAAAGCCAAATGAGGTTATCTATGTCCCAAAACTTATTAGAAGAGACATGATTTTCCAACTGAGATAATAAACATAATAAGTACATTGTTTCTAAGAACATTATTCAATCTTTTCCAAACCTTCAATGTATGCTCTTTAGGTAACACCCTCCTATGGAACACATGAGAAATGTAATATGTATTTGAGTTGCATTTATGTGTATCTAATGTATTTCATTGTATTTCTCCCACATTTTTATCATTATCATTGTATAAAATCTAAAAGAAAAAAAGTATTTGATAAACTTAGGAGCATGTTTAGGTTAATTTCCCTTGGGGTCCTTAGTAGGGCGTTATAATTTATAAAAATAAAATTGAATTCCATACTATATAAACCCTCTTATTGATCAAGAATTATAAAATTAAAGGAGAAAGTGGATAATTCCACTCCAAAATATATATCTTGACAGGTAAACACCATTAAAGTTCTTGGTATAAGACATACTTAATTATTAGTATACAAAGCCATAAGCAAGATGATATAAATTATAACTATTAATAACTATTATCATGGTTAAAGCATGTAGCTTTGGTCTGACAATAACTGTGATCGGCATATATATACATATGTATATATGTACAACAATATGATGCACATACTATTTTATACACACACACACACACACACACACATATGTATTATTGTTGTATGTGAATAAATGCATATTTGAAACCAATGATCATATATATATATATATATATATATATATATATATATATATATATTGAGATCATTTAAGGCATGATTGAAACTTATTCTAATTTCTTTGATATTTGGATCACTATTGATCTATACTTTATATCGGGTTGCAGATCATAATGATTGGTGATACATTGTTAGACTTGTGTTAAGTCTGTAATAAATCGGGCATGATTAGTTAACACCAAACAAGTGTGAGGATGAATGTCCATGTCTCCATTCAAGGACATGACCATTCATCCCCACACCCTTCCACATGATATTTATACTTGATCTCCTCAAATAAACAAGGAATAAAAATCAATTAATGCAAGCAAATCAAAGGATTGAAGGACATTTCAAGTTCAAGAATATTATATTATCTCTGTTATTTTTTACTAACTTCTATAGATTCTGGAGCAAATCTATCCTGTTTCAACAATATTCATACCTACAATAAAATTGTCCATTGACAAGCCACAAATTTGAAATCTAGTAAGAAACTTTACATGGTATCAGAGCCTTGTTAAGGAGAGATCTCATTAAGTTTAAGAGATTAGATTTCACATTATGTTGTTGATGGTAGAATTGACTTTGTATCACCAAAGTCATTGAATGTTGGCTGAACATGTTGGAATTACAATAGGAAAGGTAAAATTCTAAAGGGGGGGGAGGGGGTGAATTAGCTATTAAAACATGAACCCATAAAAATTTCACCTCACATCCATCTCATACATTCAATAGATAAACTGAAATAACCTGTAAAGCACATACATCTAAATCATGTAAACATATAAGCAATCACACATATGACACCAGATATGATTACCCAAAATCCCTCCAAGTGAGAAGGTAAAACTGGGGTGGGGATGACACCCATAAATCTTCACTACTGCAGTTTTAAAGTGTATCTAATTAAGTTTACACTGTTTTGATCATAAACTATGATCTACCCTATGAAAGGTCTACCATATTAAAGGCTTACAAAGACTGTTAAGTCCTACCTTCTTAGAGGATTTCAACACCATGTTAGAAGTGTGCCTTGTTAGAGGACTTCAACTTACAACTAAATAAGCACCCTATTAAAGGATTTTATACAGCTTGCTAGGACTACTCTATTAAGAGATTTGACTGAAATCACTTGCTAAAATGCCTCAACATAGATCTTGTGATTGGCACTTTCTTGCCTGATGACATATCGCCTCTAAACACTTATCTTTTTTATCCTTCTCAATCAAATGTCTCAATGTTGTATCCTTTTCTCTATCCTCTATTCTTCTCTAACTGATTCTATAATTTACTCTTACTTCATAACTTCTAAGTCTCCATGAATGCTCTGTTTGTGCATGCAAACTTCTCCTATTGCTTACTAAACTTCATTACACACACATAGATAGTTTAGGATTTTGTCCTCCTTAAGAAGACTAGGAGACTTAGGCTTAGGTATGAATCTACGACTGAGATTCATCCAAATTAACTTAAACTTTTCCATTCTCTGATTGGCTACATGTAATTGCATAGGAAATCTACATGTAGATTCGTCCTTATCTCCAAAAGATTGTAATCTATCCTTAGGTCGGCTAAAAAATGGTTTACATAGTTGTTTCTACCATTACAAACAAATATGTCCAATCTATGTCACTCAACATCTGAAGTTACTAATGCTTGGCATCCACTGTAATTATGTTATGACTTAGCACCTACACTACTTGACATCCTATTTACTTGGCTCCTAAATCACTCGGCATGGTCTATCTACTCAATACTTGAGTGACTTGGCACATGAGTGACTCAGTACTCATTGCAACTTGACATAGTCTAATATTTATTTGTTATGCTTGGCATGTATTACTAGTTCGGCATGAACTAAGTAAATGGCTTAAGTGTGTTGACACTCACTTGTCAAAACCAATCTGAGATCAACAATCTCCCCCTTTGACATGAGTGTCAAAAAAACTTGAATATACATAATCAATCTTAATCTTCTCGAGTATAACATATCCATGACTTGACTTATATACAAAACTTTAAAATTTCAAAAAATTTGCAATAACCTATATACCTCAAAATTTGTAAATCCCCCTAAGTTAAATTTGTCTATTTTGTACCCAAAAAAAAACTATGTTCCATTTTGAGTAGATTTATCTCTGCTGATGTTCTTTGCACTTATACTCTTTCATGTTGTTCTATTTCTAACTCCCCCTTTTGTTCTCCCCTATAAGATAGTCTCCCCCTTTTTGACACTTATGTCAAATGGGCTATACACATATAGTGTGTTTGTCCAAAAATGATTTGTTGACCTCTAGTATTATCTTGAGAGTTGCATCCTACTTCTCACATGCAACATCCAATGACTTGAGTTGGATGGCAAGCTCGGCAGCAAGGTGTACTAGGCCATCTAGTGTAGAAAGATTGGGGTCTTTCTTTAGTAAAGTTTTTGCATAACCTAGCTCCTTGTGTAGTGTCTTCATATGAGGGGTGAGGGATGCCTATATACATATTAATTTGGCTCTTATACTAGCCTATTCTACTATTAATACAGCTAATTGACTTTGTGATTGAAGCAATGCATGAAAATGCTTCTCACTCTGAGCTGGGTTCTGAGGTAATTTTGTACCTGATATGTTTAAATTTCTCTCCAGACTCAGAATATGATGTCTAGTCTCTTGGGTGAATAGTGTAGGGTCACACAATTTGGTGTACAATGAGAATATATTCTCAAGTACCTTCTTCACATCCTCAACCTTTGTTGCTAATGCAACTTGAGTCAATGCTATCTCACCAGATATCTTCCCATTGACCTTGCTTTGGAATTTCTTTTCAGACCATTCTAAGAGTTTTGCATTAGTATCAATGTCTTCATTATTGACCCTTTCCACTATATCTGACAATTGTTCTAGTAGTGGCTTGGTCTCTTCAGGAGTAAACAAATTAAATGCATCTAGAAAGATGTCTTTTATGTCTTGAAGTGCTTGCTTCTGCCTGTGTTCTTTCCTAAGCATTTCCTGATGCTTTTTCTTCTCTAAAGCTTCTTACAAAATGCCTATTTGATCTAATGTCATTGTATTATAATCAAACTTAGGTATAACAATCTCTTCATCAAGAGTGATATCTCCATAGTGAATTACCTTTTCAACTTTTGTAGAGCTAGAGCCCAGCACTGAGATTTGCAATGGTATACCTTCGGTGCTTGGCTTATGAAGAGCTTTTGTTGAAGGAGTGCCAGATGTTGGTAGAGTTACCAATGCTTGGATGGCCTCTTGTTCCTTCACCTTAGGTGTTTCCTCACTCTCTTTAGGTTTTCTCTTTTCTATTTCAATGACATGAGTAGCACTTTGTCCTTGTGTTGTAGGTACAGATGAATCCATCTGTCCTATTTCCTATTGTTCTGTAGTGTCTTTCTCTTCTTCTACAGTCTACTTCTACTCAATTGTAACAATCTTAAGAAGCATATCAACCTTAGTAGATGTATCTATTATTTTTTTAATCAAAGGTTATACTTGAGTAATTGAAGGGATGGTAGAAGGTGGTTCTTGTGGATTCACCTTGTCCCTTGTGGTGTTAGTTACTGCCTTTTGGAGCTCATCTACACTAACCAAAATTGGATTTTCACATAACTTATCTTGCAGTGTAGAATGATTCAATATTTGCTTCAAGTCTTCTATAGTCAGGGGATTGATGTTCTGAGCTAAAGCATTAGGAACATTTTTGACAATAATAGTTTTGGTAGACTTGACTATGTCATGGGGAAGACTGATGCTCGACACTTGTGTGTCCTACACACTCTGTCCATCTAGCTACTACTTAGTTGTTGTCTTTTCATCATCTTGCTTATTTTTTACTTCCCCAACATTATTATCTTTATTCTCATCTTCCTTATCATCATCTTCCTAGTCATCATTATGTTCATCATCCTTGTCATCATGCTTACCTTCTGTAGGATCAACTTCTCCTTGTTTCACAATGGTCAACCCATAGATAAGTTTCCTATTTGAGTTGATTTCTCACTAATACATTAGACCTCAATTTGCGACGGCAAGAAAAGGTAATGTGTTTTTGGCTTTTTTTTTTCAATTTTAGCTCGATTCCGTCACAATTGCGATGACAGGCATCGCAATTGTGACGCCAGCGGGATATAAGAGAAAAAAAAAAGTGAAAAACCCTCATTTGCATGAAATCGCGCGACATAGGGTTCTTGTGAAAGAAAAGGCGCGCGTGCGGGAGATCACTTCGGCAGCATTGAGAGGGTCGGGGCATTGAAAATTCATGCATATACATGGAAAATGTAAGTAGCAAAGGTAAAGCTCCTCAATACATTGAAAATTCATGCATATACACATTCTTTCTATTTGTTCCTATTTCCTGCAACCAATATAGACCTTTATGAAAACTATCACTTATTTTTAGTGACTCATCTTTTTCTATGACAAATGCATTTATCCTCCTTCGTATGCATAGAGCTTACCTTCATACAGCTAGATTCAATATGATGTTATAATAATGGTACAGTCAAAGATCTTAGATGCGTAATAATCATCAAGGATATTTGACCTAGTAATATATTTTATGGAACTGTTGAAATCTTTCGAAAATCAATATAATTTAGTAACATACACAATGAAAGTTAGAATATGAAGATAATGGTAGAAAATTGCAAGAATGAGCTAGAGATGAATAGATATGGGAAGACCGAAAAATCTGGATAGGTAAACAACTTGTATAAGCTCACTCTTTCAATTTTCTTTCATAATCTTCTTTTCTTGGAAAAAGGTCATGATGTACAAACCCAAACATCAACTTATTTAAGTATATGAACATAAATTAAAAAAACAATGTCATCTTAGAGACTGTAAATGGTTACACAAATATACTATTTATTAGAATCTTAGTACCATTGAGATTCAAAGAATGCTTAAAAGTGATATGGTTACACAAATGTACTATTTATTAGAATCTTAGTACCATTGAGATTTGAAGAATGCTTTAAAGTGTTCTTGCTGTGGTGTAAGAATGTGGTGCATCACTCTGTGCTTCCTCTTGCCTCATAGCAACATATGCACTGGCAATGTATTCTGTTAAATCTTTGGGTACATAAGGCACCATTCTTCTTGCAGCTGCTATATATGCCCTGGTGAAAATAACTCGTGAGAATGTAATTAATGCAGTCAAAATTATAGTATGTAAGTTGAAGAATTAGAATCTAAGGATCAGTCAATTACTCACCTCAGTATGGATGAATCAAGAGGAGCAAAACCCAAAGGAGGTGGCTTGCACTTTTGGTGCACATATAAGACGTGTCTAGCCATTTCCAAATCACTATCCATGTTAGCTTTGTGAAGTATCAGCCACATTAAGTCAAAACGGGAAAGCAGTGTTGGAGGAAGATTGATATTTTCTGCAGGAGTTCTCCGGAGATCATACCGACCCCTGTCGCAGTTACAAGTGTCAGATCACAAGAAACAAAATTGAAGCAATCAAAAGGGGAAAAACTGTAACAAATTTGTCACTCAATATGCTGCTAATTTGGAAATGGTATGAAATGTATTTAGCAGTTAAAATTAATAATCCCTCATTCTTATAGAATTTGAGCATAAATACCCTTCACACTGGCCTGAAGGTTTCAAGAATCTAAGATTTAACAATTCATTTTGACATTAAACCAGATTAGAGATCAATGATTCAATTCATACCAGGCAGGATTAGCAACAACTAGAACTGCAGTTCTTGCATTTAAAGAGGTTGTTATGCTTGCCTTTGCAATACTCACAGTCTGCTGCTCCATCACTTCATGAATAGCAGTATGGTCTATCTCATCCATTTTGTCAAATTCATCAATAGCACATATACCCATATCTGCAAGAACCCGATTCATCCCACAAAAAATTGAAATGTTACTTCAGCAGCTCTATATGTACCAAATATAGATATTAGCTACACCTTCCACGATCAGCCTTACAGAACATTTGACTAACATCCCAACCCACAATTACAATGCCATTAACAGGTCAATACATTGAATTACTCATACCAAGGCACCACCCTTAAGAACCATCTCATTTGTAACTGGGTCCCTTTGAACAGCAGCTGTGAGACCTACACCGCTACTTCCTCGCCCAGTGGTGTAAACTCCAGGAGGTGCCACACTGACCATGTGTTTCAATAGCTGACTTTTTGCTACTCTAGGATCTCCCATCAACCAGACATTCAAATCGCCCCTAATCTGTGAATTCAATGAAAATTAGCTATACAGTTCCTTGAGTAGAAACAATTGGAATTGATGTGAGTCGGTAGATATTTGGCTCTAGCTACAACCAATTGTACTATTAAGGTCACACCTACCCTCCAATTGCGACGGGGTTGTTGTAGGTGCGACGGCAACCCCGTCGCAATTGCGACAGAAAACACAAGAATTGTGACGAGGATGACGGGACAACAAGGTGGCTGCATAGCGACGGATAGGTGTCACAAATGCGACGGCAAGGGTAGACGTCGTAAATTGTGACTAAATAACTATGACGTCTATGTCTGTCGCAGTGGCGACACATTGCTGTCATAATTGTGACACATAACCGTCACAAATCGATGCCAAATCTATTAGTGTCTTGACCACATCTTCAATGTTGTTTTGAAGAATGCTAAAGGCTCTATACTTAGGTGCAAACCTAACTACATATCTCTTTACTGCCTTAACAATTTGACCTTTTGTCAATTTTGGCATTACTTGGGCTAATGTTGTTTCCCTGATCTATTTCTCCAAGTTCAAATAGTAATGCCACTTTTGCTCAACAATATCATATAAACCTTTTGGTAATGAGTTGGCAAATTCTATCGGTGTGTTCTTGAACTTTGACATCATGGCATATGATGCCTCTTCCACTTGACTCTTCTCATCTCTTTCCAATTTATCAAAATCAATATTCTTTAAACTAGATAAATATGCATTATTCTTGACATTATCACACAAATTTTCAAGATCATATAGTGGTTTGTGACTTACCACTTTGAATTGGCTAATATCATCTGATTTTGTCCTTTCTTCATCTGAATCAGGTTGTGCAACATATTTTCTCCTTTGTTTCTTTTGAACTTGGCCTCCTTGATCTGTAGCATTTATTTCCTCCTTGGCCTTTTGAGTTGTATCATGTGTGCTTGCTCTGGTGGGAGGGGCAGTAGGCTTCACTAGGCTTGGTTTCACAATTTTCTTTGCCTTAGCCACTGGTTGTGCCTTAGCCTTCCTCTTCTTTGGCTTGGCAGGAGTAGGTGCTTCCTCGGCTTCTTCTCCCTCAGCACCTTTTATTTCCTCTTCTTCTTTATCCTCTCCCATGCCTTGATTTAATGCAAGAGGTCTTTGAGTTTTTTCTCGTTCTTTCATCTTCTTCCTCTTCCTTATGTGCACCCTCACCAAATTTAGCTTTAAGCTTCTTGACCAACATATCTTTCTTCTTGAGTGTGGAGGCAGTTTTCAACTCCATGGTAATTTTTGACTTTACAATATCATAGATGCCAAATATCTTTGCACTTTTGTCAACTTCCTCTGCTAGGAGTGTAGTTATGGTTGCAGATGCTTCATCAACGTTAATTTCATACCCAAGTGGTCTTAACCATCTAACTCTAGGTGTAGCAGCTTGCACAAAAGTGCAGTTAGCATCAACAAGAAAACATATATCATTGTAATGTTTCTCAACCAAAGAATCAAGTATCCTCATTCTTTCTTTCATAGATTTCTTGAAATCTTCAAAGTAACTTGTCATCAATGTCTCAAAGTTTTCTCTCATCTACTTAATGTATTCATTTATTTGCACCACAATTGACCTATTGGTCTTCCATCCTATAGTACCAAAATAGGGGAATGTATTATGCATATAGAAGAATATGCAAACTAGTATTGAACCAAACTTGCATTGTGCACTCTTGGTTTTCCTTATAGCTCCAAGGTTCTCCATCAGTTGTTGTAGCTAAAGTTTTGCCAAATCATAAGTATGATCTTTCTTTACAATTTTATAACCAACATCCACAGCTATGTAGGGTACACTATTCAATCTGATGGATTGATAGAATTTATATGAGATTACCCTCACAACAAAGCCTAGTAGTGGATCAGTGATGGTGTCTATTGTCATGCCTCTTTTGTTCCATTTTGCTCCAATGTTTTTCTCTATAATTTCTTTGGAATCACTCCTCAAGGTCTTGGGTTGATCTAGGGTTGGGTAGCCAATAACTCTATGAACTATCCTCCTAGATATCTTAATTGGTCCACCCTCTAGCCATAAGCATCCATCATGTATTTGGCTGAATACTATTCCAATTCATTCAATTTTGAATACAGTAGGAAAATGTAGGGCACACATTAAACCCTTCTTTTCATTAATTTTATATTCTTCCTTCAAAACACCATTTTCACATAATGTGTCATAGGCTTCTCTAATTTTTGAGTCACCAATGTTACCAATCTTGCCATTATAACATTTTCTAACATCTTGGACCATAATTACTTTTGGTGGGATCATTGACAGAGTGTCAAAATGATCTTGTTTATAGGCGATGTTAGGAATGGCCTTAAATACAGGTTGTTTGACTTCATTACTGACCAACTAAACATTTAGAACTTTCTTTCATTCCACATTTTTTGAACTAGATCTATCAAACTAGGGTTTATGCAAAATTGAAACTATGTAGCTTGGCTTGTGATAAATACCTTGTGAAATTTGAGGAACTAGTGTGAGATTGCTATGAGAATCTCTGTAAATGCTTTGAACAGGTTGTATGAATCACCTTCTACTCTGCTCTCTCTTGCTTGAATTCAAAATGGATGAAAAATGAGCAGAAATTGATCATATACCCTTCAAAAACCTTGCATTTAATGTGGAGTGCTTACACAACTATAAGCTCGGCATTAACCAATTTTAGGATCACTCGACATCCTCTGATATTTCCATCACTTGGAAGCTAATACGAATTTGGCATCAACTAGCCACCCTTCTAGCTTGACATCAACTAACATTCCACTCGGCATCCATTGGAAACATTTCATGCTTGGCAACAACATGAAAAACTTGAAGATTTAACTTGAATTTTCAACAACATCTTGCATCTTTATTCATGTTGTAAGAATTTGGTATAGCTTTGATACCATGTAAGAATTGTCCTTAGAGAAAAATTCACCCAAGATCAAGGAGCATAAGCACAGGCACATAGTAGACCAAAGAGTATGATCAATATGAAAATGCTTTCTATTATCCGAAGCATCTGCATACACACTAGAAGATCATGTATATAAAGGCCTCTAAGATGCATCTAGAATGTGTCTAGAAAGAACTAGGAGATAAGCATGAAAACTAAGCACATATCCTCCACAATAAGAGGATAAGCACGATGAGGTGTCTAGAATGTTGTAGACACCATGTGCTCAAATAATGTGCTAACTTCTAAGTGTAGACAACGTGTGCATAATTAGAGTACAAACTCCTATGTTATCAACATCACAACTCACAAGACTATGCATACTCCTAGGTGAATAATAAATAAATAATAAAATATATGCATTAACCTAAGTAAACTTAAGTAAGTGTAAATAGTAAATACTTATTTACACCAACACCCCCCCTTAAGTGCAACTTACGGGAATGCCCTTAAGCTTACATAATCTAGGATGAAATGCATGATGGGTCCTGGCTACTAGGCCATGTTAGGTACCCCATGTACATTATAAGATGCAATCTCTCATAAAGTGGAGAAAGAGGGAAAACATCATGGGAAACCCCCCCCCCCCCCCCAATTACAACATACATCGAATATATTAGGAGAAGGACAAAACCTCAAAGAGGAAAAGTCCCCCCCAAAAAAGGAGAAGAAGGAGACAAGGTAGTCCCCCCCAAAAGGTAGTGTGTCGATCAATGAGAAATGCTCCAATGTAGAAGCTAATCCATGACTCTTTTATAATGTCCCTCCCCTTTAGAAGAAATAATGACAAAGATACATGTGAGATGCTTCCCCTATGTGTGGAAAGAATCTTGATGATGAAAGGTATCTCTAAAACCTGTTCAAGTGTCCCTGTGTCGATGTCGATGGTTGCTCCCTCCAAGACTTCTAAAAGGAACATGTGAACATTGAGCAAGGATCCATGTAGAACTTGTCTCAAAGAACCAATAGTCTCCTGAAATGATAAAGAGATCTCCTACAACTGTTGTACATAAGTATCCACAATCATATCAACCTATAAAGACTGATCATGTAGAGAATGGACATGAGGGTCAGAGTGAGCCCTTGCAAAAACTATAGAAGGATTGTCCCCATTAAAGAGAAGTTTAATATCATCAAAGAATTCCTCCAAATCTACTATGTGTGACTCAACAAACAAACCCAAAATGTCAATCAAGAAGTCATCGCCTGAGGCTAGAACTAGAAGACATAGTGTACCCTACTATGCTAAAGTACATAAATCTATCACTGCAGCAACAGATGAAGAATTCGCCTCAAAGAGAAGATGAATATCATCAATAGTGTCTCCCACATCTTCAATATGAGACTCCACGAATAGGCTTGCAAGGGCAGGAAGGAAGTCATCGCATGAAGGTAAAGTAGGAAGACGTGAAGGGTCCTGTTGCACTGAATCCAAAGCATCTGTGGTTGGAAGTGGATCAATGGAATCAATAGGAGAATCAGGAGGTGAGATCTCAACTGGAGTTGAAGGTACCATAACTAGAGTGACTGGATATAGAATGTCCTCTAGAAATGGAGGTACACATGGATCTCCATATGCTTCCCAAAGAGCCATCCAAACATCATGTGGAAAACTTGGCATAAGAAGAGGAGAAAAGGATTCCTTACTCATACTATTATACATAAAGCTAAGAAGTTTAGAAAGATATTTGAACGAAGGTAGTATCTTCGAGCAAAGAGAAGGAATCACTTATTGATGTTCTCTTAGATGATCAAGCATCAAAGCACTCCATTTTTTATAGTTCCTTGGTGTCAACTTGGGTCTTATACCAAACTGACATATGTGACAAACTTCCATGGGATCAATGAATGTATGCACCCCCCAAAATATATAAATAATCAATCAACCCCCCCTAATGTATGATTTGACACTTAGTGCAATAGCCACATGCCAATTTAGGGCCTATTTCTAAAAGCAATATTTCTATCCACATAACCTATAATCTAATTTCAGATCTAAAAAGTAGACAAAAAAAAATGCACTTTCAAAGAAAACAGAACTTGTTTTGGAGTCCAGATGAGCCCATACCAAGCATTTGAAGTGGCAAAAATTGGGATTTGTGACTTGCCAAAAAATTCAAGAATAAAGATCTCAAACCACTTGCACCAATGTGTAGATCATGAAATTCTAGCCCAAAACAAAAAAAAAACCGCTCGAAAAAAGGAGTCTGTATGAGGGAGACATTGCTATTTGAAAATCGCTGCTATAATTATTTTTCCTGAATCACCGCCGCACCTCCAAAAAATAAATGGCTCTAGATTTTGCCTCAGATGTCCGATTTGGATGAAACAAAATCTAATTTGGGGGTTTTTTGACCTTCTGAATGTGATGCAAATATTAGATTTGGACCAGCAAGCTTTAATCTTCACCTGCAAAAATCTCTCCTATAGGCCTAATGGCCAAATGCAGATCTGAAAAAAATTGCAGAGAGGCAGATGAAAAAAAATGCAGATCTAAAAATTAAATGTATAGATTTGAAATGATCATACCAATTTCAAAAATTAGGCCTTCAAGTTGCCTGTTTGTAAAAGAATTTTGCCTCAATTTTGACTATTGCCCAACATAGGCGAATTTATAGTCAATTCACCGAATCGACGCACCAGACACAGTGGTGAGGTCTACTTTAATTTGGCTCTAGACGCTCCCAATTTCTATGGATCTTCCAGATCTTTGGATTGAAAGTGTTGAAGCAACAATGGTCTCGAATGGCTAGTGACAAGAATCTCCCCAAGCTCTGATACCATGTAAGAATTTGGTATAGCTCTGATACCATGTAAGAATTTTCCTTAGAGAAAAGTTCACCCAAGATCAAGAAGCACAAGCACAAGCACATAGTAGACCAAAGAGTATGATCAATATGAAAATGCTTTCTATTATCAGAAGCATGTAGAAGCATGTGCATACACACTAGACGAGTCTGTATATAAAGGCCTCTAAGATGCATCTAGAATGTCTCTAGAAAGAACTAGGAGATAAGCATGACAACTAAGTATATATCCTCCACAATAAGAGGATAAGCATGATGAGGTGTCTAGAATGTTGTAGACACAATGTGCTCAAATAATGTGCTAACTCTTAAATGTAGACAACATGTGCATAATTAGAGTACAAACTCTTGTGTTGTCAACATGACAACTCACAAGAGTACGCATACTCCTAGGTGAGTAATAAATAAATAATAAAATATATGCATTAACCTAAGTAAACTTAAGTAAGTGTAAATAGTAAATACTTATTTACACCAACACGTGCTAATGTAGTCTTTTCAATACTATCTCCTTTGGAACTGATGTATGATATAACACTTAATATCAGTCCCACATACCTCTTGATTGTATAGTTTGATGAGGTGTACTCACTTGACCCATTGAATGAGGTGATATCTTCTCCATTTGTTGTACTAGAATCATCTTTTCTTTTCCATGTCTTGTTCATTTCATTTCTGATATTTTCAACATCTGCTTTGCCTTTGCCTTTGCCTTTATCAAATTCACAACTTGGTGCCTTTGACCTTGTTGGACAATGTTTACTGATGTGACTAGTCTTAAAATAGCTAGCATGTGGTTTGACTCAACCATCTTTTGTAATTACTACTGAAGTGTGTTCTAATATAGTTTTCAGGAACATGTCCATAGTCTTGACAATAATGACAGCTAAATCTTTTATTATAATCCTAGTTATAAGAGTTGTCATTGTTCCTTATCTTTTTTTGCTTGTTCAATGACCACATGGATTTGGATCTACATTCAAAAGCTCTATGTCCATACTTCTGATAGTTATAGCAATATCCTTCAAATCTGTGTGTATTCATGGTCCTAGTTCTACATTCATGTGCCTGATGACCCTGCTTGTTGCACTTGTGACAATGAATCATGCTTATAGGTCTAGCATTTTGATTTTTAGTCTTGCTTCTACACACATTAGCAATATGTCCTTTTTTACCACAATTATGACAAGTAGGTTTGGAGTCCTTACCTTATTGTTCCTTTCTTTAGTACTTTTGGATGACTCTCCTTCTTTAGTGCTTGTGTTTCCCAGTCTAGATGTATCAGTATTAGATCTAGGGGATCTCATCAATTGCTAAAAGTACTTGATGGCTTCATTTGGTTTGTCGAAACTTTCAGCAAATTATTTTTCCCTCTTTAAGTCATTTTGCAATTGTTCATTCTGCAATTTTAGTGTCATTATCTCAATGTCCTTGATATTCAATTTAGGGTATCCAATTGCATGTTGGAAATCTTGGTTAGTTCTAATGATGTCTCTTCCAGTCTATTGGACAAAGCTCTATTGTCTTCTTCAATCATGGCTTTGTCTTCCACAGCTTTCTTCTTCCATTCAGTTACCTCACATAGCATTATGGCATGTGATTCTTGCCCTAACTTGAGATTTCTAATTTCCTCAGCTTGGATCTTGTTCTTTTCCATCAGATCTGCAACTATTGCATCAAATTCATTTGAGTCTCCATTTGCAAATAGCTTAGTAGTGTCAATCTCTTTCTGTTGTGTGTCATTCTCTACAATAGCAATTTCTTTCCTTCTCTTCAAGGAATTCTTTAAGGCTTCTCTTGCCTCATTTAGCTATTGTAGAATGAGATGTATTTCAATCTCTTGGTTCTCAATAGTCTTCCCTAACTTGTAGGCTTCCATTTCAAGATATTTCCTCAAAGTTGCAAAGCTTCTCTTTTAGAGGACAAAGCTTTGATACCAATTGTTGGAATTACAATAGGAAAGGTAAACTTCTAAGAGGGGGGGTGAATCAACAGTTAAACATGAACCCATAAAACTTTCACCTTGCACCCATCTCATACATTAAATAGATAAATTGAAATAACATATAAAGCACATACATCTAAATCATGTAAACATATAAGCAATCACACATATGACACCAGATATGATTACCCAAAAACCCTCCAAGTGAGAAGGTAAAACTGGGTTGGGGATGACACCCACAAATCTTCACTACTGTAGTTGTAAAGTGTATCCAATTAAGGTTACAATGTTTTGATCATAAACTATGATCTACCCTATGAAAGGTCTGCCCTGTTAAAGGGTTACAAAGACTATTAAGTCCTTGTTAGAGGATTTCAACACCCTATTAGAAGTGTGCCTTGTTAAAGGACTTCAACTTACAACTAAGTAAACACCTTGTTAAAGGATTTCATATAGCCTAATAGGACTACTCTATTAAGAGATTTGACTAAAATCACCTGCTAAAATGTCTCAGCATAGATCCTACAATTGGCACTTTCTTGCCTGATGACAAATCACCTCTAAACACTTATCTTTTTTATCCTTCTCGATCAGATGTCTCAATACTATATCCTTTTCTCTATCCTCTATTCTTCTCTAACTAATTATATAATTTACTCTTACTTCATAACTTCTAAGTCTCCATGAATGCTCTATTTGTCCTGTAAACTTCTCCTTTTGCTCACTAAACTTCATTCCACACACATAGATAGTTTAGGGTTTTGTCCTCCTTAAGAAGACTAGGAGACTTAGGATTAGGTATGAATCTATGACTAAGATTCATCCAATTTTCCACTTAAACCTTCCCATTTTCTAATTGGTTGCATGTAATTGCATAGGGAGTCCGCATGTAGATTCATCCTTATCTCCAAAAGATTGTCATCTATCGCCTAAAAAATGGTTTACATAGTTGTTTGTTCCATTACAAAAAAATATGTCCAATTTGTGTCACTTGTCATATGAAGTTACTGATGCTTGCATGCACTATAATTTTGTTCTGACTCAGCACCTGCATTGCTCGGCATCTATTGTTTACTCAGCTCCTGAATCACTCGGCATTGTCTATCTACTCGGCACTTGAGTGACTCAACACTCATCACAACTTGGCATGGTCTAATATTTATATGTTATGCTCAGCATGTATTACTAGTTTGGCATGAACTAAGTAAATGACTTAAGTGTATTGACACTCACTTGTCAAAACCAATCTAAGATCAACATAACAATCTACATGTTTTAAATCGCATCCCTCCTTAAATCATTGAAACATTTGATCAGGAGGACTCAATGATGTTGTGTGGACGTCATGTATAGGTTGAATATATTGCATATGGATTTGTCTTTGATGCTTGAGTCTCATATAAAATTTGTTGAGCATTTAGAAAGAATAGTTGTGGATCTAAAACAAAACAAAAAAAGAGTGGTTGTAGACCCATGAGCATGAAAGTTATGAGAATATCACTTTCTCTAATGTTATCTCATGCTGGCATAAAATGTTTGAAAAAGACCACTCTAACCCATGCACAGAATATCAACAATTACACTTAATAATGAATGAAAGATGTAGCTTGTGTTCTAAAGAAAAAATGAATGACAGTAGTAAACAGAATAAAGATGGATAGACATACATTGGTATAGTACCTTGAAGTGTTGCATTTCACATTAAAGTGGCAAAGATAAGGTCAAGAACCAAAAGACTGTGGAGTAAAATGTATAGGTAGATGTATTGACATATCATGGCCTTGAGGTGGTTGCTTCATTGTTGCCATGTTCATTGAAGTGGCATGTGAGGATGAAAGTGTTGGCTTACTTACATTAGAGAATGTAAAGGAATGGATTGAGACCATTGTAATGGTTGATTCATTATACTTTGGGGTTATGACTATGTTGTCACTAGCACTCGACCTTGCTGCCCCACATGCATTTGTGATTGTTGGCATGCTTGTGGTTTTTGGATCCTTCATTGAATGAAAGGACCCTATTAGGACTTAGAAGAAATCTAATATTTAGGAAAGAAAAGCTAATCCATGATATATGTATGTCACAGTTGTAATACTAATCTTAGAAGTCTATTGTGTGAGCGAGCCATGCTTTCATGATAGAGGGAGCAACTAGAGGGCCTAGTTCAATTGACTTTTAAGGAACTTGGCAAGATTGGCTCAGAGGGAGTGGACCATGATGCTACCACCTAAGTCATGATAAATGCATACTCTCTGAGCTTGAGATTCCTCTTATTAGGGTGCAACTAGAGGATCTATTGTAATTGACTATCAAGGATTATATTGATTCAGAGGGAGAAGATCATGTCTAGATGACTTGTCTATTGACAAGGAAACTATAGCAATCAAGAAGTAGATATACAATACATGTTTGTGAATTTCTTCATGTTTTGCTTGGAACCAGCAAGATAGAAAAGGAAATAATATTACTATAGTCTAGTGACCCAGCTCTAGGCTAGCTTTATGATGTGCTAAAATAAGAGATAATTATTTCATACCCTTGAATACTGTTCATTGGTTAATGCTATAACATTGGGATGAAAAATCTTGTATGCTTCTATGATTAACATTTTCCATTGGGATAGTTTTGTTTTATCAATTTTGAAATGTCTTTAGGATGGATCAAGAAGCATAAGAAATTACATTCAAGGGAAAGAAAAACTTAATACTTTAAGTTATGAAGCTGGAGTTAAGATGGAAATCATATTTTGAGGGAGTTTGATAATCTATTAAAGGAAACCATGGATGAGAAGGTCAAGAGGTTGATGTATGTACTTGGAGCTTAAAATAGAAGCCACATTATTATGAATGTTTGGTGTCACCAAACTTGGGGATAAATCCAAAGATTATTATATTCACTCATGTTACTATGGAATTAGACAAGTAAATTTGTGTATGAAAACTAACTGCCATGAATAATGTTGTGATCAAAATAGAGGGAGTTGTTAAAAGACCTGCCAAGTGGATCTTTAATGACTTTGATCATAGTGATTCATGGAAGTAGTTTGTGGAGATGGTTTCTGGACAAGCTACATTATCACTAAAGTACAAGTGGTCAATATTCTCACCAAGTCTCCTACCAAAATAATCTTTGTGCATTTTGAGACTAGCTTGGAAATTGTGGAGAATGAAGCTAAGACTGGATAGAGAAATGTAGCATATCATCTAATATTAGATGATGAAGCGATATGTTGATCCTAATTCTTTATGTTGATGATTATAGGAGAAGACTATCCCATTAATCAATGTAAGAAAGAATTGACTTCTGAATTTGACATGGGCTTAGGGATTCTTCATTAGTTCCTTGGATTGGAAGTTCATCAAAAGTCTAGGAATATCTTCCTACATCAAAAGAACTATACTATCAATATTTTGAAAAGATTTGGAATGTGGAATTGTCGACCTATGTCAACACCTATGGAAATCAACTTACAAGTTAAAGGAAGCAAGTGTTGAATCCAGACTAGTTGATCCCACTTTATAAAAATAGATAATTGGATCTCTGATGTATCTGGTGAATACTTGACATAATATCTGCTATGCTATGAAAGCATTAATTTTGTTCATGTGTGAACCTCATGAAATTCATCTTGTTTCCTTGAACCATATTTTAAGGTACCTTCAAGGAACTATTGGGTATGAACTTAAATATGAGAATACCATCTTGGAGTTACTAGATATATTGATTTTTATTGGGCCAAAAGTGTAAAAGATTGGAAGAGCACATCAAGATGTTGTTTCAGCTTAGGATCAACTATGATCTCATGGATCTACAGGAAGCAAGCTTTAGTTGCTCAAAGTTCTATTAAGGTAGAGTATATTGCATCAACAATGGGAGCAAGAGAAGCAGTGTGGCTTTGAAAATTGCTTTCTAGCTTACTTTGTGAGCCTCTGAAACCTACTACTATTCTCTTTGATAACCAAAGTTGTATCAAGTTATCTGTGAATCTAGTATTTCATAATAGATCCAAGCATATAGAAATTCCTTACCACTACGTAAGAGACATGGTGGAAAGAAGAGCTATTTAGTTGGAATATATTAAATACAGGTGATCAAACAATTGACATTCTCACCAAGGCTCTTCCTAAAGTGAAGGTTGATCATTTCAGAAAGAAACTTGGTATGGTTGAAATGTAAGTTTATGAGATTGAGTCTCAACTTTGTAAATTTGTATTATCTTTAATAAAGATGTTTAAAGTGTAAACTCTTTTGTCATATGTGTGACTCTATGACTTATGGACCTACCCTATGTACATTATAAAAAGGTGACAATCTTTTATAATGAAATCTCAACTCTAATATTATAAGGTGATGACTTTATAATTAGCAGATTACTATCATGATGAATATCATGTGACTTGATATTCATGGACAAGTCATGATAGTTAAAAGAACATGTTAATAGATATCATGTGACGTGATATCTGTAGAAGATCGGTATGTTCATTTTTATCATGGTGGATATTATGTGACATAATATCTATGGATATACCATGATCTCATTTATAATTATTAGATTTCTATCATGATGAATATCATGTGACTTGATATTCATGGACAAGTCATGATAGTTAAAAGAACATGTTGATAGATATCATGTGGCGTGAAATTTGTAGAAGATCAATATGTTCATTTTCATCATGGTGGATATTATGTGACATAATATCTATGGATATACCATGATCTTATTTATAATTATTAAATTACTATCATGATGAATATCATGTAACTCGATATTCATGGAAAAATCATGATAGTTAAAAGAGCATGTTGATAGATATCATGTGACTTGATATCTATTAAAGATCAATATGTTCAAGCTCATGGTGGATATTATGTGACATAATATCTATGGATATACCATGATCTCTTATGGTAGATATCATGAGACTTGATATCTATGTACACACCATAACTAGAAAGAATATCATGAGACTTGATTTTCTTAAATATATCTAGATTATATCATTTTTCAAATAAGGAGAACTTATATATGTATATGCACTTTGTCTTCCCTAGCTAAGAGGGAGTTTTAAAGCATGTAGCTTTAGTCTGACAATAACTGTGATCAACATATATATACATATGTATATATGTACAACATTATCATATACATACGGTTATATATATGCATATGTATTATTGTTGTATCTGAATCAATGCACAATTGAAACCGATGATCCTATATATTTTTTTTGAAATCATTTAAGGCATGATCGAAACTTATTATGATTCCTTTGATATTTAGATCACTATCAATCTATACTTGATATCGGGTTGCAGATCATAATGATTGGTAATACATTGTTAGACTTGTGTTAAGTATGTAACAAATCAGGCATGATTAGCTAACACCGAACAAATGTGATGATGAATGTTCACGTCTCCATTTGGAGACATGACCATTCACCCCCAAACCCTTCCACATGATATGGATACTTGATCTACCCAGATAAACAAGGTATCAAAATCAATTAATGCAACTAAATCAAAGCATCAAAAGAAATTTCAAGTTCAAGAATATTATATTATCTCTATTATTTTTGTACTAACTTCTACAGATTTTGGAACAAATCTATGCTTTGTCAACAATGTGCATACCTACACTAAAATTGTGCATCAGCAAGCCACAAATTTGAAATCTGGTAAGAAATTTTACAATCATAATATAGATTCTATAGATTTTTTTAGTTTTTTGGGTAGAGGGAGGCTTAATGTTGACTCAAAGAAAGCTTGACCTTTTCAAACTTTCCTCAGCCATACCAACAAAACTAAAGGTGTTATTTGATAATCTATTTCCATAACAACTATCTAAAGAAAAATAATATCTTACTAATAATAAAAAAGGTAGAAAACATGGTATGCCCAACCTAGTCCTCTATCTTTATCTTTTTTACTTTGTGGCCCTCGCCCTTCTCTTTACCCTTGTTGTTTCATGTGGATGCTTCCCCAAATACATAGGTAAGATTGGCTATTTCAAATACTTCATCTTGTACCTCTAATATCTCTTCCTATAGATATTGTTTGAACTAATTGTGAAGCTTGGGTCACTATGCATGCAATAGATATGGCAACAAATCTAATTTTTTGGTCATTGCCACCTTCCTAGCTTTAAATAACTCCTAATCCTTAGTGAAGTTGACTAGGTAGCATAAGATGGGAATGTTTACCTTATCATAGTTTCTAGGTAAGGGAATGGTGAGAGTTTTATTTATATTTCTTAATACCCTATCCAACCCTAATAGGATGTCACTTTCAATGATGCTCTAAATAGAATTTTGAGAATTTCTTATCATTTTCAAATTGAAACACTATAGAAATGAAGATGGAAGGAATGTGGAGGTTATCCCTAAACATGTCCTTACTGAAAATAAAATCATTTCTAAAAAAACTCCCTAACAATCCTAATTACAAGGTCATGTGGGAAAACTATCATAAGATTACAACTGTGCCTCATTATCAAAGGTGATTCGCATGTTCCTAGTACCCAACTTAATCATAGTATCTATCTCTACTACTCAACTCTCCAATACGATAATTATCACAACTTAACCATTGTATCTATTAGCATGATTTTTTATGGTATTCCTTTGGGGGAGTCTATCGACATGTTTGGAGAGATAATTAAGTGCTTATGTGTTGCATTCATGGGTTGGTTTGTCATTGATGTCAACATATATTATTTCTAGTTGGAATAGTCATAATTTTGGTCAGTGTGGTCAGAGCATATAGAGTTATGTTCAACAAGGTTATAACATATTGATGGATATGTCTATGTTTGTGAAAAGTAATTTGAAGGTTTGCATGAGTTGTGGAAAATTTGTAGAAGATTGGTTGCAGACCAATGTGTAGGGAACAATTTACTAGTATTTGAGTTGTATCTATTCAAAGAGATGGAATTTTGTTCACCGAGCTTGGATTTTGGTTGAAGGAATGTTCATGGTAATATGTTTGAGGTATTAGATGCTAGTGATTATTCTATGATGGTTGTTGAAGTTTAATGTGTCATATGTTCACGGTCAAGCTCATTGAGTATTGGAATTTGCTTTGGATGTGTAATTGTAATGTAACATGTAATGCATTGTCTTAATGAGGTCCTATATTATTCATTTTACATTGGGAAGGCCTCAAGGCTGACTTAATTAGTTGATTATGACTTGGTATAAAGGAAAGGTTGATCATATAGTTCACCCTTGTATATATTATCCTAATAATTATTTTGTGAAGACAATTCTAAAGCAATTTGGATAGTGGATTTAGTTGACTTCTTATTGTCTCCTAATAGGGTTGAAGTAGCTCCTAACAGGGTTGGAATCTTCTAGGAGGGATTAAAAGTCTCCTAACATGGACTATATTATCTTGCATTTTGTCACCACAAAATGTTGGTAACAACACAAAAAAATTTCAAGCTAGTTTTGTGTTTCTCTAAGCCTGAATTTGATGTTCAATTGCTTAATGTTGATTGATTGATCTATTTCAATTCGTATATCAAATCATTTTGTTGAAGGCCTTTGTCAAGTCTTTTTTGTTTTATTGTTTGTTGAACCTTTGCTTGATTTTTGAAGCCTCCATCATCCTTTATTTTCTTTTGAGTTTGCTTTTGTTGGTTTGTAGTCATTTGGTTTTGCTCATGTCATGCCTTTTGCTTTTCCCTTCAATTTGGTCTAACCTAGAGCTCAATCGGAGTTGTCAGTGAATAGATGACCATTTTAGTGCCTTAAAGTAGACCTTTTTGGTGCAACAACATGAATTAAAAATATGATATTATATTTTTAATTTGACTTTCACTTTTTTATCAATATTACTTAAATTCACTTTTTGTTAGGTTTTTAAGTTACTTTAACTTTAAATTTTAACTTAAAATGACTATAGTGCACTTTATGTTATAATTTTAAGTTGAGTTACTTTTTAATTTTTCACTTAAAGTAACTATATAACTATATAGTTCCAGTTTAAATATTTTATTTTTAAATCAAATGCTTATTTTAAATGTTACTTTTTAAATGATGTTTATATGTTATATTTTTAAATATGACATAGAAATATTGTTTATGACCCATTTAGTAACATTTTTATAAATTTAAGTGAATTAAATGACTTTAAGTTATCAAAAGTGGACATTTTATATGCAATTACATGTAAAATCCATGAAAACTAGATATTTTACATGTCACTGCATATAAGGTTCAACTTGGTGGACCTTTTTGATGTCATTACATCAAAAGGTTATCAAAAGTGGACCTTTTTGATGTCACTGCATCAAAAGTGAAGTTTTTATATCTTTTCATCCATAATGTGAGATGTAACTTAAAATGTGCAATTAACCTCAAAAGGTCTGATTTTGATTGCTTGCACATTTTAAAATATGTTATTGACCCAAAAAGGTCTTATTTGCCTTGTTTCCACATTTTAAAATATGCTACTGACCTCAAAAGGTCCAATTTTAGCTTGAGACATGTTTTGATATGTGTATTAGCCTCCAAAAAGTCTAATTTTGAAGAAATGCATTTATTTGCCCTCGAAGAACCCGATTTTGATCATAAATGGAGATTTTCTTGATGGATTTACATGAAATCTTTTCCATTTAAGGCATTTTTTATGGGCAATGAGTTTTCTTGCATTCAAAATGGATCTAACAAGTTAAAAAACATTTTTGGAAGCTCCAATCTAGGCACGTTTTTGACGAAATTAGCATTTTTTATCCATTTTTTCGCTCCAATCCAAATAGAATTGGCTTTATTTGGTGTTTGCATTGCATATTGGTGCATGATTTGAGGTTTAAACACGAAATCAATTTGCTCATGCACCATGGTGAATTTTTTTTTTTGCTAAAAACGTCCCAAGCACATATATTTCAAAATGTTGGATATTGGAGCAATCTTAGGGCACGTTTTGGCATCATTTGACAACTATTCCTTGTTTGTTGCCCTTTCCCATTTGAATTTGTAAAAACTTGAAAGATTCAAACATTTTTGGAGAATTTTTCAACATTAGAGCATCTTTCTCCTTCATTTTTGGCACTTATCTTCATGTAAGTGGACTTCTTCTTTCTTGTTATTTAATTTGTGCTTATCTTGTTGATTTTACACACATAATTGCTTGATGATTGCCACTTTTTGAAATCTATGCCATGGAAAGTGCATTTTTCCTTTAAAAATGAAGAAATTGTTCATTTTTATATTTTCGGTTCTTTCCCAAGTTCCAATTTTGAATTTGAGTGTTGAAGTGTTTTGCATCTTGGCATGTTTGAGTCACTTTCCAAAGGTATGTTTTTCTTTATGTTTTTGTGCTTTGTGTTTTCTTGCTGATTTTCTCCACTTTGGAGAAGTCACAAGTTCTTTCGCATGAACTTGTTGTTGCTTCACTTCATGCGAAAGCATCATCACGTTCCACTTTCCATTTTCGTGTCACAACACCTCACCTCTCATTCAACGAATGTGATTACATGTTTTCCATCTCATTCACCATCCACACATGCATGTAATCTCATTTTCCATTTCCATTTTCACTCATCTCACTTTTTGCATTCATTGGCACGACACGATTACACGAAATGTCTTACGTGTAATTGCCTCCAAAAGGTCTGATTTTGATTAAAATTCACTTTTTGAAAAGTCAAAAAAATGACATTTTCATCTCTCATGTATTTTGACTTCCCCTTTTCACCAAAAGTGACTATAAAACTCATTATCCCTCTTCCATTTTCCATTTCCATCCCTCCATATGCATTTGCGCCTCCATAAGAAAATAAATATTTTTGCTTCTTTCCATATCATCCTCCATTCACACTTACATGTGAAGTGCATCCTCCACCTACAATCACATCTCATCTCACCTTTCATCACCCCTTGCATGTTGCACTTACATGTACTCATTTTTCATGCAATAATGCCTTGAAAACCCTAAGTCACTTTTGAAATCAACAATCTTCATTTGCACACATTCTCATGCATTCCACCTTCACACATTCTCATTTTATTCTATTTCATTCCATCTTCCATATTTTCACTTTCATAACACTTCATTCCACTTTCTGTTCAATTCATTTTCATCCATTGCATCTGCATATGGTTTCTTCGAGATCATTTTGTTGGATCTACCAAGTCTCCAATTTGTTTCCAGATCTTTGTTGATCACAAATCAACTTGTATGGTGATTCCATGTGATGATGTATTTATGCTTTAGTATTTTTGTGTTGCACTACAAGCATAAGAAATGTCCTCACCATCAAAATTCAAAGGCAAAATGAAATATCAATATGATAAAGAGTTGGCTCATGCAACTCCCTCATCAATTGTATCTATTCTGGATAATATGATGGACACGAAGATTGGTCATGTGGATGTGGCTGATTTTTTGCAAAGAGTTGAAGCTCCAACTAGTCATGAAATAAAGCGTATCAAGAGAAGTAGCATTCACCTAGTGTCTACATTTCTTATGGTAGCCATAGAACTTGATTTCATTCTTGGATGCCCACAATGGTTTACTCCAAAGATGAAGATTGTCAAAGATGCTGACGACAAGGTTATCATTACCCTTGATCCTGAGGTCACAGAACAAATCTTCAAGGTTCCACATAATGTAGAATGTGTAGATTTGAAGAAAGAATCATCTTTGGCATGTTGGAATGGGCAAAAGGGTAATTATCAGAAGTATGTCAATCTTTACTGGTTAAACAATAAAAGAAGAAACTTCTCCAGATGGCCAAAAACTATTCATCGGTCTAACTTTAAACAAGAATATAAGGATCTCATCATCCTTCTCAAAAAAATTTGTGGCCTTAAAGATTCCACTAATTTTGAGCCATGCATGTATAAGTTCATGTTTCAAATCATGGAGAATAAAGAACACATCTTTTGGGGAGAGCTCATCAGCACTACACTTTGCCAATAGATAGGTAGTGTGGGAACATCAACACCCTTCTACATGAATTCTTATCTTGTTTATATTCCTACTACCATGGGATCTTTCTCTAGTCTTTCTACCAAGGGAGATTGTCTTCAAGTTCCTATTTTGGATTAGTATGACCAAACCACTTTGGCAAATAATAAATTTCATTATAAAAAAGTCCAAGATGCTTTCTTTGGGCATTTCCAATGCTTGTTCAAGAAACAATTATCTGTCAAAAGAGTATCTGATGTGGCATGGGAGAAGGTGAACCAATATGGTTGTATTTTCATTCAGTTTCTCACTTTCACATACTTGAGAGTTGGATATTTCAAAGGCAAGCTGTATACCTTACCTAGGTATGCTACCAATTGAATTATTTTGATGGAGCTAGCTAGATAGCTCATGAACGTGTAGAGTGATTAGCATGCTATACATAGGCTTGGTTTTGGCACTACCTCGGCTAAACCTTTGGCTATTGGAAACTATTCAATCATTTATGTACCTAAAGCAAGGAACATGGAAGCAGAGTTGCAGTTGATCACCTTGAAGAAGTTTAAACCCAGATTTGACTTTGATTATAGAGAGACAAATTCTCAAATGAAAAGAGCTTACACTCATGTTCATCACATTGAGGACATGTTTGGATTGATATGAGGACAAAGCTTGACATCATGAAGATGGACTACTGCAAATTAACCCTGCAATAGATAATTGATCTTAATATATTGGAGATCCCTTCAAATTTCTAAGTTGAAGATGATGGCAACATTCTTGATCTAGAGTTTCATCAAGCCGACTTTGATTCCTATCCAATGACAAAAAAATGAAGGTACTTCTATCATGGATAGATTTCAATCCATTTTGGCAAACACTAATAAATGGTTGAAAAATAAAGGTCGTAAAAGATTAAATCCTAAGATGGGCTTGGATTCTGGAAGTTTTGGTCCTCCTAGTAGGAAGTCACAACTGGAAATCACAGGAAAAGATGGTGCTTCATCTTTTAATGCTAAGGGTTTCCTCAAATTCAAATTGAAGGGTGGAAAAGGAGCTAAATCATCTCAAATCTCTAAACCAATTCAAGAATTAGATGAAGAATTAGAAGAAGAATTGGAAACAAAATCCGATAAAGAAGATTCAGATGAAGAAGGGGAAATCATGATCATATCTCCTCCAAAGCCTGCACAAGCTTGTGCACTGTCTATACATGAAGAGCCTTTTTTGCATGAAGTAGATGACAATGTGGATTCATTCTCCATTGTTTTTAATCCTTCCATTCCAGTCTTAGAAGTTAATACCATGGCTCTTCCTATTTCCTCTATTGCTCGTCACATCCCTACAAATGAACAATATAAGCATTTAGCAAATGTGTTTGAGGATTTTCCAACTCTTACAAGTGGTCAAGTTTCCCAACTTGATACATCTTTGACAGGGTTTGAGCTTTTCATGACAAAGTCTTCTCAACGTGTTCCTTTTCCTTCAGCTGTGCAGACTGAATCTTGTTCTATTACAATGGAAATACAATCAAGATCAATGTCAATACTCTCCACTATATCTAGTTCTATAGATGAAGGTTTCAGCCTACCTACATGGTTGAGAAAAATAATAATGAAGAGGAGAAAAGTGGTTGTTCCTCCGAAAAATCTCCCTGTTCAGAAGACCAAATACAAATCTTTGAAAGACAAGATTGTTTCAAGGATTTTGGTTGATTTAGATAAAACCAAATTTGTTAAAGTTGTTAAGCCCTAGGTGGACAAACTTGTTGAGGAACTTACTAATTCTGATTACAAGTTTACTAAAGTTGAAATCGAAAAGAAATCATGCTTGAGTTGTTTGCAAGATGCATTATCTAATGTATCAAAGGGTAATATTGAGCTATGGGAAAAGAAAAGTCAACTAAAACAGGAGGTCTCTCATCTGAACAAGGTCATTCAGCAACAATCTTCTCATAATGTTGTCATTATGTCTCAAACATCTAAAGAAAGAAAGTTGATTCAAGCTACCAAGTCTTGGATACATGAAATCATTTCTGAAGGAGTTCGAGCCATCACAGAGACATTTGCAATTCTTAGGCGCATCAAAGAGATGAATGAAATGGAGCAAAGTTAGATTTCTTCTTTGAATCAAGAAGTAGATAATTTGAAGGAAATCCTTGATGATTGGGATGAAATGGTAAGATTTTATTTGGATGTCTTGGTCTCATGTGACATTCATCCATCATGTGAAATGTTCTTTAGATATCAAGGTCTCATTGGTTACAAAGAGGAAACATTGAGGAAACTGATCACAAAGTTTCAGGCAACCTTTGGAGATTGTCAAGCAGTTGAAGCAAGTGTTATTTGTGATTTGGAACAGATGGGCTACCATGTTATTGATGAATCTGGTAATCTCATTATAGTAGAAAGAGTAAATTTAGAATATACAATTGGGATCAATGCTGATGTAGATTCTAAAGACTTTAGTTCACACATAATGAACAAGATTATCTTGTATAAATCCTCAACAAAACACTTTTTGGATACCATGGCAACAAATTTTAAAGTTTTACAATCAACATATGCAAATGCAATGAGAGTTAAGCCATATCGAAGACATGGAGATTGTTGATCTTCCCACCTTGCGTGACATCGTTTCCAATTGTTGTTTCTATTTTTTCATGTTAGTAGTTGTAAAGGATGCATTACATGAAAATTTTTAATTACATGTAATGTGAGTTACATGTATGTAAAAGGATGTAATGTGACTTGCATGTGCAGTTGCATGTAACCCTTTATTTTCTCCCGTAGTTAGAGTAGGTCAAAGTTGGTTGAGTTGCTCCCACTTTTTCCTCCACATTTTTCTCAACTCTTTTGCCTATATAAAGGAGAGCCCCATCATTGTAAAATCATCATTATCTTTATGCAAGAGAGCCCTGCAGAAATTGTGCCAACAGAACTTTGTTTGTGTAAGCACTATTTTGAGAGAAAGTGAACACAAAGGAGCATTTGAGACTTAACTTTGATTAAGTAAGATTGTTACTTGCATGACTTATAAGCTTTGTCTATAATTCATTTAAGTTATCTTTGATTCATGTTATCTTTTGTTCTTGATAATTGTATCTCATGAATTGAATAGAAAAGAGTTAAGAAGAAATTGGAGCCAGAGCTTTGACTAAGAGCAATTGTGGAAGTGTATAGCTAGAAGATTTGTCTATAGCTTATATTTTCTTCTTAATTCACAAAATAGTTAAGTTATTCTTACTTTTAGGAGTCTTTGTGCCCTAATTGTAAATATTTTCCATATAGAAGTATGATCAAATTTAGAGCCAAACAGGTACATTTTAGCTAGCCTTTGCGTTAGTGAAGGTTTATCGGTATCATTGTTTCCAGCTCTTGATAAAAGTATAGTTAGAGATTCACCCTACCCATTACTCACTCCACGAGTAAGTGGATTCTTTCTTGAAAGATAAGAAGAAAGGATATTGGTAACACCCATTTTATAAAATCTCTTAACTTCTTGCTTACCTTGAGTTGATCCAAGGAACGGTGAGAAGGGGGAGTCTTCCCTTTAAGGTAGGAGAGACTCTGTCTCACGCATTGTGGTTGGTCATCCTATTTTGCGACTGAATTTTTACCCAAAACTATCGGTTGCAAAATATCCACCCAACAGACTACATGTATTGATTGTATGTAAGTGGCTCCTAACAAAATCTTACCCTTTCACAAGGAACTTTAATATTAGTACATCATCTTGTGGGCATCATTCCTACTAGGGGTTTCCCTCTAATCAAGAGTTTCCCTAGTTAACATATCTCCTGTCATTTTGTATGTTTGTTTAATCTATTGGTTGTATGTTTTAGGTTTGATAAAGCTAAATTAAGTTGTTTAAGCACACAATTGATTCACCACCCCCCCCCCCCCCCCCCCCCCCAACCCCCGTAGTTGTATTGCTGGACTTTACTTTCTAATAGTATCTTCTTAATAGGTTTCGACATCCAAAATTTCTAATAAACTATGTTTATTTTCTTTTGTAATTTAAATGATTGGGGCCAAGGCTCATTATTATTGCATATTGAGTATCAGCTCATAATTAATTAAAGATTTCAATTGAAAAATGATAATAAATTACATACAAGGTAAAAATCAAATAAATAGTAATCACATTAATGAAATTTAGTAATTATCATTTTTTATTTAAATTAGGTAAACATTCGCCTATGAGAAATCTCTAAGCATAATTTTTTTTCGTGAAATGCAACTATAGACTTAAACTACCAATTAAACCTTTGAAAGTTTTCAAAACCCTTTTCTTCAAATCTATTTTTCACAAACTATGACATACATGAGATGAGGTCTCTTGGAATGTTCTGTCAAATAGTTATTGTGCTTGTATGTAGTTCAAAATCAGGTATTCATGTACATTAGTTTTATTATATAGAAAGTCTCTAGACAATATTTTCAATAAATAGATTGTGTATATCTATAACTAATGCATTTAATGCCTTGTCCATACTTCAATAGTTTGCATCCATTTTAGTTAGAGCATTTCCACCTGTAAAATTTGACATAAATTATCTTATTTTATTTTTACATATATTTGTAAAATCTCCCACTTTGCATAGACTAGGATTATTCTAGCAATGGTTGAAAATATTCCCATTAAGCCTATCAATTTCATTTTTCTAGAACTACTACATTTGGGCCCATTTTCTAACGATTGTTCATCACATGAAGTGATGAAACAATTTCAGACAACTAACTAATGATCCATTGTTGAATGGGCATCAAAATTTTTGATGGAATTGGAAGTTGTCACAATATCGATGCTAAATTTCATCGGTAGGACACGAGGAAGTGATAGTTGTGAAAGCAACTTGACTATCATTCCTATCATCAATGGTATGGTGTGTCGGCATTGGTAGTTTGATGATAAGGAGTTAAATTTACCAATGAGGATGTTGTTTGATGTATGGCATCCTCATCGTGTATTATGTCAAAAATTATTAGTTTGACATCACATATCAAACAATATGTTAATAGCATAATCGTGTCAAGCAAGATTTTTTCTAGTTAACGAGTTCATTTTGGTAGTGATATAGTATTCTCTTGCCATAGACCATTTTTAAAATTTTGACTTAAAAATTACATAAATGTATTAAAATAATACACATGATAAAATGGGTTTTGTTCATTATCTGAGTGGCATATATCAAGCTTAAAGCCCCAATATTGGAATGAAAATCAACTTGATGACATTTATGCAAGAGATTGACGCAATTTTGTCAATCTCTTGAATAAATGTCTTTAAGTTGTTTCTCATTCCAATAGTGGGACCTTTAGCTTGATATTTTCCAATTTTACAATCAACACTCCTCATATAACCATTTGCATTTTATTTTAGAATATTTCTACAATTTTTATGTCAACTTCAAAAAAAAATGGTTCCTCCAGCCACAAACTAGCATGGAAATCAATAATTGGCAAATATTTTGCCTGAGACAATTATACTATACAAAGGTCATCAGACTTCAAAGAAAGAGCATTGGCATGATTTACAAGTTCAAAGAATATAGAATAATAAAATATATGAAAGCACATTATGGATTTATTAACATTTTCATCATAGAAAAGGATGTCCATGTTAATAATGTTCTAATTATAGCAAAAAGGTGTTGCTATTATGGTGTTGACAAGGTTAGGTGGATGCTTGCATGAGACATAATAGCATATACATTGTATTACTAACTACAATGAGGGATGTAAATGGTTTCCTTAGAGAAATCTAATGCACAAACCAATCAGTCCAAAAGTTGCAAAGAACCTTTAAAACAAGTATTTTTCCTGGGCTTAAAATATACTACTAGTCAAAGTTACTATAACTATGCCACAACAATACATAAAAGAAAACTTCCCCTAATAAGTGATATGAGAGTTTTGGAATGTGGAATCCAAATCAGTTCATGACAAAAAAGTATTCTTGGGTCCTTGTGGAAGCATTCATATTTTACTTCCTTGTATATGTTCACTGGTAGACTTTTAAGCTTGATTTCCTTGTAACAAGGCATTATAAAGTTTGAACTATACTTACTAAATATACTCGTGGAATTTTTCTACCACAATGGGTTTCTATCACAAACAGAATGTTAAGGTGGTGTTCTTGAAATACCTTCTTGCCATTTAACTTTCTAAGTTATTATCTCAATCTATACGTCTATTTCATTTTGAGCACTATGTCAAGTAAAACAACATATGTAAGCTAATTTGATAAGAACAACAACATTTCAAAAGACTTAAGGATGAATATGTAAGTTAATTTTAAAAATTACAATATCATTGGCTAAATATTTGAAGACAAAAAATTATAATACTTGCAGATGAATAACGTATTTTGGATTTCCTTTATCATTTGTTTCTGATGGAGTCCTATGCATACAATCAACAATAAAGACTTGATATTCTATTTCAGAGGATAGATGGAAAATCCCTACAAGCAACACCCATTACAAGTATAGTGATGCTTATCTCTTTCTCTCTCATTTCACAATATAAGAGAACCACAAAATTAGAAGAAACTATATTTGTGGAAATTGCTCATTTTTAGTGTTTGAAAATCATGGTTACAAGTGATAAAGTTACATACATTTGATTTTGGGTGCACAAACAATGTATGCAAATAGTTGATTGACTAGGATAGTACAAAAATTGACACCAAAAATTTTCTACTCTGTGATAGTCATCTATACAAAAGATCAATTTCATTAAATGACAAACCAAGAAAGTCTGAAATGCATAATAAAGAGATATAAAATATCAATAATGACGAAAGAAACATACCTTAAACTGATAAGGTTCCATGGCAAAGGAGCTATCAAAACGAGGTGAGTGTAGAGTTTACTACATTAGAGGAAAAAAGACAAGGAAGGAAAAATGAATATTATTTGGTAAAGACAAGTATAGTAGGAATACAAATATTCATAGTAGGATTATTTGAAGCAATAATATATTACTTAATTACAGACGAGACATTACTAATTATGAAAGGAGCTCATTTGTATATGAACAACCAAGCACTTAGTCTCCTCAATAGCCAAGAAAAACTAAGTCATACGAATATGAAATGGATGGAGGCTTTGCAGGCCTACACCTTAACCATCAAGCACAAGAAGGGCATATCCAACAAAGTAGCTGATGCACTTAGTCTAAGGAGCATGATTGTTTCTCATATTCAACTAGAAAGTGTGGGAGTTGAAGCACTCAAATACATGTATGCAACATATCCTAACTTTGGAGAAATTCGTAAGCTATGTATCGAATTTGGTGATAGGTATCATGTTGAATTCTCTTATTTTCTGATTCAGGACAAACTTCTATTTAAAGAAAGGCTACTTCAAACTGATGTTAGAAACTTTGTGGAAACATGCATGATTTGTCAAAGAGCTAAAGGGAGGACTAAAAATGCAGGGACCTATAAACCTTTTCTAATACCATCTGGGCCATGGGAAAGCATAATAATGGATTTTGTTGATGGGGTTTCCAAGGACACAAAGAGGACATGATTGTGTGTTTGTGGTAGTTGATAGGTTATGCAAGATGTCTCACTTCTTTCCATGCAAATCAACCAACGATGCTTCCCATATAACATATTTGTTTTCAAAGACATTATAAGGATTCATGGGCTACCTCTTAACATAGTTTCAGAATGTGATGTGAAGTTTGTGGAAAACTTTTCAAGGCTTGGAACAAATTATTATGAGATTCAATTTCCACCTGAGATTGGGATCTCTCCCATCTTCAATATAGATGACCTCACACCATTCAAAGGAGGTAATGAAAAAGTTGGTTTAGAGAAGATTGTAGATGTACAAGACATCAAGGACCTACTATTGAAGGAATCTCCAAAACTAGACAAGATACTTGACACCAAAATTTTGAAGAAAACCACATGAAAGGAGTACAAGTAGTACCTAGTCAAAATCAAAGACTATTCAAATGTGGATGACAAAGGAAGACATAAAGAATCTCAACTCAAGTGGACTTGAGATAAATCTTCCTGGGGTGTATGGTGCAAGGGCTTCTACATGAAAAACTCTTCTTTGAATTTCACCTCTTTATGTAAATAATTCCATCATGCATATCAAAATAGGTCATTTCATGTTTTCAAGTCATTTGATTTCTTTAAGTTGTAATAAAGGCCTATTTGGTAATGCATTGGCATGACTTGGCACACCTATAAGCCATAAAGATCAAGTTTCCCAATTGGCCTATGGACATGTAATTAGATCAGTTAGTTCATAATTAAGGTCGTCTAAATGTCTTCGAAGGTTCACCTAAATAGGAATGCATTATAGTTCAATAATGTTGGCATATTGCAAAAGTTGCACTTTTGCAACTATGCAACTTTGGCAACAGAAAAAGAATACAAGTCTTTTCGCTTTACAAGATCATGAAAAGTCATGAGACACGTGTATATATGCTAAGCATGATTGAATGAGATTAGTGTAGAATTTTTTTGGATCATTTGTATGTTGAGGAATACCAAAAGCCCAAGAACTTTGTTTTTCCTGTGCATTTTTGCTGATCACAAGATTAGTACGAAGGTGTGCATATTGAAACAAGGTTGGAACCACCATGCATGTCTGAAGGGTCGTGTTAGCTCTAATTTGTAACAACTTTGAGATCTTAAAATTTTAGCATGGCAGAAAGATCATGATGTATATATTAGAGCTATCAAATTTCCACAATCCATTAGTGTCATTAGTTTGTTTTCTAGATTTGATTGTGTGCATAATTTTGATCATCAAAATTTCAAATCACACTACGTGATCCTTTCTCCTCTTCTTCTTTTGCATTTTCATCCTAATGATGGATCATGCAGTGTGATCTGAAATGTTGATGAAAAAATTTTTGCACACAAACAAATCTAGAAAATAAACTAATAACGATGATGCATATAGGGAAGTTGGAAAATGGTCTTGGAAGGAAAGATGATGTTGACATGATATTGGTAGAGGGTTGACATGATGCTAACAAGATCATGATGTTGACATGATGTAGAATGGTTTGATTTAATATATTATTGAGTTTCGCTTTATTTCAAGAATAGTTTACCATTCTCTTCTTCACCTAGCCAACCACGTGAAGGTGGGAGCTCAAATAGCCCCACCCCCTAAAATAACTCTAACTCCTCGCTAACATCTAACATTCATTCATTCCTTAACATTCATTAACACTAAAATTCATTCATTATTTAACATTCTTTAACATAAACATGTAACATTCCATAACACATAACACTTAATAGCACTCATTAGCACTCAATTACATTTAAAATATATTGAAAATGATTACCTGCACTCCTCAAGGACTGACATAGGTTCCTTTCCTTTTCCCTGAGTATCCATCTGTGCCAACAATATTATTAACACTATCAAAATTACTCCAATACACTTGAGAAAAGAATATAATAGAATAACATTTTGCTTCTATCCAATTTAAACAATTACAATGAGGTTTACCTACTAGGAAGAAGAGCCGAGAGTATCAACGTCCTTGTTTGTGCCATGTGGTTGTTGATCCATGTGGCCCTAAGAAAAAGATCAAATATAAAAACATTAACAAAAAAAACTTAATAATAAAATGTTGTAGCAAAAAATCTTACCATTCATAATTGTATTCAATAAACTATCTCTATATAGTGTATTGACTTATACCTCTCGATCCATGAGACTGTGAGGGATGCTCAGGAAAGGGGATCAGGTTCCTACATATGTTAGCTAAAAAATGGGAGCATTCAAAAATGGAGCACACACACAAATTTATGTAAGTTCATTGTTTCTACAATTTTAGTATATAAAAAATAGGAAAGAGCCTACAACACAATGATAAATTATGAGCCTCTCATATGGGAGGTATTGGGTTAAATCTACTCGAGCTTAACACATAATAATTATTAATATCCATAAATAATAATATTTAATTAATATTCTAGGCTTCAACTGTTATCGATAAAAATCATATAGTATGTACGAAAAAATATATGTGCATATATATCCAAAAGAATGCGAGTATGTACAAATTAAATAATTTTTCATCTCCATTTTGGACTCAGTTTGATATATACGTTTGTGTACATGTGATTGTGTGCCTCAAGTTATTCATATGCCTTGTCTATGCTTCTATGGTTTGCAAAATTGTTTACTTGATCATTTGCAACTACATCATCTCACAAAATTACTATATCCTTTATACTTTGATGGATGTTTATAAGCTATTCCAAAGTTATCATTTTAACATAGGAAGGCTAGATGCTAGTAAAGTTCTCATATGAACATTTGAAACTAACTATTTGGGGAAAGAAGTGGAATGGTAAGCAGTGAATTTATTAGAAAATAATGTATGCAATGATAGTGGAGTTTATTATTTAGTTGTAGTGATTGTTAAAGATATAGAGCTTATGAATTTTAAAAATGAGATTCCATATAGATCAACCTTGCAAATGAATCAATCACATTTATATTTAGATGAACAAATCACATTTATATTTAGATGAACAACTCACTCATAGAAATATAGATTTCTATATGAGCTAATAAAAAACATCATACAAACTTTAATGAGTGTAATATATCTAAAAGAGAAACGTCACTTGAAGTTGCAGTCATTTGAGAATTGATTTGACATAGAAGTATAACATATCTAGTCACACACACACACACATCATAATAAAAATTTATCTGTCATATATAGAAAATAGTGATGAGAGAAAAATAAAAAAATTGATGTTATATCTCTCATGTCATACATAACACTGAATATAAATTTATTCATATAGTCATTGAATGTGCATTTATATAAATCATCAAATATAGTAAGAAAATAATGGCAAAATAGATTTATATATAGGAAGTTAGAGATTATTAGGTAGACATAGGAAGTAGAAATTTGAAATTATTAAGTAGACATAAGTTGTAGATTATTAAGTAGATATTTGGAACTACTCTACAATAATCATCATTTAGTAGTTATGAGATGATCAAATAAGAGGAAACAGTTGAGAGCTTAGATTAACGCAATTATCAGATGATTATATGAAATGAAAAGGGTGTATGAGTAGAAAGAAACTAGAAAGACATTGTGTATAGATGAAGGTATGAAATGGATGATTATTGAGTACTCAATACAAACACTCAATATTGTGTATACACATATCATCATTCGAGATCAAATGGGTGTGTGATGAATTATACACATAGTGAACAATAAAGGAGGGAATTAGACATAACAAGGAGGTCCCAAGGCCCACACTTGTTGAGGTCCAATTTAGCAATGGCCCATCCTATGAAACTATTGTCTAAAACCTTTCTCATGAGATAATGTGTAATTTTCTCTTCATCAATGGGATGAAACCTAAATCTAGGGGATAGTTATGCATCACCCTTATCATGACTGTTGTGTTGACTTCTTATATGGGTGTTAAGAGAGATGGAAAAATGAGACATGAATATGGGATGTGTGGAGAAGCATAGATAAAAGATGAATATAGATGAATCCTATTGCTAATATGAAATGAATTCCCTCAGCCTGGTGTATACATGTGCATGAAAATCATTGTCATACTTTGGCTTGCTTGGTTGCAAAAGAGTATGTGTATATATTATTATCATTAGGAGGGGGAGGTGTTGATAGAATAAATGATTCATACTGCATGAAACAAGAGTTGAAGTATTCTTTACACACACACACACACACACACACACACACTATATATATATATATATATATATATATATATATATATATATATATATATATATATATATATATATATATATGGCAATATGAAATGAAATGGGTGGGTTAAGATTATGCACATAATTTGTGCATCAAACTAGGGTCATACTACAATATATAATATAAGTATATACACATAATATATATTATATTATGAGAGAAACTATGTGCACAAGATTATGTAGGCATAATTTGTGCATCCAACAAGGGTTATAGTATATACAGATAATATAGTTGGTGATATGATAAGAAATGGGTGTGTGAGATTACGTTGATGCAATTTGTGTACCAAACAAGGGTAGGAGGTAGTGTACAAACACACACACACACACACACACACACACACATATATATATGATATGATGAGAAGAAATGAGTGTGTGAGATTTTCTAGGCATAATTTGAGCACGAGGATATGTGGGTGTGAGCCTGCATAGACAAGTTTTGAGATAATCAAACGAGAGGACATAGTTGAGAGCTTAGATTGATACAATTTTCAAATGATCATATGAAATGAAATGGGTGTATAAGTAGAAAGAAACTATGAACATATGAAATGGTCAATACAAACACTCGATATTCAATGTCTTGAACATATCATCATTTGAGATCAAATAGATGTTTGGGATTATACACATAATGAAGAACAAAGGAGGGAGTTGAACATACCTGAGAGGTCCTAAGGTGCACACTTGTTGAGCTCTACTTCAACAATGACCCTTCCTATGAAACTATTATCCAAAACCTTTCTCATGGAACAAGATTATGTGTAATGAGCTCTTCATTAGTGGGGTGGAACCTAAATCCAAGAGGCAATTGTGCATCACCATTCTCTTGACTATAGCCAAAGTTAAGACCCTCCATTGTTGAATTCTCTTTCCAATCTACTCACAAGAACACATGAAAACAAATGGATTGTTTCACCTGTCCTCCACTATATAGGCCAAGACAACCCAACCTAGCTTAATTTGTGAGATACCCACTTATCCTTTGTAAAATCTAATATGTGGGTTGTTGTATTGACTTCTTATATGGGTGTAAAGGGACAGAGTTGGGGAAATGAGATAGGATGGGATGTATGGATAGGTAGAGATCATGTATGACTATGGATGAATCCTATTGCCAATCTAAAATGAATTCCCCCAGTCTAGTGTGTACATGTGTAAGAAAAGAATCACCATAGAGTGGATTACTTGGTGTCAAAAGAGTGTGTATATATTCTTACCCACATTGGAAAAATCCCAACTATTTCTCATCAAATTCCACCTAGATTTATAAATCAAAACCTCACAAACTAGAATTTAAAAAGACTATATCATGGTTAGTACATATACTAAATGAATATATGAATGTCATAGGAATGAGTGTGTTGTACAGTTGGGCCATGGGGGGGTTGCATTTTTGCTACAACTTAGTGCTGAAGGAAGTCATCCCAAATAGATTGGTACCGCAAATTGTGCACCTTAAAAGTGTTTTTGTATAGATTTTTTTTGTGGTTTCAAGAAATTTATTTTCAAATAAATTTTTCTTTCAAGATAGACAATTTCATTTTCAAATTACATAAATCACATTTTAAACAATTTCATTTTCAAATCACATAACTCATATTTCAAGCAATTTCATTTTCAAATCACATTAACTTGAAGTAGTACACATTCTTACCCACGTAGTATTGATGATATGTCATGGGCTTTCAATGTTGAGTGACTCACACTTGAATTTTCCACTCAAAACTCACCATGCCAAATTCATGACTTTTGTGCATGTAAGGTCAATTGTGAAAATGATTTGGTGTTTTGTCTTCTTTTTTTTTGTATTGCCCATGATTGTTAGTATTATGATAAAATAGATTTGTCAAAATTTTGATGACATTAGAGGCAATTTTTTTTTAAAAATCACCACTTTCACAAAATGTGTCGTCGACGTCAAAAATTAATGTCAACAATCAAATCCAAATGTATAGTGTAGAAAGTTTCTAAAACCTTTTTGACTACTCAATTTTGAGCATATCAAGCAATCATTTACCTGATGGAATGGTACATTTTTTTTTCTATCCCAAACCACCAACATGCCTTGTTTATGCCAATGGATGCCTATATAGCTTAATGAAGGAAAAATGAAAGAAAAACATAATGAAGAATGCTCATTTTCTCCCAAGGTACCATACCAACTAAAAGACAAGCTCAGTGTTGCCCAATTTCCTACCTCTTTTTTTTCTATGATTGTCTTCCATCTGCAAAGTTACTTATGTGAGTATTAATCTTGTTTTTGTATTCTCTCATTTAGGAACAAATAAGATGTTAGATAATTGGGAGGGGGAGGTGAATCAATTATGTCCAGTTATCTCACAGTCCCTTCAAACATTTCAATACCAACAAAGCATCACAAACATCAACAATAATAACTTCAATATATCCAATCACTCAATATACTCCTCCAACTTAATATTTAACTCATACATAAAATTATTTCCAAACTATTATGAAATTGTTCCTTGCATTACCGAATGTCAATAAAATTTTAGTTATTACCTAGTGATATCTTAGTTATTACCGAGTTGCAGTAAATTGTTAAAAATATGTAAATCAACTTGTAACACAAATAACATTCACATAATTTTGACAACAATATTTTTAACGTAGAAACCCTATTAAGGGAAAAACCACCTGGGAATGACAACCTAAATATTTCACTCTTTTGAAGTGATTTGTATTAGGAGACTACCTTGTTAAATTTTACATACACTTTGTTAAAGTGACCTTGTTAGGGAATTTCACCAAAAGATCATCTAGACCTTATCACTCCATATCCTTGACCAAAAATAGTTGTCTGATTTAAAGGACTTACAAACACCACTAATCAACGTTACTATTAGAAATGTTTAGAATAACTAAGACGGGGGGGAGAGGTGAATCAATTGCTCAAGGTCTATATGTACCACTTGAACAATCAAACATTAAACACATCATTGTTCTACTTATCATGCATATCCTATTGTTTCTTGGTCTCTACTATAAAACTGTCATATGCTTTAACTTGCATTGCATAATGAAAAAATCGTCACATGTAAAACATTCATAAGACATTCGTCGTAGTTTGACACTAGAATTTTATGTGGAAACCCAATTTGGGAAAAACCACTAGCAACATGTCACTCTTAATCACTCTTTCGAAGTGAACTTTGTTAGGAGCCAACCCTGTTAAAAGTTACAATACACACTATTAAATGTGACTAGGTTAGAGGATTTAATCACCCTATTAGGAGTGGCCTTGTAAGAGGAATTTGATCATTCCATTTAGAATGTCACCTAGTTAAAGGATTTACATAGACTATTAAGTCTTCAAATGACTATTAGGTCAACCTCTGTTAAAAGGATTTCAATACAAATTGTTTACAATGATAAGAAAGAAAATAATAGGTTTTGATCTGTGTGATTACAACTCACTTTTGTTGGTTTAGATCTTTGTTCAGTCCTTATGTTGGTTCACTAATAAGCCTTTCATTGTCATCTCTGATCTTGATCTTCTTGGACGCCCTTCAAGAAATTAGTCCACTCGTTTCATCAACACTTAATCCTTCTGCTCAAATTGACTTATCAATAACAACATCACATTTGCAATCTTTTCTCTTTTAGCTTCGCATCCACTCACTTGTGTGTATATGATCAACCTTGTTCTGTATGACTTCCTTCACATACAAACTCGTGCACACACTAGCTGGGGCTGGACTGGGCACCAAATGCTCAATTTTGTATCACCTTAAATAGGTAATTTGTGATTTACCATTTTCTACATCCATTGTAGATCTTAGGGTTTACTATCAGATTCAACTTCATTCAATGTATCTATACATCTTCTTGATCATCCTCTAGAAATGTCTCTAGAATCTTTTGGTTAGGTCTTTACCTAATCATCACCTTGAATTTAATGATCCAACTCATCAATCTTATCTTCAACACATTTTCGTCTCCCAAGAAATCAATTGAGTTGGCTTGATCTTACAATTTCTTTGAATTTGATCTTTTACTGTCACTCAACAATCACTGAATTCTAACACTCAATCAATACTAAAATACTTGATCGTTGTTTAAGCTTTCTAGCTTGGCATCAACTAACTTGCTCAATCAATGATAGTGCTCAGTCAATACTAGATTTTCTCAGCACTAACTATGGCTTGGCTGACACTAGCATTACTTGACACTCCTTAGTGTTTTATTCTTTTGCTCGACTTGGCTTAGCTTCCTTAACATAAACAGTTACATTGCTTTATCAAAGTCAATCTAATCAAATGTCCATTGTAACTTCCTTTTCCTAACTTCAACCTTTCCTCTAGGTGTTATGGTTATGAGTAACCCTCAAATCCTCTTTATCAATCAAATAGATATGACATTCAAATTAGGTAGCAATATGTCTCATCCATATATTTGAAATCAATGACAAAACAACAATTGTTCCAATTGTAAGTTTCCAATAGTTACTATATTGGATTTCACAGGCTTCTTAGGTCCACTCAGTACTTCCAAGATTTTCTTCTACAATAGTTAAACAGTAACACTGTAAAGTGATATGTTAAGAATGGCAACTACCTTTTCTTGTTCAGATCTTTTTTCTAGCTCCTTTGTCTTTTACTCACTTGAATGATTCTATCTTCCACAAACTCTTCTCCTTTTCTTCTCTTTACTTTTCTTAGTTCACTTGGTTCATCACTTCTTCTCCTTCAACAACTTCGTGCTTCATAAAATCCTTCAATCAAATCTCCTTCAACTTCATCAACTCTTGAACAACATCACAATGAAACCAACATTATTAGATTAGCAACATAGTGAAACCAACAGCCTTAATTGCCTTGTTCTCCTCCTTAAATATTTTTCTCAGTGCTTCCATATCCTTCCATCTTTTGCTACTTACTTTGCTACTAGCTTCTCGTATGTTGTAATGCTAACTGGAAGAGATCCCCAAAAGCTATTCTATAATAGATTTAGGATAAATAGATTGCTTCAATTCTAGAACTAACCTAGAATCTTCCTTGTGAGAAGAACAAAATCTCTACAAGCTAGGCATTTTCCATATCTCCAAAGGGAAGTTCCCTTGGAGCTCATTGTGAGGACCACCCTCAAACATCACACACTAAGGAAGAAATTAAGCTTGGAAAAATAAGTCAATCTTTGACTATTTAACACTTTTAGCTTAAGAATCAAGAAATAGAGTGTGATGTTTAAGTCATCCATATTGTGAGATATCAATCAATGAAATAAATCTTATGGGATGGGGAAAGACTATGGGGTATTCCATGGCTCAAATTGTTGTAAGCCAACTCAAGCATGCACAAATTTATGAAGCTGCCAAACCTAGCGGGGACTAGATCAATTAACTTATTATTCTATACTCTGGCCCTCAAAAGAGATGGGCACATGGTCAAGTCCTCGGGAATGGGGCATGTGAAGCCATAGTTGAAAAGGATAAGCATTCTGAAGTTGCCCCTACTATAGAGGCTCAGAGGTATTAGACTACTGAAGCAATTAAACAATGCATCTAGCCACTGCAATACTAAATTTCTTCCCAAATTTTGAGGCAAAAAGTTGCTTCCCCACAATCTTTCAATTAAAGATATTCCTATGAGTTTTAGGTCCAACCTCATATTTTCTTTATATTTTTTTAAACCAGTTGTACCTTCCACTTGTCGAACGACCTTCCTGTGTTAACTTCTATACAGGCACCTACAGAGATCCTTGGCAAGAATCTAGCTTTAAACCTGCCAATAATGTTCCAAATTACATACATATATACTTTATAACATGTCCTTTCATCGAGGGTTTTAAATTCAATTCCAAACTTTTAAATCGATCAATATTTTGAAAGACTGTGTTATTTATAGTTATAGATTTATATTTATTTCATATTAGTGGTAAATTGATTTTAGAATTTAAATTAAATTAGTCTAATTATGTATTGGTTAAAGTCAATTTTTTTTGGTTACATTTGATTTTCTATTTTCACACTTACAATGAACTATGAACACAATTTGGTTTCTTAATAAAAAAACCATTTATATAATTTTATCTTTTATAAAATAAATTTTGATAAAGTGAACTATTTCTCTCGTCAAAATTGATTATTTCTATTAATTTATGTCAAAATATTAAAAATAAGCATATACAATGGCATATTTAGGGATGACCTCTAAGACACATGTATATAATGATATGTGGTTATAAAAAATTCAAGTGTATCATGAATAAGGCATCATGCATTCTGTTACATACTAGTAGATAATGTATCTACCAATTATGATTGTTAAGTGTTCCATTCATTCTCTATCTACATATTCTTCATTGCATTTATCTCTTATCTCAATATTCTCCATCCAGTCTCTCAAACTATTACTTATTTTTCTCCCTCTTCCCTCCCTTCCCTGTCTTCACCTATACTTCATCCTACTTTAAAATACATCTGCTTGTTCAAATATTTGTTCCTGCTCTTTCTTTGTCTTTTACTTACTCGGATGATTCTGTCTTCCACAAACTCTTCTTCTTTTCTTCTCTCTACTCTTCTCAGTTCACTTGGTTCAACACTTCTTCTCCTTCAACAACTTCGCTCTTCATAAAATCCTTCAATCAGATCTCCTCTAGCTTCATCAACTCTCGAACAACATCACAATGAAACCATCATTATTAGATTACCAACATAGTAAATTGATAGCCTTAATTGTCTTGTCCTCCTCCTTAAATAGTTTTCTCAATGCTTCCAGATCCTTCCATCTTTTGTTGCTTAATTAGAATCATTGATCTTTGGTTTACAACATAATTCCTTCATACAATGAATTTAGACACATAAAATATAACCTTACATAGAACTCTGCATCCAACTTTATCCTTCTTGAATTTTCTCCATCATAGATCTTGTAACGAACTTTGACTCTCGCTTTAGACCTTCTTGAACTTTTCAAATTTCCATAAAAAGTCAGCCTTAAATTTCAATTTCTCAAACTTGTTCATATGGCTATCACTTGGTAAAAATTACATTTACTTGAGAAACATATAACTCAGTTAATACTGGTTCGTTTGGGCAACATTGTGTTCTTCCTTCCCTCTTTATAATCACTTGGGCATTATTGTAGTCACTCAATGAATATAGTCACCCTTCATTAACCTTGTGACTCAGTTAATCTTGTGATCTTCAATATATTGCAACAATACATGATTGTAAAATAACCAAACCAATATTACATAATCAATGTCCAATTCATTCAAGTACTCATTGAATTCTTTACATATCAACTTTGACTTTACCATACTTTCTTCAAATCCTCTTAATCAATCAAATGATATGGTACTTTCTTGAGTTAGCATAATGTTTAGATAACTAAGACTTTGACATCAATGATAAAATATACCAACTGATATGAGTCTTTTACATACATTCATCACCACCTAAAAATCTCCCACTGTCAATTACAATATCAGTTGCGGATAAAAATATCCCCCTTCTGCATTGATGGCAACACATAACATAAGATTTTACATACAAAAGGTAATCAAATGTATGCATTGTCAACAATACAACTTTTCAATTTTGAATCTTCAAACTGGTACTCGATATGTATATTCAGCAATAACAAAACTCTTCAAATTCTTCAACATTACTCCCCTTTGATTATGATCTCATGTTTCAAGTTCAGTATTTTGTCATCTTCATCTCTCTAATAATCCTCCTTTGGGTTATCTTTCTTCCTTTACTATTTTGATTATCTTTCTCCATTGATTCTCTCTCTTTAGTTACACTTCTACCATTCAATATCTTCTCATAGTAAATTCTCCCATTCAATATCTTCTCCTCCTTTGACAACAATGCCAAAGGTCATTATAAATTTCATCATGATACTTATAAAACCTTATAGTTACCCTTGTACCTTGCATGTATAGATTACACCAATTCAATCACAGTTAACTTCACAACTTCAAAAATACTCCTAAAGTGTGAGCACTTCTCCATCAACTCCAAAAGATTGGATGAATTGATACAGCATGGAGCTTCACCGAGTGAATTTTGGATAAGGGTAGGACCCCATTTTATCTCTGAGATACCCAAAAGTATCCTTGGGCAATGATTTGGTAAATATATCAGCAATTTGTTCCTTAGACTTCACATACTCAAGCCTTACTTATTTTTCTTGTACTTTCTCCCTCAAATAATGATACTTGATTGAAATGTTCTTTGTCTTTGCATCCATCACTGGGTTTTTTGATATTTTAATAGCACTTATGTTATCACAGTAAATAGTGACAGGCTTGAGTACTTCTTCTTACATTCCTTCCAATAGTTGTTTGATCCATACAATATTTGAACAATTGATTGCAACGACAACATATTCTGCTTCAACAGGAGATTGTGAAATACAACTTTGTTTCTTACTTATCCATGTGATCAACCTTTGTCTAAGAAAGAAATCTCCTCCACTTGTGCTTTTTCTGTCATCAACATTTCTAGCTCAAACAACATCAATGTAGACTTTAAGATTAAAGTCATTCTCTTGTTTCTATCATAATCTTTGGTTCCTTTGAGATATCTAAATATCCTTTTTACAACAGTCATTTGTGTTTCCCTTGGATTAGATGAAAACCTTGCAACAATTCTAATAGCTAGGGTAATATCTAGTCTACTATGTACAACATACTATAACTTTCCAATCATATTTGTACTATGTTTGATCAAGTTCTCTAGTAGTGTTTTCTTTTGAAAATTTCACTCCAGTCATCATAGGTGTACCAACTGGTTTAGATTCATCCATCCCAAATGTTTTCAAGATTTCCTTCACATACTTGATTGAGTAACATAAATACCTTTTGATGTTTGATAGACTTGTAATTTAATGAAAAATTTAATCTCTCCAAACATTGACATTTCAAATTCAATACTCATTTGATTAGCAAATGACTTACTCAACATATCATTTCCTCCAAATATTATATCATCAACAAATATTTTGGCAATAAACACCATATCTTGTGCTTTATTCTTCAAATACAAATTATTGTTTCTACTTGTTCTAGAAAATCCTATCTCAATAAGATAAGAGTGTAAACCTTTTATACCATGCTCTTGGGACTTGTTTCAGTTCATATAGTATTTTATTCAACTTGCAGACCATGTCCTTCTTTCTAGGTTCAACTAATCCTTTAGGTTGATCAATGTAGACTTCTTCTTCAAGTATTCCATTCAGAAATGCAGATTTTACATTCATTTGATATACCTTGAATTTCTTGTAGGTAGCATTAACTAATAGAACTCTTACAACTTCCAATCTTGCAACAGGTGAAAAAGTCTCACCATAGTCAATTCTTTCTTCTTGTGCATAACCTTTGTAAACCAATCTAGCCTTGTTTCTTACCACTTCTCCATTCTCATTCAATTCGTTTATGAAAATCCACTTTGTTCCAATCACATTCTTATCAACATGTCTCGATACAAGTGCCTAGGTATTTTTCTTCTCAATTTTATCAATCTCTTCATTCATAGCATTAATCCAACATTCATCATCCAATGTAGCTTTAATTAATCTAGGATCAAAATTAGCTATTAAACATGTACCTTCTCTTAGTTTTCTTCTTGTTTGTACTCCAACAATTCAACTCTAATTATTTGTTCAAGTGAATGGTTCTTTCTCACATATTTGGGCAATACAGGTTCAGTTCTCTAATTCTCAAATTTTCTTCACTTGTTAGGGGTTCAACTTTGTGCTCAGGTTGTATTGGCTGGTTGGGTATAATTTTCTGAGACTTGGTAACCACTGTCTAATGCTTAGATGATACTACATGATGCTCGTTAGGCATGTGTTGTAACTCGAGTAGAGTGTCTAGTGCATAGACATAACTTGTTGTAATCTTCAGGTTCTTTCTTGCTTTCCAAATCATCTCTCTACAAACTCATAAAATCTTACATTTTCACATTCAATTGTCTTATTAGTAGCCTTATTTAAACATTTGTAAGCTTTTATCTTAGATAAATATCATAGGAATATACCTTCATCTCCTTTAACATCAAGTTTACTATTCCTAGCATCCTTGTGAATGTAGCATCTACTTCCACAGATTTTGAAATAACTTACATCTGATGTTTGACCATACTATAGCTCATAAGGTGTCTTATTTGTTCCTTTCTTCAATTGAACTCAGTTGAGCATGTAAAAAAAATTATTGATTACTTCCCTCAAGAATATCTAAGAGACCTCCTTCTCAATCATCAATGTCCTTACACCGTCCATGATAGATCTATTTCTCCTTTCAATAATAACATTTTTTTGTGGCATCCTTAGTGTAGATAATTTTCTATTGATACCATTCTCATCACAAAAGTTAGTCAATTCGGCAGACATAAATCCACCACCTCTATCAGATCTTAAACATTTCACCAATTCACCAATTTTCTTTTCAATTCTTTATTTGTACCACTTAAACATATCAAAAGCATGTGATTTGACTTTCATGAAAATTATATTCAACATCCTTGAATAATCATCTACAAACAATATAAAGTATCTATCACCATAGTAACTGTCAACTCTCATTGAACCACATAAATCAATTTGCACTAATTATAGAATATCATTTGAAGTGTGTGTCTTGCTAGAAAAATAAGACTTTGTCATTTTTACTGAGTTGACATTCTTTGCACATGGAATTTTTAGGTTTTTGCAAATTTAGTAAACCTCTTACTCTCTTCTTTCTACTAATTTTCACCATATTTTAAAAGTTAACATGACACAACCTTTTATTCCATAACCATAGATCCTTGATTCTAGCAAATAAACATGTCTCAATTGAGGATCAAGGTAGAATAAGTTAGCTTCGATTTGCATTCTTGTTCCAATCAGATTACCTTCATCATCAAAGATCTTAACCTTTTTTTTCTAAAATTCTAGCTTGTGACCTTAGTTATTCAACTGAGAAACACTCAAAAGATTATATTTAAGTCCTTGAACCCAATATGCATCATCACATCCGATCTTATCATTTAGCATTAGTGATCCTTTACCTTCACCGAGTATGGAACATCACTACCAAACTTAATAGTTCCACCATCATCAATTTCTTCAAATTTTCTTAAATCACTAGTCATATGATGTGAACAACCACTATCAATAATTAATGAATCATTCTTAGTAACATGTGAAATAAGGGTAGTTGCATTCTCATACCTTTCACCATTTGGTTCTTCCTTGATTGCAACATAGACCATTTCAACTACTTCCTTACCATCATCATAACTTGACTTGGTATGCTCTTCTTCAACAATGTAGCATGAATTCTTGTTGTTGTATTTATAATCTTTGTTCTTCCTGTACTTAAAATATTTCTTGTAATTTCTATCATTTCTATCATATTTGCCTCGGCTAGGACATTTAGCAGCAAAGTGATCAACCGCATTACGTTTGAAATAGATCAAGGGTAGTTTACCTTTGTAATCACCTTTACCTCTTGATAACCTTCTTGCAAGCAATGCTTCAATCTCATCCAGATCATCTTTAGTTTTAGATTCACTTTCTTCTCTTTCTTTGGATTGCTAACAGTTAGTGAAGACTTAAAATCATTTCCCACTATAGTCATACTGTTATCATAATTACTCAACTCAAATGTAGTCAATTGACCAACTAGACCAACAAGTGTCAAATCATTTCCAACCATAGCTCTTACTTCTTGAATAGAAGAAACTTTGATAGCATAAACATGCAAAAGAGTTCTCAAGACTTTACTTACAATTTCAGATCCAAGATGGCACCTCTAGCAACTTTAATTGCACTCACAACATTCCTGATTTGATTCACATATTGTGCAACATTTTCATCTTCTTTCATTCTCATGTCATCATACTTACCTCTAAGACTTTAAGATTTAGCTCTTCTTACATTGTCATCTCCTCGATAAACAAGCTTCAGTTTATCCCACATTTTCTTAGCATTGACACAGTTCTTTAGATCATCAAATTCAACATCATTAAGAAAAGATGCAATATCAATCATTATACTATTGTGATTCCTCTTTTCATTCATTTGGTCCAAATTGAGGGGACCAACAAGTGTGACATATTCATTCTCCAACCATGAAATTTATAAATGTGATTAGTGCAAAATAATATTAGTAATAACAATTTAAGTTTATTGTCTCAACTAACTCATAATAGATATGTCATATATCTTAAATGCTATTTAGAAGTAAATTAGAAAGAATCTTGAATAAGAATAAATTATTTATTGAATAAAATTTAGCAAAAATTTATTTTAAAAATGTATTTATTAAACTACCATACTTATTTTTAGATAAATTCATTCTTAAGGCATCTATGCTAATTTCAAAACTATTTTAGACTTTTATTTATTTTTATTCAAACTTATTTCTATTTAATTAAGAGCTATTTAAAGTAGCTAATGACATACTTAATGGTTACTTTGTGGTGTTGTTCTTTTTGTCATCAAAGTTCAAACTCTATTAGTGTCTTATTGCTAAATGTTGTTGAACTGGGGATGATATTTCCTCTTTGCTAACTTAAAAAGGCTAGGAGTAAGACTAATTATTTAATTTAAATAAATAAATAGAATTGACTTCACCAAAACCAAGGATGGATACAAGCAAGGATGTGCCTCCTTAAAAAGACCTTAACAACAAGAGCCCATTATCAGGCCAAGCAAGAATTATATTTAGACCCACTCTTTGAGTGAGAGTGGAGTATTATGTCAAAGTCCTAGATTTATTTTCCTTTTTACCTTTTACTACTTCCCAACCATCTTATATTTTTATAGCCTCCTTGATCCACAATAATGTGGATTTGGATGAAGTCTCACTCGATTTTCTATAATTCACCCCTTCAAAATCCACAATAGTACTCATAGAACCACAACCATTTCTTGCAGAAGGTCCCAAGAATGTTGAAGGCCCTAAAGGATAGAAAGAAGCCCCTCTACCCCCTATTCACTGCAAATTATTCTTAGTTTATTGATGAACTTTTAGTCCCTTTAACATCCAAAGATGATGGTTTTTATCTTATTTTTCTAGAAGTTCCTTGTCCATACCATCTTGAAAATTACCTTTTTTCTTTGTTGAGATCCAAATTATAAGAAGCCTCTTGTGTCCCTTGTCTTTATAGAATCCACCTCATATTTCTCAATTTCTAATTCTTCACTCCCTCTTATAATAATCAAATACAACTTAGGGAAAGTCTCCTTTCATCATATGACCTATTTATAAACCCTCTTCCTTGAGCAATTCAATATAACATGTTTAGTGTGGAAGCATCTTATACATCTATAAGGGATACCTTTGTAGTCTATATTTTACACCCATATTACACTCAAATTTTTAAAAGATAATTATGCCAACATGGCTTTTGTCATATCCATTTTAACAGGGATATAAGAAAAGGTAGTATGAAAGTACTTGAGTGAATCCTTTTCTACCTCCAAAAGTCTACCTAAGGAATTCCCTATAGCTTCAAAACATGAGTTAAACCAAAACTATAGTGAAAAATTTGATAATGTTATTGATATAAGAATCTATAGGGAATAATTCAATTGTTGAATTGAAGGCTGGGTACCATGGTTTCAACAAAAATCATATATTTATCTTCCCAACTCTATTGTGGGAAGAAAAATTTATGTCTATCTTTTTCACTATCAAACCATAACATTAAAAAACCTCTCATTCCTAGATAGATCTAAACATCTTCTTCTGAAAAACTAATCTTGTGATTGAGATCCATTTATGAAGATCTCTTGGATTAGGCCAAAAACCCTTAAGTTCCTTAAACCTCGCATCAACCATGAATCCATAAAGAACTTTTCATATTTTATTATTTCTTCTTGAATCTCTCCTACCATATTAATAGGTGGCCTGTCTGGGAAAAGTTCAAACCACTTTAAACACTTCATTCCAATATAATAATTGCCTTCCTTCTTAGCTACAGCAGCAAAAGAGACAATCTTCATCACCCTTCAAATCCTTGCTACATTTCCCTATCTCCACTATTGTCAAGCCCCAAACAACAACTACATGATGAAGACCAAAATTTGGAGCCACAACAACCTTACTAGTTCCAAACCCTTTAAAATTTCACTTCCTCATCCACTATAGTAGCAACTCATCCTTTTTGTTTGATGCATAAATCCACACATCTCCATTCTGAAGTATCTAGAAAACTTCCACTTGGCCCCACACCAAATAAAATATGAGCACCATTGTTCTATAGAAGATTTCAACTAGTATTGTCATGGGAGGGTAAAACCTTAGATCTAGAAGGTAACATAAGAAACACAAATTTTTTTTTAATAATTTAAGTGTTATATCACTATTCATAATCATTTTATCTATTAAGCATGATTTCTCCAAACAAAAATTATATCAATTATTACAATAATTAATTAGTAGAGATTGTTCTAAGATAATTAAAACTAATAAAACTTTATGGAAATACTTATTTTATATAAAGGATCATATTGTTAAAGGCTATGTATTTAAATTAAGTCACTATTTAGCTAAGTTGTCACAAGTGAGTGGATTGTGTTAGTAATATTATTTAGAAATCAAACTTGATCCAAACACGACTTCAAAGAATTCAAACCTTAGTGAATGATGTAATCAAAGTACACTAAATATAAAACTAATTATAAATGTTTTGGAAGATCATATTTATCTTTAAAATGTTAACAAAAATGTTGGGATTGTAATTAGATAAATCTCTATATTAGTCAAAGTTGTAAGATAAGGCCTGATAAAAAACATTTTCTATTCTCTAGCACTTTCTCTCATCTTGATGATGGTGTTGGGATTAAAGATAGAGTAACTGAGAGGGGGGGTGAATCAGTTACTCACAAAAATTAATCCATAGATCCCTTAGATGTCTTAAAGATCTAGTTACTACTGATACTCGGTAAACAAATGATGTAACTCGATAAATTAAACTATTACTTATCTTCAAGCATTCATGCATGTAACTGAAAATAAAAATGAACACAAGAGACACTAGATTTAACGTGGAAACCCAATATGGGAAAAACCACCAAGTAACTAGTCACCAATTTTCCACTCTTCTGAAGTGAGCGCCGTTAGGAGCCAACCCTGTTAAAGGTTACAATACACACTGTTAGGTGTGACCTTGTTAGAGGATTTAATCACCCTGTTAGGAGTGGCCTTACTAGAGGTCTTTAGAAAAATTCAACTGAATTGTCACCTTGTTAGAGGATTTACAAAATGGTTGTTAAACCAACTCTATTAAGAGATTTGAAATCACTGCTACAGTGGTTAGAAAGATACAATGAATTTCCCTGAATAAGATGCAACTGAATTTGCTGACTACAGGTCTTTGTTCAACATCATTAGATCCTCCTTGATCAAGTATAGCTTTGCTGCTCCTCAATGATCTCTAATCATCTTTCAAATTTGCTTCCATAATAATCAATCTTCATATCACATTAATTCCACACACACTTCCACTTGCATTTAGAATTTGCAACTTGACCTCTTAATTATACCATTCAGATTGTCAAGTTGGCCCATTTACATGTTACATTTACCAATAAAACATATATCAGTCGGCTACAAATATTACTCTAAACAAATAGACGTTATTTCATAAAATAATGAAATCCTTTACTGGCTGACCTTGCTCGGTAAATACCGCTTCCAAAAAAATTCTAAGTTAACCTTCTTGACTCGGTGAACATTCCAATATCCTTAAAATCCTTTGGCTGTCGAGTTTACTCAGTAAGAACTATTTCTGCCACATTTGCTTTGATGACTGAGTGAGCTCGGTAAGAACTGTTTCTGTCACATTTTCTTTGATGACCGAGTGAGCTCGGTAAGAACTGTTTCTGTCACATTTCCTTTGATGATCAAGTGAGCTCGATAAAAACTATTTACTCAGTAGATACTGCAAGTTTTCTTTACTAACCTTCTAGGCTCGGTAGATTCTGTCCTTTTGCCTTGCTGACCATTTGAGCTCGGTAGACTCTGTCCTTTGCCTTGCTGACCTTCTAAGCTCGGTAGACTCTATCCTTTGCCTTGCTAACCTTCTGAGCTGGGTAGACACTGTCCTTTGCCTTGCTGACCTTCTGATCTTTGTAGACTCTATCTAATGACTGATATGACATTTGTGTGACATCAAAGACAACACACAATTGAACAATTGTATCCAACATTCTCCCTCTTTGGCATTGATGGCAACACAGCATGTCATAGTAGAATGAAATTTGAAAACAAGTCTTTTACTGATAGAATACTTCACTTTCTACATAAAACTCCATCTTTCATAATAATCTCTCCCTCTTACACAAACTCTTATTATTTTACAAATTTCAGAAAGATATGATAGTATACTCTCCCTCTTTGACAACACATGCCAAAGACAACTCAAAACAACTGAATAGCATTGTACCTGATGTACTGATTCATATGCAATGTCTTCATTGGATTGTTGCATCAACTGATAGATAGTCAATTTTGTTCTTGTTGATGCATCACTAGAACTGTATTTTAGTGAGCTTGAGATAGGGGAATGACCCCTAACTTACCTCTTAGATACAAGAATGCATCCTTAGGTAAAGGCTTTGTGAATATGTCAGCAATTTTTTCCTTTGTATGGACATAGTCCAATCTTATTTCCTTTTCTTGCACCAATTCTCTAACAAAGTGATACTTTATGACAATATGCTTGGTTTTTGAATGCATCACTGGATTCTTGGAGATGTTAACTGCACTTGTGTTATCACAAAACATAACAAAAGGTTCTTTGATTTCTTGCTTCATACCTTCCAATAATTGTTTAAACCACACAATGTTTGAGCAATTTACTGCTGATACAACATATTCAGCCTCTGCTGTGGATTGAGATGTACAATTCTGCTTTTTGCTTGTCCAAGAAACCAACCTTTTTCCAAGAAAGAAAGCTCCTCCACTTGTGCTCTTTCTGTCATCAATATTTCTTGCCCAATCTACATCAGTGAATACCTTTAAATCTAGATTTCCTCCAAGTTTATACCATAATCCATAATCTTCAGTTCCTTTTAAGTATCTCATGATCCTTTTGATTTCCATCATGTGATTTTCTTTTGGTTTTGCTGAGAATCTTGCTACAATTCCTACTGAAAGGGCAATGTCTGGTCTTGTGTGCACTACATATTGCAACTTTCCAATCATAGATCTATACAATGTCTGATCCACTTCCTTTGATTCATCATCTTTGGTAAGTTTTAATCTAGTACACATAGGAGTCCCAACTAATTTGTAGTCTTCCATACCAAACTTTTTTAGTATCTCCTTGATTTATTTAGATTGAGTGACGTAGATGCCATTCTTACTCTGTTGAATTTGAAGACCAACAAAGAATTTGATTTCACCAAACATTGACATTTCAAATTTCTTGTTCATTTGTTCTGAAAATTATTTGCAAAGATCATCATTTCTTGTGAACAAAGTATCATCTACAAATATTTCTGCCAAAACAATCTTATTATCTGGTCCTTCCTTTATGTACAAACTACTATTGTCATTAGTTCTTTGAAAACCAATCTGAATAAGATAGTTATGCAATCTTTCATACCATGCTCTAGGGGCTTGTTTTAGATCATACAATGCTTTATGCAATTCGCAGACCATGTCCTTCTTGTCTAGATCAAAAAAACCTTCAGGCTGTTCAATGTAAACCTCTTCATCCAATATGCCATTGAGAAATGTCAACTTGACATCCATTTGATAAACTTTGAATCCTTTGAATGTAGCATATGCAAGTAAGGTTCTGACACCTTCCAATCTTGCAACAATAGAAAAAGTCTCTCCATAGTCTACACCTTCTTCTTGAGAGTATCCTTTGCATACCAGTCTAGCTTTGTTCCTTGATACGTTACCATCTTCATTTAGTTTGTTTCTAAATACCCACTTTGTTTCAATCACATTTTTGTCTTTCGATCTAGGTACAAGAGTCCATGTTTTGTTTTTCTCTATCTGTTCTATCTCTTCATTCATAGCTTCAATCCAACTTTCATTGTCTAGTGCATCTTTGACATTTCTAGGTTCAAAATTAGCAAGTAAACAAGTGCTTTTCAACTTACTTCTTATCATTGTCCTTCTGATTTATCTCCAATGATCTGATCTGGTGCATGATGCTTTCTAACATACTTGGCTAACATGGGCTCCTTGCCTTTTGAATGACTTGCATTTTTATCCTTCTGTGCCTCAACTTCTAGTTCTGATTCTGGTTGCTCAGGCTCAGTAGATGTTAACTCAGTAGCTTCTGTTTGCAACTCAGGTTCTTGCAGCTCAGTAGGTACTGACTCGGTTTGAACTTCTTGTGACTCGGTTAATGAAGACTTTGGAGTTGAGGATTCTTGATTAATAGGTATACTTGGCATTGTATCAGGTTCCATGTAAACAAATCTTTTGTAGTCTTCAGGTTCCTTTTTGCTTTCTTCTTCTATTCTTTCTACAAACTCATCAACTTTCACATGTGCACTTTCTATGACTTTGTGAGTAGATAAGTTCAAACATCTATATGCTTTGCTTTGTAAGAGTATCCCAAAAATATTTCTTCATCACTTTTTACATCAAATTTACCTTTTCTAGATTATTTCAAAATGTAAAATTTGCTTCCAAATACTTTTAGATAACTTACATTGGGTTTGTAGCCATACCACAACTCATAGGGTGTTCTGACTGAGTCCTTTTTTAGCTGTACTCGGTTCAAGGTATAAACTGCAGTGTTGATAGCTTCCTTCTAGTATTTGATAGCAATGTCTTTCTCAATCATTAAGGTTCTTACACAATTCATGATAGATCTGTTCCTTCTTTCTACTATTCCATTTTGTTTAGGAGTTCTAGGTGCTAAAACCTGTCTTTTGATTCCCCTTTCAATGAAAAAGTTATTGAACTCATGTGAAATGAATTCACCACCTCTGTCAAACCTTAAGCATTTCAGTCTTTTGCCTATTTCCTTTTCTACTTTGGCCAAATACCATTTGAACTTTTCAAATGCTTCTGATTTCTCTCTTAGGTATATGACAGTCATCATTCTTGAATAATCATCAACAAAAAAAATGAAATTTTTTTCACCAGTATAACTTTCAATGCCAATAGGTCCACACAAATCAGTATGCACAATTTCTAGAACTTCTTCAGTCTGATAGTTCTTGCTTTTAAAACTAGTCTTTCCCATTTTACCAATTTGACAATTCTTGCATAGACCAACCTCAGGTTTCTTTATGTTAGGAATACCTCTTACTTTCCTAAATTTATTGATCTTTATCAAGTTGTTAAAGTTTACATGACATAACCTCCTATGCCATAACCAAATTTCTTCAATTTGAGCAATGAAACATGAAAATTCACCAAGTTCAAGATAAAATAAGTTACCTTTTGTTTGAGTGCCTGATCCAATCAGCTTTCCTTTTCCATCTAGAAATCTTGCTTTTCCATGCATAAATTCCACTTTCAATCCATTATTGAGTAGGTGTGCCACACTCAAAAAATTATGCTTTAGTACTTGTACCCAATATGCATTATCACATACAAGTTCCTTGGTTAGTGAGATTCTTCCTTTTCTTCTTATACAACAAGGTTCATTGTTACCAAATCTTACACTACCACCATCATAGTCTTCAAAGTATTCAAACTTAGTTTAATCACCAGTCATGTGATGAGAACAACCACTATCTATGATCCATGTATCATTTCTACTCATATGAGAAATGAGTGCCATTTCTTCATCATTATCAGACTCATCTTTCACAGCAATGTAGACAATTTCATCTTCTTCTTCATCATCAAAATCATTAGAATCTTTAGCCATGAAACATGTTTTCTTACCTTTATCCTTGAATTATTTGAAGTCTTTCTTGCCATTGTACTTGTGACCTTTCTTCTCATCCTTGTTCTACTTATTTGGGCACCTAGCAGCAATATGTCCAATTTCTTCACAGGAAAAGCAGATTAGAGGAACCTTACCTTTGTATTTCCCTTTGCCTCTTGAATATTTTCTTGCAAGTAGAGCTTCAACCACCTCAATATCATTGTCTGAACTTTGTTCTGATTCTTCATCACTGCCTGATTGTGAATCCTTCATCTTTTTCCCTTTTTCTTTGAGTGAAAGCTTGGCTTCAAATGTTGATTCAATGTTCTTGGTAGCTGGAACATAATTGTCATAGTTGTCTAGCTCAAATGCAGTCAATCTTCCAACTATGGCCTCTAAATTTATTTTATGATTTGCCTCACATCTTCTTTCTTGAATTGCAGAGACTCTGACTGCATAAATGGGAAGTAGAGTTCTAAGAACTTTACTTATAACTGTCTCATCATTGATATCTCCTCTAGATGCTTTGATTGCACTAACACATGCTTTAACTCTTTCAACATACTTTGCAATGTTTTCATCCTCTCTCATCCTCATTTGATCAAGTTGTCCTCTCAAACTTTTTGCTTTGGCTCTTCTCACACTATCATCTCCTCCATAGATCTCTTTCAGCTTGTTCCAAATTTCAAAGGTAGTTTTGCAATCCTTGATGTCATCAAATTCTTCATAACTTAGAGAAGATGCTATATCTATCATCATGTTGTTGTGAATCTTATTTTCAGCAATATCATTGATAGATAATGTACCAGAAGGTTCTTCATATTTTTCATTGAGGTACTTTAGCCCTGTATCACCAATAGAATTCAGATGAAGCCTCGTCAGTCCTTTCCATGCTGAGAAGTTGTCCCTATTAAGTCTTGGAATTTTCTTTTTGTAAGACATCGAGATCTTTAGCTTAGATCCTTGAAATCTTGTCGTGTAAGCACCAAAAGCTTTGATACCAATTGTTGGGATTAAAGATAGAGTAACTAAGAGGGGGGTGAATCAGTTACTCACAAAAATTAATCCACAGATCCCTTAGATGTCTTAAAGATATAGTTACTATTGATACTTGATAAACAAATGTTGTAACTCGATAAATTGTTGTATCTCGATAAATTAAACTATTACTTATCTTCAAGCATTCATGCATGTAACTGAAAACAAAAATGAACACAAGAGACACCAGATTTAATGTGGAAACCCAATATGGGAAAAACCACCAAGTAACTAGTCACCAATTTTTCACTCTTCTGAAGTGAGCCCTGTTAGGAGCCAACCCTGTTAAAGATTACAATACACACTGTTAGGTGTGACCCTATTAGGAGTGGCCTTGCTAGAGGTCTTTAGAGCAATTCAACTGAATTGTCACCTTATTAGAGGATTTACAAAATGGCTATTAAACCAACTCTGTTAAGAGATTTGAACTCACTGCTACAATGGTTAGAAAGCAACAATGAATTGACCTAAACAAGATACAACTGAATTTGCTGACTACAGGTCTTTGTTCAGCATCATTAGATCCTCTTTGATCAAGTATAGCTTTGCTGCTCCTCAATGATCTCTGATCATCCTTCAAATTCACTTCCACAATAATCAGTCTTCATATCACATTAATTCCACACGCACACTTCCACTTGCACTTAGAATTCGCAACTTGACCTCTTAATTATACCATTTAAATTTTCAAGTCAGCTCATTTACATGTTACATTTACCAATAAACCATACATCGGTTAGCTACAAATATTACTCTAAACAAATAAACATTATTTCATAAAACAATGAAATCCTTTACTGGCTGACCTTGCTCGATAAATACTGCTTCCAGAAATTTCCTAAGTTAACCTTCTTGACTTGGTTAACATTGCAATATCCTTAAAATCCTTTGGCTACCAAGTTTACTTGGTAATAATTATTTCTGCCACATTTCCTTTGATGACCGAGTGAGCTCAGTAAGAACTGTTTTTGCCACATTTCCTTTGATGACCGAGTGAGCTCGATAAGAACTGTTTCTGCCACATTTCCTTTGATGACCAAGTGAGCTCGGTAAGAACTGTTTACTCGGTAGATACTGCAAGTTTTCTTTACTAACATTTTGGGCTCAGTAGATTCTGTCCTTTTGCCTTGCTGACCATCTGAGCTTGATAGACTCTGTCCTTTGCCTTGCTAACCTTCTAAGCTCGGTAGACACTGTCCTTTGCCTTGTTGACCTTCTGAGCTTAGTAGACTCTATCTGATGAATGATATGACATTTGTGTGACATCAAAGACAACGCACAATTGAACAATTGTATCCAATAGATGGATCACTGTGTGTGATCCGAAATGTTGATGTTAAAAATTCTAACATAATCAAAATTTCCAGAAAACTTAAATTATAAATGGATTGTGGAAATATGATGACATTAACATTTGCAACAGATTTCATTCATAACATTTTTTAAAAGAGTGTATTACTCGTAGAGGTATAATAAGATGCTTATATATTTATATTTAAGAATGTACATACATATCACTATAATAATTTGAGTAGTCCCAAAGCATGCAAACATTAGTACTTTAACTTCCTAGCCCTTATCATTCTACCTCAAACGCTGGTCACATTATGAAATAGATGAGATATATAAGTGTTCCTTGTCTATTATTTAGCTCAATTCTCCCAATCATTTTAATCTTAGTGCTTTCCACTAACAAGGTAGAATTTGTGGGATTGTTCCCACATATAGCAAAAAGGATAAGAGCACATGAAGTTTGAGGCAACTATTAAACATATAGGGATAAAAGATGCCAATGATGTAAATGTGCAGAGTTTGGTGTCAATAAGATATAGAAGTAGTAATTTATATAGATATGTGTGAGAGTAGAAATAAATGATTGCACTGACAAAGAATAGAGAAGAAGCCAAGATTAAACAATTTCATGTTAATCTATGTATTCATGTTCACATAATCTTTCAAAATGACTCCAAAAAGTATATACAAAATTTGCCCTCATAATAAGTAATTTTTTTTCCAATTTTTGCTTGACAAACCCATTGCATTTGCTCACATTGCAAGTGTTATTTGAATTTCTCTACATGTAATCACCACCAAAAGATTTGTATAAAGAAAAATATTCTTTGTTAAAGAGTAATTATGCTTAAAGGTCAATTAAAGTCTAACCCACACCATTATAGATATACAAAAAGTGAATTTAAATAAAATAAAAATGTTTGAAAAATATATATGTATCTTCCACAGAATATCGATTATTAGATTATACTTCCCAAGATACTTATACTTATGCATTTGTTGGATGCAAATAGATCAATTAGCTTGGCCAATCAAATTTAACATTTTTTTTACACATATCATATTTCCTATGGTTATACATTTATACATATTTTTTAAATATTTAAAATATCAATTATCTTTATGTTTATTGGTTGAATATGAAAATAGAAAGGGAGAAAATTAATAAAAAATAATTTTTTATTGGAAATAAATACACTTTAAATATTTGGTTAAGGTATTAAATTATATTATTTTGAATCTTTAAGCTTGTTGGCTAGACATTGAAGTTTCCACAACTTTCTTAGAACATGGAGGCATGGAAGCCAGGAAAAATGGAAGCGAAAAGACCTAGTGGAGGTGTTATCTATGATACTAGAGGCCAAGGCAGTTTCCCATGATTGAAACAATGGAGACAGGGTGGGTCACAACAACCCCAACATTTTGACCACTTGGTTTCATCGCTTCTCATCATCTATGACAGGAGACAAAGAATGGAGGGACAATTTCCACATGAAAAACCCCACCTTCCATGCCCTTCTCGAATCCCTATTCCCAACTCTTGATCAGCCAGGGGAAGAGCAAGTAGAAATGCTTCCAATCCCTGTCGGTTCCAACAAGCTATCAATGATCAATATGACAACCTGTTGGTTTGATTGTCAAGATTCATAGCAAGAGGTTGGATGTGGAAAAGAATCAGGATTAATGCTTCTCATCTGTGGTCCCTTGGACCGATGGTCCTGTGGACGTCATTAAAATCCTTCATTCATTCATTCAACATTCTGAAAACACCATTTATTTAAATTAAATCAATCTAATTATGTATTGGTTAAAGTCAATTTTTTTTGGTTGAATTTGATTTTCTTTTTTCAGGCTTACAATGAACTATGAGCACAATCTAGTTTCTTAATCAAGATCATTTATATAATTTTCTCTTTTAAATATAAAATAAATTTTGGTAAAGTGAACTATTTCTTTGGTCAAAATTGGTTATTTCTATCAATTTATTTCAAAATATAAAAAATGAGCATGTACAATGGCATATTTAGGGATGACCTCTAAGACACATGTACATAACGATATGTGGTTATAAAAAGAACTCAAGTATATCATTAATAAGGTATCATGCATTCTATTACATATTAGTAGATAATGTATCTACCATTTATGATTGTTAAGTATTCCATTCATTCTCTATCTACATCTTCTTCATTGTATTTATCTCTTATCTCAATATTCTCCATCACGTGTCTCTGACCACTACTTATTTTTCTCCTTCTTCCATCCCTTCTCTATCTTCATCTCTATTTCATCCTACTTTAAAATATGTTCGCTTTAGCTAGGAACTTTGATGCATTGCATCTCTTGTTTAATAAAAAATATTTATATTAAAATACAAGATGTATAATATGTATAGTCTTAAAATGGAAACACCCATCAATTAAGAGCTTTGAGCTCTCACCCTTTAGTGATTTTATGGTCCATGGATGTATTTGTGCTCAAATGACTCTTTCTCCTTTTTCTCAAGTCCTCCTATGCAATCTCTGAGACCCCTAGATTATCTCTCCTTAGGATAATCTTCATATAGGTCAATCCATTCAACCTATATTTGCATAGGTCAACTAGGTCAACTTGTACCCATACCTATTTTGGTTTTGGAGTTTGTCTTGAGTGTTTAAATCGTTAAACATTGTGACGCTGTTAGGTTGCTTTGCTTTCAATATCAAAAACTTGTATACAAGGAAGCTTGGGCACTCTATTTTCACAAACCACGTGCATGAATACACACACTCACAAAACCTATGGATGTCAAGAAAGAATATTCAAAGCATTTTAAGTTTCCAAGGCAATTTTCAAGCTCTTCTCAAGATTCAAGGACCCATTATGAGGATTTCCTCTTCAAGATCCAATATTCTGTTCGCAATCAAGGGAGGAGATATACATTATGACATTCATCCTCTCCTTCCTTTGTACACATCTACATACATGGCTCCGTGATCTGGTAAATTGATTAGACCCATTGCATTTGTGGATATTTTCTACATTCCTATTGAAGACTCGACATCAACAACATCTTGTAGAACAAAACTCTTTCTAATAAGGGTTTCTTCAAGTAAGGTGTATTATTGCATTTGTCTTACTTCTTTACATGCTTTTACATTCTTATATCTTTCAAAGTTAATTCCTTCCTTAGTATAACTTGGGTTTTGTTGATCTAACTTAAATTATATTGAGAGTTATGTTTGGAAGCCCATCTTTCTCTGGTATTGAATGGCTTAGGATGAAGCTGTTTAACTAATGAATTCATCTAATCTAGTTCACATTAACAAATTCATCCCTTCTGTTTTGCCCTAATGACAATAATATAAACCAAACATAAAAATTTAGATATAGTCAAATAGATAGAAATGTTTGAAAGTGGAAATAAATGAGCAAAGAAAGATCAAAGAAGAAATCAAGATGAACACAATATTGTGCCATATGTCTATGTAATCATAATCATATATTTTTTCAAAATGAGTACAAAACTGTAATGCCCCACCAAGGAACCCAAAAGAAATTAACCTAAAGTTTCACTAAGGTTGCCAAACCTTTTTTTTTAAAGATAATAACTTAACAACAATAGATTCAATATAGCGGAAGCATTAACTCACATACATATAACCATCAGAAATAGATTACATCTCTTAAGGGTTCCATGACATTGACTCACATGTAAAAGTTTATTAATATTAAATCCAATATATAACAAATCCACCATCAAAGAATAACTACAAGTACGAATCCACTTAAACAATATACAATTATATAAGATGCCACTTGGCAATAATCAAATTGCTTAATCATCCACTGTACAGGTCACAAGGTATGAAAAGCTCAAAGAATAGACATCATGAATACAATACATCATCTCATAAGATCTTTGAAAATCAAATACAGTAAAACATAATCTAACTATCCATCAGAATCACACAATTAGAAACAAAGGATCATCTACACAAACACATCTAACAACAACATCCAGTTGTTGGAGCTCAATGGTATAAGAAAAAAAAACTACCACCTAGCCTCCTGGTAACCTAAATGGCCCACTCCCACCGTGCTAAGGAGATAGTCTCAAGTCCCATACATATATCAAAACACAAGTCATAGCCAACATCTAGGTCAAGGAAACACCTGAAAGAAAACTATCTCAAAGGGTACCAAGACACAAGTATCATCTAATCCCAGAGGCAACAAGTCATGTAGGAAATCCACTAAGTAAGTGGGCAAGTGTCATCACATGAGCCAACTCTAAAGTTACCCTCATAGCCACTCTAGACTCTTGCCCCCTAGTGTCTCTATATGACACCAATATCCTTTCATACAGACAAGGCATACTAACGAAGCAAGCTCGCAACCAAGCATCCTCTCTACTAGATCTCATCATAGTATGTACTAGCACTCGAGGCATGAATGAGGAAAAACATAGACTCTTATTAATTCATTTAAAAACCCATTTAATGAAATGTTATCACCGACTAAAATAACTTACAATGGGTTACCCAGGTAGCTACTCTGGGCTCCAACCTCCATTCCAAGCCACTTCCCAATGTACACATAGATTACCTCTTCTAGGCTCATAAAAATGCAAATCATAGAATCAAAGTTTTCACCTTAGCCCTTTACAAGTGACTGGTAAACACCTATAGATAAAACACAGTACTCACCTCAATCCTTTACAAGCAACTGGAAAGCACCTATGACCAATCATAACATTCACCTCATTCCTATGCAAGTAACTGGAAGGCACCACAAGACAAATCACAATAATCACCTCAGTCCTATACAAGCAACTGGAAAGCACTAGAAGATAACCGATCAAAAACTCAAAGGTTACAACAAGAAATTCACAATTATTACCTCAGTTCTATACAAGCAACTGGAAAGCACAAACAAACACTGATCATAAGTCATCATAGAAATACGTCACACATCACCATGGTCAGGTATAAAAGATCGCATACAAAATATCATCATGACATCACCAAAATAGAAACTCTCGGCCTTTGGTAGACATCCAAAACTAGTCAATGCTCTAAGTTAACCCCAAACCCAACACAAAAGAATTCATACAACTGGTAGTGTAGTTTCATAGTTTTTGTTTGGTTTTGAAAACATATAGTTTTGGTTTAACAGTAAGGTTCAAATTTACATTTCGTTATAGATTTTCAACTTGATAAAGTTTACAAATTCTCCCTTATAATTGAATCCATTTTCCCTTTTAAATCTGAACACACAGATACCACTAACTTCTAAAACTAATGCCTTAATTAAATATTATAAATAATTTAAATAATAATTATTAAATTATTAAAATAATAATTATCGATTTACTAATAAAATAATACAATTAGCAAAAACCATAATCATTAAATTATATATATATATATATATATATATATATATATATATAAATTTAAGTTTATTAAATAACAATTAGTATTGATTTAATAATTAACAATAATTAAAAACAATATTAAATAATTTAATTAACATCAATCTAAATCTATAATCTAAATATTTATTAAATTAAGTTATAAAATTTAATGCATTAAATTTTTTTTATAATTTTTAAAATAAAAAAACAAACACACACATATATATACCTGTTTAAAGGCTATATAAATACTGCCACAGTAGTCTACTACGGCCACATCAGAGTACTATTGCGTTAGCAGTCCTTCTGTTGCACACATAGCAGTAATATCACCGTTGAGGTTAGGGAATGGGAAGGAGAGGTGGGGTGTGGTGGCTCGCCTCCATCCCATTTTAATTTTGTTTTTATTTATTTATTTAATATTATTAATAAAACAAAGAATTCAAAGCCCCCTATTTTATATGAAAAATCACATTTTTCTGCTATGATACGTGATAAACAAATCATCATATATGTATATATTTTTATTTATTTATTTAATAAAATAAAAATTAATGGTATGGATTTGATAGGAACATTATACATAACCAAACAAATTTTACAACTCAATTCTTGATTCCTTCTCCAAGACCTATTTGATTTTAATCAATCAAATCACGAATACAAGATTCAAAACAAGGGTTTCAATTAATTAAATCATTCACAGACATTTGTAAGAATTTTAAGAATAGATAACGGTAAATTTCAATACGAGGGTTTCAAAAAGATTAAATTTATTCACAAACATCTTTGAAAACAAAGTACAATAGATTCACAAATAAGGGTTTCAACCCAAATTGAAATTCTACAGACAATTTTATTCAGATACGAAGAAGACATATATTTTTAATGCAAGAACTACTGTGCAAAACTCACGAGATCCTACCTGGATCTAATGCTAAACAATGAACACACAAAACACACAAGAATTTTCCTTTTCTTTCGAAAACCCTCTTCTCGGAAATCGACTCCTCCAAATCTCGATATGGAGAAATGAGCTCTGATTTTTTTAATAAAGAGCTTTTCCCCAAATTAGGGCTTCGATTGTGCAATCATGCGAAACCCCTTTTCCTTAATTACTTTATTATATTTTAATTTTCATGTGCAACCTTTTGCAATTTAATTAAAATATCTTTATTAAATTAATTCCTCTCTTTCTTGAACTAATTCACAAGACATTTTTAAATAATATATTTATTAATTCAACTAATAATATTATTTAGAGTTTATTATTAAAATGAAACTCCTAAATAAATTATTATTAAATTAAATAAATATAAATACGCCAAAATTAGAACTTTAAACTATATCTTTAAATTTAATTCTTTTATTTAATTAATTTCTCAATTAATTAAATATAATTAAATATTGAATTTTCTTTATAAGATTTTCATTAAATTATCTTTTAATTTGATTTAATTATAATAGAAAATCGTCACAGACCCACAAGACTAAATACGACAACTCAACTAAAGACAAAGAACATAATCAAACTCTAGGGTCAAAATCACGAATTCATGTCACTTGACGAATTTAGACGAGTAAACAACTCATATACTTGTCCTACTTTCTAAGAAAACTGGCTTAGGTTAGGGTTTGGACTCAAGAATTATCTCCCCACTTTTACCATTGAGATACTGTGATAGGGCACACTCATCCTGGGAATTCAAGGAAGTCGATGCCCAGTACCTGCATTCTGCATAAAATCTAAGCATGTGCATACACATATAATTTAAACTAAATAGGCAATGGCGAGGAGTGGTGCACCGTGTTGATCCCAACTCCATCAACTACATCAAGAATGTCAATCATAAAGTAAAACATACAAGTACACCATACACATGCATGTATGGAGTAAGTAACCATAAAATTGCATATAAATCATTCATCTAACATCATGAAATAATTGAAATCACTATATGAAAATACATGTATCATCATTGGAATAATCTTGAACACATGAAATAACTAAGTAACTATCACATAAATCAATTGAATATGAAATGACATCTAATCCAATCTGGTAACCAAGTACCGCTAATCATAAAACATAATCATAAAATAGGCCTAAAAGAATCTGACAATACGACAAGAAAAGTCAACTAGGGGTAGGCATTACAAAATGAGATTAACAAGAATATCTACAATAGATGTTTTTTGAAAATTTGCTTGGTACATCCATTGCATCTTTTCACATTTGAAGTACTAGTAATACAAATTTCACAAGATGTAATCACCACTAAAAGATCCAAATATAGGAAATTATTGTCTAGAGAGCATGTAACCACCACCAAAAGATCCATATAAAGAAATTATTTTCTAGAGAGCATGTAATCACCACCTATATAAAGGAAATTATTATTTATTGGGCATGTAACCATCACCAAAAGGTCCATATAAACAAAATTATTACCTAGAGAGCATGTAACCTCCAACAAAGAATTTATATCAAAAAATCATTATTTAGAGAACATGTAACCACCACCAAAAGATCCATATAAAGACAGTTATTATCTAGAGAGCATGTAACCACCACCAAAAGATCCATACAAAGAAACCTATTATCCAGAGAACCAAAAGTTCTATTTAAAGGAAATTATTATCTAAAGAGCACATAACCACTTCCAAAAGATCGATATGAAATAAATTATTATCTACGTCCATATTGGTAGCACCATCAACTTGAGGTTGTGGTAGTTCCCTATGGTCTTAGGTTTGCAAATGCTCTCAGGTTAAAGAGGTGGAACAACTAGTGGGCGAAGGGCCTCACCCGTGAGAACTAGTCTCACTAGGCAAGGTCGTAGGAATACTTCCTTGTATAAAAATAAAGAAATTATTATCTAAAGAGGATGTAATCACCACTAAAAGATCCATATAAAAAAAATTATTATGTAGAAAATATGTAATCATGATCAAAAGATAAAATATTTAAATAAAGAAAATTATGATCTAGAGAGTTGTAATGCTCATAGCTCAATAATATTTAAAGAAGGGAAAAAACTATATGTTTTATAAAATCATTATAATTTAATAAAAAATATTACATTAAAATACCAATATAGAATAATAATAATAATATTCAAGTTAGATATTCTTGATCCTTTAAACTGAAGAAATTCCTTCATCCATTTAGTATAATTCTACTCCAAGCTCTCCAAAAGACACTCCAAAGTCTTGGGAATGATCCTACTCCTTGTTCTGGACTCAAAACATACCCTAAGGAAATCATATCCCCAAAGTCTTACTACATCAGCAAGTTCAACCCCACATATGACCAACGCCAAAAGGAGTATTAGAGGCCAACATACTTTGGAGAGCTAAGACAGTCATTGCACAACTAAGGACCGACTCCCATCAACTCCAATGCGAGACCGGGCGGTGGAAGAGACTAAAAGAAATTTGGGAAGAGAGAATTTGCTTGTTTTGCAATTTAGGGAAGGTAGAAACTGAACAACACTTCATTTTGGAATGTGAGGCATTCAGGGACAATAAGGTCAAATTTGCAGATATCTTAGCTGACAACTCGTGGTACAACCTATTCAGCAAAGAGAACATGGAAAAGTTTGGTGGACTCATCATCAGCTTTAACAAAAAGTGAACCAAACTAAGTAGGTGTAGGGGGCATGGTTTGACGTAGCAAGTAATAACAAAATCTCATCTAATCTAATCTAATCTATTTTTCAGCCTAGTGGACGTTAAAATCTCCTCTAATCTATCGTGGAACGTAACAAGTAATAAATTTACTTATGCATTCATTCAATGCTATTAGTTTGGTTTTTTGAACCAATGGATTTTGATTATTTTTCTCTAACCTAAAGTTGTATTAAAAGTTTTATAATTAGATTATATTTAAAACATATTAAAATACAGTTTTCCTCTCATATCATTGGTTCTCAGGAATTTTGGCAAGGAGGAAAATATTTTTCTTCAATCAAATTAGGCTGAAATTAGGAGGAGGTCCCAAAAAATCTTTGTCACATATATTTGTGTAATAAATGATGATCATTAATGTTTTGTTGCCGTTACTTATCTGTTGTTTCCTCCCTGTGCTGTGCTAGATAGTTGGACCAGTTAAATTTTTTCACCTGTATTGGGTCGGTTGGGTCGGCGGTAGTGATAAGAGCATTATCAATGTTTGCCCAAAATGATAAGTAATTCATTAATAGCTCTAGTCAGTGGCATGTGTTGTATTAACCTTGTGACATCAAACTTTCCTTCAACGGTTGTTGCTGCTAAGTTTATATGTTGTTTCCTTCTGTGCGAGCGGCTACACAAACAGGTAAAATGTATATTTCCTTTTCTTTGAAATGTTTATTTCCTTTTCTATGCTACATGTATGTAAGTGTGTAGTTTCCCCTCTAATATATAATCATTAGTTTTTTCCTTTTTCTCTATTATTGCAACTAGACAAAATCCAGGCTTCAATGGGTATTTTTGCGCACAGGATTTATTGCAATCCAAGCGCTTCTGAATCCTCTAAAGAGTTTTTGAAACTTCAATTCTATTCTTCAACAGTTTTCTGCCCTCCTCTCGAAGATTTTTAAAAAAATTTGGGTGAGTTTTCATTTATTTATTTTTGAATTGTAATTTGGCTTACGTGATCCATCATTTTTTTCCTCTGATGGTGGAGAGGTCCAGTGATCTCTTAGCCTCTTCTTGCATCTTTCATGGAGAGCTTTCTGGAATTGAGGGCTTCAATTGGGTGCATTAATAACTCATTTTTATTTCACTGTGGTGGGCATAATTTTTCTAGATTTGGGTTAAGGATCCATATTATTATCAATTTTTGTTCATATACGTAGTTTCCCAAATCAAATTCGTGTAATGGGTATGCAGTTTTTTTGTTTTGTTCTCATTTGAATCATTTGTAAATTTTGTTTTACCGTTGTTGGATATGCCCATCTGACGGTTTAAAATGGCATTTGTTTCCCAAAAGTGTTGTTTTTTATTTACACTCAAAAGTGGTGTTTTTTATTTACTCTTTGTACGCTAGTTACCCTCTTAAATTAAGAGGCAGCAGTGTGAGAAGGGATTTTAAAGACAAGAGGACTTGCTGGTAAAGAGGAACATATAGAACTTTGAAAAAGTCTTATGTGAGTTGTTTATATTGTATGAATTTGCCCTTTTGATGTTTTTCTCTTTCCTATTTTCTGATTGAAATTTCCTTTCCCATCAAAAAGTTTGACCACTTAACATTCCATCTCCTTTGAGAAACTCCCAGGCCTCCACTGAGTCCATAAATCCATAGCTAAATATGACTCGTTGATATCAATCTCAGGAGCTATTTTTGAGAAGAATATTAAATTTAGCATTAAAGTTAGCGCCACTCAGAAGATGACAAAAAATGGGGATTTTTCTCTGAGAGAGGTGGGTGACTACGTAATCAACGACCACATTGGATTGGATTCATTTGCGATCCTATGGCATGCGAAGCACATGTTCATTGGTCGTGAAGTTGCTATAAAGGAAATCGCAACCGGGAAACACAACAGAAAGGTGTTAGATAGTCTTCAGTTGGAGATTGAAATTCTAAAGAGGATTGATCATCCAAATATTGTATGTCTGCATGACATTTTTCAAGTAAAGCCTTCCTCTAGCCTTGCAATAACTACAAAATATTGTAATTTAAAAATAAATAAATTGTTCTAATATATTCAAACGATATGGTGCCTAGTGGGCTTTGGTTCTAGATTTTGGTAATGCATATAACTTTAGTAACACGCTTTTCTATTTATATAATTGGCAGTAAAAGTAAGATTATTTGAGTACATTTAGGTTAGAAAACTTAAGCCAATTTCTGTAAGAAGAAAACTATACAATTTGACATATTTTACATGGCAGAAGTGGAAATTGACTGCATGGTTATCTTTTTTTATTTTTTTAGACAATTTTGTTAGAGGGAATGCTAGAGTTCTGGTTCAAAGATAATTTCCTTAGCTATGATTCCTATTGCGATTGCGTTTTAAAATAAAATTTGGTCTTTTTAATTCCATATTTGAAGCAGGTTGTGACGACAATCCTCTGTACTAGATTTTCTTTTTAATACAGAACTCACTGTAGGTATGTTATTTAATGGGGTTCTTCGAGTGATAATGTTATATTTTACAGTGAAACGAATACTAATTGTGTTAGTTCATATATATTATCTGGGAAGCATACTACTTACTCAAGAATCACTAGAAAGAGTGAAGTATGTTGCTTGCCTAATAACAAATGCAAGAGCCCTAATAATGCAAAATGATTAATAGGGGAGTACTCCAATTTAGGAATAAATGATGAAAGAGAATTCATAAGAGTAATTCCAATTCATCACGTCCCAACAATCACTTTACACACAAGTGTTAGATATGTGACTCTTCCATGCTTTTCTTACGTTGTAGCCAGTGTACATATTATTGATGACTGTTATAAACTTATACATGTTGTTTGTTGGTGGCACAAGACAAGATGATTTCTATTTGAGAAAAGGCACAAGAAGTTGAATAACACATCTTTGGATAGGGCTCCTAAGGTGTTAGTTTTTAGCCTTGTATATTTGAGAAGATCTTTCTCATTTTTCCATTTCAATGAGCGAGTGGCGTCATTTTTTGACGTTTGCTAATGTGCTTTACCTTAGGTTAAAATTTTTACATAGAATACATATTTGAGAGACTATAACTTGGATGTTGTGATGAATTGACATAATTGTTTTGTAATTTGAGGCCTTTTTCAGTTATGTAAATGCCTTCTATTATGAATGCTCTTGTTGAAATATACAATTATAAACAAATGCTCTGTGCCAATTTTATCAAATATAAAATTGTGACATTAACATTAAAATCATTTATATTATACTTCTATTTACACATTTAATGATATTTGTAATGTTAGATAATATTTGATATAAATAAATTAATAAATTTATTTTCAATATATTATTCTATTAGAATTTATACTACACATTTAAAAATAATTTAGGGTGCAACTTGGTATATATAATATAAATTTAATAAATATCTAATTTATTTAATATTTAAACTACTTTTTGGTTTCTCTTTCCATTCCCTTGTTAGGGTATGTCAAATTAATAGATTGATGTTTTTGAAAACTTTTTAAAGATTAGCGTTTTTTGTTGTCACTGTTCCTAGTGTTTTAAAAACCAATTTTTCTTTTTTGCAATGTTTATAGTTTTTTGAAGTGCTTTTTAATTCTATTATAAGTAGTTATCATTGTCCAATGCTGATAGTTGGAAGTTTCCAACTCCAACGAGCTTACCGCATGTAAAGATTATATTTTAGAATAATTTTGATCCAATTTGTAAGGTAGATTTTGAATTATTTTAGAATAATTTTGATCCAATTCGTAAGGTAGATTTTGAATTAAATGTCATTATTTGAAAATGTATACGTGGCTTGCTACATTCTTTTATAGTTTGCATGCAACAGACTTGTGTTGCCACAACATAGCAATGTTGGGCATATGCTGCAGTTATTGAGGTCCATGAGAAATCATTTTTTTTGGGCATTTTCTTAAAAGTCATCTTTGGATCATCTATGTTCCGGCATTTAGCATACATAATTCATGAAAGTAATATCTAACTTCATGGCGAATTTTGAGAATGTAACCATGAAGCTATCTCCCAGCTTCATGCACTCTGTCAAACAATTGTTTTGTGCCTTCCAAGCTACCACATTTTTCATACATATTAATTAAGGCACATCCCACTTTCAGATCTCCTATGCAACAACATGCACCTAAGGTACTTTACAAAGCTAAAGTGAGTATCATCAAAAGCTGTGCATATTTTTATGATTATTTCAAGTCTATATGTTCGGAGAGCATTCTTTTCTCCGCTATTTGTTTCATCATGCAATTCTAGTGCGCTCAAATTTATGTTTGTGCAACTCAGATGAAAAAAAAAGAGTTTTTTTGGCAATAGCAATGGAAAATGTATAGAGATTCTATCAAATGACCACTGCCCACATTCTAGGAATGAAAAAATCAGAATCTTTGCCAAATGACTAGTGCCCACATTTTGAGAATGAAAACAAATCAGAATTTTTGTCAAATGACCAGTGCCCATATTCTGAGAATGAACAAATTAAGGGTAATATACAAAGAGAGGATCTTGTTAGAATATTTGATACCTTGGATAGTAACAAAGATGGCAGTGTAAGTGGAGAGGACACAGATAGTTGGTGTCCCTGCCATAGCCGTGGCTCATGCATTTCGCTGGAGCAAATTCCTCTCCCCCTCCTCTCTGTAATGGCGGGGATGTCTGTGTGAACAGTATTCTTCAGCCATTATTCAGCCACCATGTCATCGTAGAAATTGGGCAGTGCAAAGCTTTTTTCAACCATGGTGAGAAGCAGAAATAAAGGGTCATGGCTACCATTTTAGAACCTTTAGGGCTTCCAACTTAAGAAAACAAGAAGAAGTTTCCAGAATTTTCGGTAGTTTCCAAAATTTTTTGAAGTTTTCCATGTTTTTTTCCATTGTTATAATGTTCAGAAAAATTTGTATTTTCTGTAAACGAAAATTATTTTTCTACTCACTTCATCCAATGAAAAATTAGATAAACCACATTTTTCAATTTTAAAAAATAAACACTTATATATAACTATAATGTTTTTTGCAGAACGAAATATAATACTTTGCGCTGATTGGTCTGTCAACAAAGTCAAAATAACAAATAGGGACTGAACGAATGCGATAGTTACATGCCTATCGGCAGGAACTTCTATGCTTCAACATCTACATGTCATTGGCAGCACATGCAAGCTCAAGTGTCAAATTTATACATATACATTTGTCCACCTATTAGGAAAAACAATCCATGCACTCTGTATATGTTGTGATATTTGGCAAACGATTGTTTAAGTTTTGTTTTGTTGTTGACAGTAGAAGCAATGGCAACCAATCCTCTCTTCCTACATTGTTATTTTTGAATTGTGTTTGAAAACCATTCTGGAACTTGTTTTCTCGGATTCTACTTGTGTGAAGAATTCAATGAAATTGAAATCTTTATACCCATATGTGGTTTAATTTTGTTGGTGGAGTTCTTGATCTCATTATGTGCATTAGTTTTTTTGGTGACAGTATTGATGAAACTGAATTCTTAATTTAGTTTTTGTGTATAGAAATTAGGCTAGATTTGAATTTATTTCACAAAATTTGTCACAGATGTGATATATTGTAGGTGGTTTCTGCAAGTTTGAGCAAGTTTCTGATTTCATTTATGTTTGTTTCAAATCTTGATGATACATCATACCGTGTAAGTTGAGGACTTGAAGCTTCATGTGCCAAACAGAGGGATATCCTCCTCAACCGCTTTGCTTCACCCACCCTGTCCTTGATGAAGATGTTCTACCTCATTGAAGTGCTCAGCCTTCCTACCAGTAACTCCGACAGAGTTAATTTCCTTACTCCACTCGGCCTTGTGACTGCTAGGATCTCCCATGGCTTCACCGTGCAATTCATATTCCACAGAATATGACTATTTGTGCTCTCCTCCTAATCTCTGCTCCAAAATTGGGTATTGAAGGGCTTTGGTATGGAGTAGGAGAGATCCCTAGCCTCAATCTTGTACGCCCTCTAACCTTAGGTTCACCTGCGCTTCTACTCTCACTCCCTTCTCCTCAATGTAGCAACTCCCCATCTCCATCACATGCAGATTCATCGCTTATCTACACTCTGCAGATCACTAAAGAAGTTTGAATTTGTGTCGATGGTGTTGAGTTGAGCAAGCTTGAATTATTGTATGCTCTACATGAGAAGCTCTCGTCATAAACATGGGGTGATTGCATGAGAGGAAGGAATATTTCTTGGCATGGGCAATACAGCCGAGTGTTCTTAAAGTTAGAATTATGGCTTTGGCCCGGTAGCTTCTAGATTTTTCCAATAGAAGCTTTAATGTACATTTAATGCACATTTAATGGTAAAAGACCTCGAATTGGAATTTCCTTCTAATTTTTGTTCTAAAAATTGATTTTTCGCCTTGCCTTTTTTGCCTTGAGCCAATAGAAGCTCAAATAAATCATATTATCTTAATTGAAAAAATTATAAAAACTAACAAACTTATGTAATAGACTTTGGAAATGAATTAATTCTACAATTCTATTGGTTGAAGTGTTGAAGAATAATTGAATCTTATGCACTTATTCATTCATTCAATGCTATTAGTTTGGTTTTTTGAACCAATGGATTTGATTATTTTTCTCTAACCTAAAGTTGTATTAAAAGTTTTATAATTAGATTATATTCAAAACATATTAAAATACAGTTTTCCTCTCATATCATTGGTTCTCACGAATTTTGGCAAGGAGGAAAATATTTTTCTTCGATCAAAATTAGGCTGAAATTAGGAGGAGGTCCCAACAAATCTTTGTCACATATATTTGTGTAATAAATGATGATCATTAATGTTTTGTTGCTGTTACTTATCTGTTGTTTCCTCCCTGTGCTGTGCTAGATAGCTGGACCAGTTAAAATTTTTCACCTGTATTGGGTCGGTTGGGTCGACGGTAGTGATAAGAGCGTTATCAATGTTTGCCCAAAATGATAAGTAATTCATTAATAGCTCTAGTCAGTGGCATGTGCTGTATTAACCTTGTGACATCAAACTTTCCTTCAGCAGTTGTTGCTGCTAAGTTTATCTGTTGTTTCCTTCTGTGCGAGCGACTACACAAATAGGTAAAATGTACATTTTACCTTTTCTTTGAAATGTTTATTTCCTTTTCTGTGCTACATGTATGTAAGTGTGTAGTTTTCCCTCTAATAAATAATCATTAGTTTTTTCTTTTTTCTCTATTATTGCAACTAGACAGAATCCAGGCTTCAATGGTTATTTTTGCGCACAGGATTTATCGCAATCCAAGTGCTTTTGAATCCTCTAAAGAGTTTTTGAAACTTCAATTCTATTCTTCAACCGTTTTCTGCCCTCCTCTCGAAGATTTTTTAAAAAATTTGTTTAAATATTAAATAAATTAGATATTTATTAAATTTATATTATATATACCAAGTTGCACCCTAAATTATTTTTAAATGTGTAGTATAAATTCTAATAGAATAATATATTGAAAATAAATTTATTAATTAATTTATATCAAATATTATCTAACATTACAAATATCATTAAATGTGTAAATAGAAGTATAATATAAATGATTTTAATGTTAATGTCACAATTTTATATTTGATAAAATTGGCACAAAGCATTTGTTTATAATTGTATATTTCAACAAGAGCATTCATAATAGAAGGCATTTACATAACTGAAAAAGGCCTCAAATTACAAAACAATTATGTCAATTCATCACAACATCCAAGTTATAGTCTCTCAAATATGTATTATATGTAAATTTTTTAACCTGATGTAAAGCACATTAGCAAACGTCAAAAAATGATGCCACTCGCTCATTGAAATGGAAAAATGAGAAAGATCTTCTCAAATATACAAGGCTAAAAAATGACACCTTAGGAGCCCTATCCAAAGATGTGTTACTCAACTTCTTGTGCCTTTTCTCAAATAGAAATCATCTTGTCTTGTGCCACCAACAAACAACATATATAAGTTTATAACAGTCATCACTAATATGTACACTGGCTGCAACGTAAGAAAGGCATGGAAGAGTCACATATCTAACACTTGTGTGTAAAGTGATTGCTGGGACGTGATGAATTGGAATTACTCTTATGAATTCTCTTTCATCATTTATTCCTAAATTGGAGTACTCCCCTATTAATCATTTTGCATTATCAGGTCTCTTGCATTTGTTATTAGGCAAGCAACATACTTCACTCTTTCTAGTGATTCTTGAGTAAGTAGTATGCTTCCCAGATAATATATATGAACTAACACAATTAGTATTCGTTTCACTGCAAAATATAACATTATCACTCGAAGAACCCCATTAAATAACATACCTACAGTGAGTTCTGTATTAAAAAGAAAATCTAGTACAGAGGATTGTCGTCACAACCTGCTTCAAATATGGAGTTAAAAAGACCAAATTTTATTTTAAAACGTAATCGCAACAGGAATCATAGCTAAGGAAATTATCTTTGAACTAGAACTCTAGCATTCCCTCTAACAAAATTGTCTAAAAAAGAAAGAAAGATAACCATGCAGTCAATTTCCACTTCTGCCATGTAAAATATGTCAAATTGTATAGTTTTCTTCTTATAGAAATTGGCTTAAGTTTTCTAACCTAAATGTACTCAAATAATCTTACTTTTACTGCCAATTATATAAATAGAAAAGCGTGTTACTAAAGTTATATGCATTACCAAAATCGAGAACCAAAGCCCACTAGGCACCATATTGTTTGAATATATTAGAACAATTTATTTATATTTAAATTACAATATTTTGTAGTTATTGCAAGGCTAGAGGAAGGCTTTAACTGAAAAATGTCATGCAGGCATACAATATTTGGATGATCAATCTTCTTTAGAATTTCAATCTCCAACTGAAGACTGTCTAACACCTTTCTGTTGTGTTTCCCAGTTGAGATTTCCTTTATAGCAACTTCATGACCAGTGAACATGTGCTTCGCATGCCATAGGATCGCAAATGAATCCGATCCAATGTGGTCATTGATTACGTAGTCACCCACCTCTCTTAGAGAAAAATCCTCATTTTTTGTCATCTTCTGAGTGGTGCTAACTTTAATGCTAAATTTAATATTCTTCTCCAAAACAACTCCTGAGATTGATATCAAGGAGTCATATTTAGCTATGGATTTATGGACTCGGTAGAGGCCTGGGAGTTTCTCAAAGGAGATGGAATGTTAAGTGGTCAAACTTTTTGATGGGAAAGGAAATTTCAATCAGAAAATAGGAAAGAGAAAAACATCAAAAGGGCGAATTCATACAATATAAACAACTCACATAAGACTTTTTCAGAGTTCTATATGTTCCTCTTTACCAGCAAGTCCTCTTGTCTTTAAAATCCCTTTTCACACTGTTGCCTTTTAATTTAAGAGGGTAACTGGCGTACAAAGAGTAAATAAAAAACACCACTTTTGAGAGTAAATAAAAAGCACCACTTTTGTGAAACAAATGCCGTTTTAAACCGTCGAATGGGCATATCTGACAACGGTAAAACAAAATTTACAAATGATTCAAATGAGAACAAAACAAAAAAACTGCATACCCATTACACGAATTTGATCTGGGAAACTACGTATATGAACAAAAATTGATAATAATATGGATCCTTAACCCAAATCTAGAAAAATTACGCCCACCACAGTCAAATAAAAATGAGTTATTAATGCAACCAATTGAAGCCCTTAATTCCATAAAGCTCTCCACGAAAGATGCAAGAAGAGGCTAAGAGGCCAATGGTTCAAAAGAAACAGACCTCTCCACCATCAGAGGAAAAAAAATGATGGATTACGTAAGCCAAATTACAATTCAAAAATAAATAAATGAAAACTCACCCAAATTTTTTACAAAATCTTCGAGAGGAGGGCAGAAAACGGTTGAAGAATAGAATTGAAGTTTCAAAAACTCTTTAGAGGATTCAGAAGCGCTTGGATTGCGATAAATCCTGTGCGCAAAAATACCCATTGAAGCCTGGATTCTGTCTAGTTGCAATAATAGAGAAAAAAGCAAAAACTAATGATTATATATTAGAGGGGAAACTACACACTTACATACATGTAGCACAGAAAAGGAAATAAACATTTCAAAGAAAAAGAAATATACATTTTACCTGTTTGTGTGCTCGCACAGAAGGAAACAACAGATAAACTTAGCAGCAACAACCGATGAAGGAAAGTTTGATGTCACAAGGTTAATACAACACATGCCACTGACTAGAGCTATTAATGAATTACTTATCATTTTGGGCAAACATTGATAACGCTCTTATCACTACCGCCGACCCAACCGACCCAATACAGGTGAAAAAATTTAACTGGTCCAGCTATCTAGCACAGCACAGGGAGGAAACAACAGATAAGTAACAGCAACAAAACATTAATGATCATCATTTATTACACAAATATATGTTACAAAGATTTTTTGGGACCTCCTCCTAATTTCAGCCTAATTTTGATTGAAGAAAAATATTTTCCTCCTTGCCAAAATTCCTGAGAACCAATGATATGAAAGGAAAAATGTATTTTAATATGTTTTAAATATAATCTAATTATAAAACTTTTAATACAACTTTAGATTAGAGAAAAATAATCAAAATCCATTGATTCAAAAAACCAAACTAATAGCATTGAATGAATGCATAAGTATTCCTGCCATAGCAGGAACTAATAACAAAATCTACGCGTCCATAATGTGAAGCCTTAAATATTCAATTTCATACAAAAAAATATATTTGACGGAAGTCCAGGACACCACAAACGTGTATGGAACCCACCATGTAAGGACGAGATGAGCAGCAATATCTCTTTTTCTCGTATTACGCTTCTCTAGGAATCAGTAGTCTTCTCCAGTCACGCAATTCTCTTTCTTTTCTCAAATGTAAGAATCTAATGTCGGTGGATCCTTATTTAGAAGTGGCCGATTCACTACTTGCAGAGCCATAACAGGCAAGAATTGCGTTTGTAGTATTTGTTTTCTTTTTTCAATCTATAAGATTTTCTGTGCTGTTTTAACTATTTGAAATCTGAAGGTGATTGGATTAATTTTTGTTTTTGTCAGAAATGAATTTAACAGCTTTGATCTGAGTTATAACTTATGTGGAGTTTACTGTTTGGTTATTTCATTTATTGCTGTTACTAATTTAATCGCGTTAAATTTGTCGAAATCTCTGCAGTTAAACGAAATTTGGCGAGAAACCGCAGTTAACAGGTGATATTTCTGAAGTTTTTGATATTTGTATTTTGTAAAGTAGTTTTTACCTTCTTTATTGCGTTTCCTGCTGTGCAATTAAATATATGAAGTGAAGTACTTATTTCTGCTTCATACTAGTGAACTGATGACCTTTTACCGCAAAGTGGATTTTCATAAACACCCCCGCCATCTTTGCTCTGAATTATTTTGGGAGTTCTTAGCACTTCAGCTTTAAGTTAGCTATATAAGTTTTAGATTTGGCTAATTTAGTTTGGAAATTCTTTCACAGCTGTTTTACTCTGGATTTCTCGTGGCTTAATTCCTTGAGAAAAGTAGCTTGGACAAAATTAATTAGGTTTTACTAGGAACAGGAGCTCGGCCATCAAGGACAAAAGTAGTTTGGAACAAAATGAATTGGGTTTTACTAGGGAAATGAGCTCGGCCTTCAAGGATAAAAGTAGTTTGTAACGAAATGAATTGTGTTTAACTACGAACTTAAGCTTCGCCATCTAGAACAAAAGTTTTTTTGGATTATGATAAATTAGGATTCGATTCTACATCTAGATTTTACAAAACGCTACTCTTACACTGTGATGTGCGGATGATATCCCACGGGTTTGACTCTGCATTGATTTTTTTTGAAGAGTTCGGAATATTGGACGCAAAATGAAATCCTGTTTAGAATAAAGACCAGGAGCGTCACTCCTTTACCTGCACGCATTTGAGTTGTTCATCATGTGTTGAAGAAGTCGAGATAGAAATTCAAGGAATTAAGCTTAGTTGTCTTTGGTTAAGATTGTTCTTGGTAAAGGACTGATGTAATTTCCCTCCCCGGCATTTCTCTTGTAATTTTAAAATATGCATTGAGAGAGATGAAAAACAGTCTAAAAACATCTTGAATAGCCATTTTGATGCAACGGTGGTGCACTACTGTTCTTTGGATGGATGGTTCCACTGTCTTTTGAGTGGAAGTGCATGCTGGAGTTAGTCACTGGTGTAATCATATGTACTTTCTTTCTATTTGTGCGTCGGGGGTTGGGAAACTAATGTGAATTAGATTGAATGGAATGGTAATAGATTTAGTGCGTGACTCTCTGGATGATATAGGAAGCGTTTTCTTATTGTGATTTTGACTTTTAGCTAACTGTTTTGGAACGTATTTTTGTCTCTCTTGCAACGTGTTTTACTTTCTATTTTCATTGAGCTATTTTATTTATTTGTAAACATTAAGGCCCTGTTTAGCTGCTGGCATTAGCAAATGCTGCATTTGTTTTATATCCAGTATTTGTCAGATGCTGTGAAATAACCCTGACAGGTGATTGCTTCTTAAACACCAAAAACTTAACACTTTAATCGAGCTCTGATACCACTGAGATATCCCCGACAGGATATTTGCCTCAAAATACTAAAACTTCAATGATTAGGCATTTTGTCAAACAGTTAGCACACAGGCTCTGATACCATTGTAAGGAACCTATTTACAAAGTTATTGAAGAAAAACTGAATTGTGACAATTTGTCGAATACTTATCACGTAACCTTCAGTTTATATTATCTTCAGTGATATGCACTCAGCAATATAGATGTAATAGAATAGATAAAATTACCAGCAATAATCAAACAAGAATCTTATTGGAGTCAAACCCTTACAATATTCAGTAATAATTTAAAGCCTGGTTTGAATGTAATAAGCTAGATCAATATCAAAACCTGGATTTGCTGATTCTGATAATCATTGTGAAATGGGTGGAAGTCTGCTATGACCCGATCCAAAGAATGCTGATGCCCTCAATTCCCACAACTCATAATTGCTCCATTTGGGTCGGGTGTGTCCTAGCGGAATGACAATTTGTTTCGATGTCTCCTCTATACCCGTCCTGCGAATGACTCCTGGCTATGATCTCCAGCCACGAATGGTGGTAGGCGCTGATGGTCCACAGTGCATTGAGATTCCGCCGGTTAATATTGTTGTTTGTGCCTTAATTGCCAATGAAGCCAGATCATGGGTGTGACAGAGCAGTTTGAGGGGATGCCCTGAGTCGATTCACTGCTGGTGTCTATGCAAGGAAGACGCCTGACTTGGAAAATAGCGAGCAGATGCAACCTTCCCGTGAGCTCTAGTAGAGTATCGGGTTGTCTTGGAATTGCTGGAGTCGTTGTTTAATATCATGCGGCAGATTATTCATAAGGAAGGACGTTCGGCTCCACTTCGACCTGCACTTGGTTAGCTGCGGGAGAACAGTTTCTAACAGAGTCGGGAACGGAGTTTGGACTTAGTTGCCGGCCCATACGAATGCACCTCGACCTCCTAGCTCTGGCCCGAAATCACTGCAATCGATGTTCAATACAGCCCTTCAAATCCCGACTGCAATCCGATCCATTACAAATATGACTCAGCTCCGGATATGGAAGAATAAGTATCAACAATATGAGTGGCCCGATTTCTTCATGGCTCGGCCAGATGCCATTATTCTGCTAAACTTTGTGCAAGTAATTTCAAATGCCTTCTATACAAACAGCCCATATACGGAAATGCTAATTGGAAGGGAAACTTGGAAACTTGTTCATGCCTCCAATCTGCCTTGCCACCTGAAATTATAATGAATTTCAAACCTTACGAAAGCTTAAATCTACAAATAGCAATTCTCAAATGATCCTCCGGATTTGGCCTTAGGCCACAAATTCTGCCCTCGATGAAATGACTATATCGTCACCTCCAATCTGCAATAATTCAGATGATATTTCACACCCTCAAAATTGCGAACCAATTGAGAGTTATCGTTCTCAATGGCCAACTGTGACAATTGCCGAAACCCTAGGTTTCCACAATGCACCCGTGATTGAATCACAATCTGAAAATACAAAGAGAAATAATCAACTGCCTGATTCGAATGGAGCCCCGGGGTGCCTATTTATTCTTTTCTCCATCTTCTCCAGAGACTTCTAGAACCCTTTTTGATCTTATCCCTCAAGTGACTTTATTAAATACTCCAAGTAACTTTATTAAATACTAAAGTCACTTTATTAAATACAAGGTCATCTTTTAATATTTATTTATTTAATTAAAATAACTAATTAGTCGTCCTTGGACAACTATTAATTAAATTAATTAAATCGAACTGTCACCAGAAATTTGGGGACATGACATGCTGGATTTGTTAATTGAAATTGGGTTTCGGGAAAATAGTTAGACCCGTTTGGTTCACCTGGAATTTGATGGGGACGATGTTTTTTTTACATTTGATTTTACAAAACTGAAATTTTGAATTTGAATTGGACCATTTTGATCCCACTGTTTTCATCCACATCAGCACATTGGAGGCATTTGATCCCACTTGCAGCTTCACAACATTATCCACAGATCTACGAAATTGAGAGCAGCTCATCTCCGACTTGTCGATCTGAGACCCACCAAGATTTTGAAGTCAAGGAGCTGAAAAAGAGGCTGATGACAACAAGATGACAACAACTGTAACTATGAGCAAGGTGTCAGTCAAGCATGCCTTGACCAAAGCTCCTTTCTTGAATCTCAATTTCAGCAACGAAGTTTGGAGCTCTGCTAACTCATCAACATTTAGATGAATCATATGCACCCTGTTCAGGGACTCATGTTCCAAGCTGCTCTCGGACTTGCCGATCAGCAACTTCCTGGATCCGACTTCGTAACCAGAGCACAAATATAGACATACAGGGAGAAGACCAGTGACATAGCCAAGTGCCCACGACTAGTGACATAGTCTGATCCAAGACACACAAAGAAGTTTGCAGCTACGTGGACCAAGATTGGCAACCATTGTTAGACATTTAAATACATCCCTGCCCACAGCAGGGTCTCCATGCGGAAACCCCGACATTGGATCTGATCTATAGAATATTGATCCTACAACAGGCTCTAGCACATATGTGTCAATCAACAACATTCACATTGGTCCATGACATTGCCCCATGCTTCAGCGATTTAATTCCTCTACGGTTTTTTTTGAGTGGGATTTTTTTTTTTCAAATTTGATTTAATTTTAATTCCAGTTCCATCTCTTTAGGTGGAATTAACAAATCCTCATTTCAAACCAAAATGAGAATTCAAAACTCATATTCCAATTCCGGTTTGATGTATCCAAACTGAGGATTAAATTTCTATAGAATTTGTACCTACCAATCCCGGTTCAATCCCAGCAAACAAATGGGCCCTAATATAATTTCAATCTTTTCTACCAGATTATCGGAGGGTTCTGATGGATACCTAGGAGAGGTTAACATGACCTTTTGTTCTCTTGCAGTTGGAACACAATCTTGTATCGTTTTCCTTTTGGCACAAGCTAAATTAATTCACAAGCATCTGTAAATACTATAGCTACTTGCTTTTGAAGATTACTAACACTTTTTGGTTTTACCTTAAATCTTTTAGTACTTTTATGAAATGTATATGCCTAGTTCTGTTAGTATGCATAATGTAACATTTCATAGAATAGTTATCATCTACATTATGTGCGGTTTTAAAGATCCAAAATTCAGTAAATTGCTTTTGCATATTCATTCACTTGAATGTGGAGGGTGAAGCTTGTGGTGTTATAAACAATGGTAATTTTGTTTCTAATAATTCTAGTTCAAGCTAGTAAATTGTAGTGTTCTACTTGTAACTTCAGCATGACAAAACATAAAGTTTAACCATTTTTGTCTCTATTTATCTGTATATATGATTGTGATTATACATGCCTATGCATAGACACATCCACACGCGCTCACATATATCTATACACACACTCGTACATATACTTGCATATGCATATAAATATATGTATGGTGCCAATTGATGAATTTGTACAAAGCTAGTCATGAGTTAATGATCTGCTTAATGTTTAAAGGTGATATCGATGCAGATGCACAATTCAGGTAACATATTGTTTTGTTTCCTTCATACGTTCACATATACATTTTCTGATGCCTATACATGTATGTATTGTTCTAACTAAAGGAATTGTGCAAAGTTAGGGATGAGTGATATCTATATAGAAAGTACAAGGCAATGTCAACCTGGATTTCAATACAGATGCACATTTCAGGAGATATATTTGTAATTGTTAAAACTGAACACAAAGAGAAAATGCGATGATTATTGTATTAACAATGAACTCTTAAATAGAGTTTACAAACACTAGTTATAGTGTAGTCTAAAAATAGACCTATCTGAGAAAAACTAAAAGGGAAGACTAAATGGCCATTAACTAGATGCTAAAAATAATTTAATACCTTCCCTTAATGGTCATTCTAGGAACTACCTTGCAAAAGACAATACATGTCTTGTAGTCACGAATACTATAGAACATCCAACTACTACTGACCGTCCCTAGATCTGCAAAATGTCAATGACCAAGTGTAGTTGGAAGAAATCGGTCCCCTTCTTCAGAATGATTTGCTGGTGTGAGAGTAGAGCCTACCATAGACTCTTGCATTGACCTTCCCAGAATTGGCAAAACCACTGAAACAAAATCATTGCAAAAACACCAACTTGATATTGGATAACCGAACTGTCCTTCCCTGAAAATAGAGATGCATTTTGAGAACAATTGCAGAACCCTCCAAACTACTGTAGGTAGTAGAATGCCCCAAAACCTATGTTCCCGCAAGTTTTTGGGATGGGGACGGCGGGACAGGTTTTTGAGACTGCCATTTTTTTGGGCGATTTTGGGGACGGGGGGACGACAAACGGGGGCGGCTATATATATATAGGGAAATTTTAAAATATACACTGAAAATTGCAAATATACATGTCATTCATATGAATCTAAGCACAAAGCATGTCATTTAAACATTATAGAACCTTAAGTACACCATTTGAATGCCATCTAGGAAATAATAACCGATTTGAGTACTTAATTGTCAATATGCTTATCAATATGTGAACAAAAATATTTAAATATAAGTTTAGCAGTGAACAATATCATAAAAATCTGAAAATCTAAATATGCCCAAAGGCTAGAGGGCTGTCATAAAATTTCATCATCATATTCAAGTTCAACATAGAAAACAAAATATAGAAAAATGAAGTAGACTGCTGCTCAAGCTCTTGGAAGCAAAAAAAAATCACCTCTTCTTGCAAAATGAAAACCCCAGCTAGTTGCAACACACTCTGACTTCACGGGCAAAACCAAACAAATGACAAAACAACCACAATGTGGTCTCTTTTGACCTTTTAGGGCATTTGGAGAGGCAAATCCCACTGGACGACCAAGTAAGGACAAACAAAATAAAGCTTTTTGTTTTAATTTTTTTTTTAAAGTTTCACAAAAAACGGGCCGTTATGGTTAGTGGACTTTTGGATGTCCCATTTCCTTACCGGGGACGGCAAGCCGTCTCCCTTTTCTTTCCTAGAAGTCCCTGAGTTTCGGAGATGTCCCCAGGTGATTTGCAAATTTTGGGGAAGGCTGGAGGACGTCCCCTACCCGTTCCCCCGTACTCGTAACGTCCCTGTCTTGGAAACTCGTTGGTCGGGGGCGCGTCTCCGGGTTACATAGCTCAAAACGGACTGCAAAGTACCACGATCTGAGGAGTACAAAGCATCTTTTGGAGAAAAACAATAAAAAATCGTGAAATAACATCCCCCGCGAACTTTGTGTCTTACAAAAATTAGAAACGTTTGTTGAGGAGAAAAATAGACCAAAACCAAACATGATTTTTGAGGCGAAAAATCAATCAAAACCAAACAAATGAAAGAAGATATGGATCAAAGAATATGGATAAAAGGATATTGATCAAAGAGTATGAAACTCCATAAAAACGGTAAATCCTAATTGAATTTTTTTAAGAGAAAAATTTATGAAAACCCATTAGATAATTTTTGAAGAAAAAATAATTAAAACCCTTCCATAATATGAGTGGATCAGAATGCATAGGAGCCAACCTCCTCATTTGAATACAGAGCAATTGAGGCTTGTTGTTAAGACCTATCCTATGAAAACTACGTGGCTGCAAACCATTTCCTGCAATCTTCATGTGACCAAGCTTGTGACTATAATTGCGCTGAACACTGCTCTTCTTTGAAGATGTCAGAGGTTCACCTCATCCTTTCTGTTGAGAGAACTGAGAGGTACTTTTGTTCTTGTTTGAGGCTTGCATTGGAAAGACCACCTATTCAGAAGAGGAGGAACTGTCGTGACTTTCAAATTTTGCAGAGATCAGAGAATGTTAGGGAAACACTAATAGACATGCATTGAGCATCTCTATGAAGTGCTTGTAGGATCGGGGCAGGGTTTTTAGTGTAATCACTATCATATCTTCTTCCTCTCTCTTGCAGCTAATAGCCTTAGATATGCCTGGAGAGATGTCTTCTGATCTATCATGATAGAAAACAACGAATTCTTCAAAAAGAAAGCACGACTCTTGTCAGACGTCTCATAAAGATCCTAAGATGTCCCAAATTTGTTTAGTTGTTTGACCAGAAGGCACTTGAGGGAATTGATCATCTATAACTGAGAGTTTGATCAATGTGAGAACTTCTTGATCACCTTCATCCCATTTATCATGCTCTGTTTGAACTGTCATGGGATGCTGGTTTTGTACCCAAAACAATTTTTTCCAGACAACAATATTCGTCATCATGCATTGCTTCTAGGTGTATTTGCGATCATTAAACCACTGACTGCCTTCCTTCATTTGTTCACAAAAATTCACTAGATGAATTAAATTAATCCATACATATGCATATGCTTACAACTATTCGTGTACGTTGGAAATAATAGGTACTAAGAGTGGGGGTGAATCAGTGTTAAAACAATACTCTACTTTTACTGATATCCTTAACTTGCAACAAAATAAACTTTAAAAACGATGAAGATTGTAACTGAAATGTAAAGTAGAAATGCAACAAGCAAATTGACAATGTATGCACACACTTAATGCTCAGATTTTTCTCGTGGAAAGACTAAATGACCATTAACTAGAACTAGCCAACTATAGCAAGATACTGAAAATAATCTAATAATATTATTTGCTTTTCCTTCATTTGTTCACAAAAAATCACTAGACTAATTAAATTAATACATATATATACATATGCTTATGACTATATGTGTATGTTGGAAATAATAGGTACTAAGATGGGGACGAATTAGTGTTGAAACAATATTTCTACTTCTACTGATATCCTTAACTTGCAACAAAATAAGTTTCCAAACTATGAAGCATGCAACTGAAATGTAAAGTAGAAATGCAACAAGCAAATTGACAACATATGCACACGCTTAACCCTCATATCTTTTCTCGTGGAAACCCTTGGGTCAGAGGGAAAAACCACAGTGGGGTTGACACCCACAATCTTCTTACTGTAGTTGAAGAGAGTGCTCCGTTAGGAGCTTACAATTTGTCACTTTCTAGGTGATTCACCTTGTCAGGAGTGACTGATACCCTATTAAAAGTATCTCAAGTCCAGTTACATACTAACTTGTTAAAGGATTTCAATCCCATTTATGCAGTGTTCACCCTGTTAACGGATTTATAGTAAAGTCCTACTAGAGACTACTTGGTTAGGGTATTTAGATTTGTTGAAACTGCTAGGAATACAACAAGAGAAATCGACCTGTAAAATGCACTTCTCTATGCTGATCAGATCCTTTATGCTCTTATCCTCGACCTTAAATCAATCCTGTAATCTCTTTGCAAATAGCTCTGTTGTCGCAGCTCATTATCGATTTTTCACAACTGCAACTCTCTTTTTCTCTTCTTTGCTCTATATTTTTCATAGAAGTTGTCATCTTATAAACCATCTTTACCCTTTGAGATGAAAAACTAATTAGGTTTTCTATTTCTCTCCAAAATTGTTTTTCCTATCTTAACTAACTCACAAAAACTTGGAATCCTTACTCCATCGGCCAAATCACAATGAATTATCATTCCTTCATTTTTATTTGGCAAAACATGGTTTGAATTAAGAATTGACTCATTCAATTCCTCGAACAATGTAATACATTTCTTGTTTTGTCTAGATTCATTGAATCATTCTTTGTCATGCCCGATCTAGCCATTTAATCAAAACTGTTTAATAACATTTGGCTTTTACCTATTCACCAGATTGTGCGGTAGATGATATCTTCACTTTTGCATGTACATCGGTAGTTCACCTGTTGTCTTTCCTCTTTACTGATAACAAAACCTGTTTCCTTTTATGGATGAGACCTTCACCTATTGTCTTGTTAATGAATTTCCTTATTGCATACTGGTTGTATATAACTGCTTAACATGCGGTGAATCTTCAAATACTTATGCAAAACACTCTTACTGGTGTAATGGTTTGCTAGCAATGACAACCATACTCAACAAAATCATCATCAATGTCATATATCATCATTCTTCATTCAACATATGTATGATTCTAACTAATGGAATTGTGCAAAGTTAGGGATGAGTGAATGATCCGTTTAATGAATACGGGGCAATATCAAACTGGATATCTATAAAGATGCACTTTTCAGGGGATATACTATTTTCTTTTCTTTCATTTGTCCACAAAAATTCACTAGATTAATTAAATTAAAACATTCTTGATCTGAGAAACAAACAGGCATTTTGAACAAGACTTTGTAATCCTAGTTTTATTACAGGTATTTCTGTGAATTGGGTTCTTCAATAATCTAACCTTTGAACAGCCTGCACTCTACATTCAAGTTATATTTCTTAAGTGACCCTTCAGGTGCAAAGCCTCTTCTCTATGCCCTTTAGGAATTGGCGACTTAGGTTCATTGATTGTGGCAATATCTATGAATGCTACATAGAGGGTGATAGGTAAAAACCTACAAGTCTATCATGGAATGACCTGGTTGTAGATCTACAAAGGTCTTGGCATGTAAGTTTAATCTTCGTTTCCATTGCTAGTTTTTTCGCCAATGTAGCCTTGGCATGAGTCCAGTATTTGGTGCAAATTTTAAGATTAATGCCATCTAAGTGCGAACCTTTAGTTGATAACAATTTTAGCATGTTGTGTTTGGTGTAGATCTTGCGTGAATATTGACCCTCGGGTTTGGTGCAGATCTTGCATGAATATTGATCCTCAGTTTTGGTGCAGCTCCAAGGTTTTATATCACCTTGACCTCTTTAGTGCAAGATGTTGTGATGCAAGAGGGTACTCCCTTCTTTCCACAGACATAGAAATCAGACACAAACAAACAATCACAAAGACGCTTTGCATTCAAACTACTACTTAGATTGCAACAATGAAATCAAATTACATTCTCCCTAAATCTGCAAATACAAATTTAACAATCATGACCTCCCTTATTCTCACACCTAAGTGGACAACATCTAGTGCATCTCTAACCTTACATTATATTACAATATTCATTATTCATAAATGAGTAATAAAAAACGGAGACATAGTCTCCTTGTATAGAGAATAACTGAGAATGAAATAGAAACTTTTTAAAAGGCTGACAAGAATTATTTTATGTTATCTAAAAACTTACTCATAAACTAAATGTCTTAATGATCATTAATATAACTAAATACTTTTTAACCCTCCCTTAATAGTCATTTCAAAACAACCCTATAGAAGACATAATCTCTTTTGTTCACAAATAAAGAAAGCTGCTCCCTTCTCATCTAAACATTATGTTGCTGCTGAGACCCTTCCTGGATCTGCAAAATGATAATGACCAAGAATCTATCTAACCTGATATTAGGTAACAAAGCTATCCCTTTGAGAAAAGTTGATGAAACTTGAAGCTACGATTTTGCGGAAAATTCGACAAACCCTTGTGTGTAGATGTTGCCCTAGCAACTCCAGGTGTGATCCAAAACAATTTCAAAAAAACATGATTATTGTGGAAAAAATTGCCAAACCCTGAAGTAAAGTTCAGAAAGGATCGGTTTTTTGGAAAAAAGTGTAAGAACACTCCAAAAACAAAATTTGAGGATAAATTTGAAAAAAACCGAACACAATTTTTGAGAAGAAAAATTGACCAAAACTAGACATGATTTTTGAGGATTAGAATTGATCAAAACCCAACACAAAATCCTAGACACGAATTAGAATACAATTTTGTTTTGAGGAAAAATGGTAGAACCCTTCACAAAACAATTTTTGAGGCAAACAATCACATAAAAGTTACAATATTCTTTTATGGACAAACCTTATAATACCAAGCTAGAATTTGTTGAGAAAAATATTATAAAAATGATTAAGGGTACTCCCCTTAATAACATGAACATGTAACAAAAATAGAGAAATAACAAGAAGTTGCAAGAACATAAAATTGACTTCTTATTATCTCCAAAGTATGGAATTACAAATTTCAGAAATAAAACATGCAAAGCCACATGGGCATTTCCCTTATAATATTTTGTAAGCCAAAACCACCACAAACATCCCAAAACTATACTAGACAAGCCTACAAGCCTAGTTTATTCGGTATCAACAATATCTCGGTTGACCCAAAATTTTTGGAAAACTTGGAATCGACAAACTCTGGCAAAAGATTCGGCAATAAATCGGCACTTTTATTGAACATTTGAAAATATACAATTTCTTAAAATATTCTTAAAAACACATACATGCACACCAAATTTGTAGAATATATATATTAATTTGAGATATCCACCTTATATCAATTAAAGTTTGTAGTTAAACAGTAATTCATAGCAAGTAGAACTTAGTAGATTAACATAGTGCTAGAGTCATATACCAAAATACAAGTACGACATTTGTATATAAATAAGTTAATACATATAGAAGTCAAACTCCATGAAACTACTACCTTTGAATACATATTAAGTTCAAGTTTCAGTATCAATGAAAACTAAAAGTAGTAATCATAAATTGTGTCTACAAATAAAACTCAAAAGAGATCATTGCTGCTGGGTGGGTGGTGTTGAAGTAGTTGTTGTGGCAACATCCTCAACAGGTGCCCTAATAGGTACCTCACGCTTGATAGAAGCCTCTGATGGATGACCAAAGCTCATGTTCCTCATCACATGCTGCCACATCTGCATCCCACTCATCTGCTTCTCTCTCAAACTTAGCTAGCTCTTGCTCTGTCAATAAAGGTTCACCCACATTTGCATTTGCATCCTCACCATCACAAGGATCAATCCAATTGGCTGAATATGGATCAATCTCATCCAAGTCTATTGCTTCATATGAAGCTTGCCTTTTCACCTTCTTCTCGTGCAAGAGAAGGTTGTACTTCACATAAACCAAGTCATTCAAGCGCTTTTGAGTCAACCTATTACGTTTCTTTGCGTGTATGTTCTGAAAAGTACTCCAATTTCTCTCCTAGCCAAAAGCACTACAAGATTGCGATAAAATTCGGATGGCAAGCTATTGAAGATTAGGCATTGTGGCATCATAATCTTCCTGCCAAAGATCTGCAAGGATTAAAAAACCATTTATGATGTGGTAAAACTTCCAATAAACTTCACGAGCGAAATAAATGGTATGATAAAACTAAACACATGTTCTTTTTTACCTGGTTGCAAGGTGTATCTCTTACGTTTGCAATCAGGAGAAGAAAACAATGGCCCCTCTTCCCTCTTGTAGCTCTGTAACTCATCAAGTATGAGGTCTCAAAGGTCTGTATCAACAACCAATCTTCGAATACATGTGTCCAAGCCAGTTTGAACCTCTGCATCTGCTTTAGAAGTGTTGGAGAAATAGTACTTGGGGTTCAAGAAGTAGGCAGCTGCATGAATGTGTTGGTGGAGTTGTCAATTCCCCCTACGATCAATGATGTTCCATATGGGTCTATATTTGGTCTCATTTGACCTATACAAGTTTTGAATGACCTCTTTTGCCATATCCATGGCCTCGTATAGAAACCCCATGGGGTTTTTATCCCCATCCACAATTCGTAGAACCTTCACCAATGGTTCTGACACCTGGACATAATAAAACATAGAAAAATTAGCTAATGAAAATATTTCAAAATTAAATATTAAATCATCAATTAGGACTTGAAAACTTACTTTGAGGGTCTCCTCCATTAGCTTTTCAAAGCTAGCATCAAACATAATCCTTACAATCTTCTCCGCTTCAGGCTTCCTAGCATAAGGACTCTCTAACCATGTCTTATCAAGAAACATGCGCCTAAGGTCTAACAATTTCTCTGATATGCTCTGCAAGTTTAGAAAATTAGTAGCAAAGTGTATGACCCTGCTCGTACAAGATCCTTACCACTAGTGTGCTCTCTCATAAGACTCAAGAACCATGTATGATTTGTTGTCTTGCATTTTGTCACCACAAAATGTTGGTACAAAACTTTTCACGCTAGTTTCACGTTTCTCTAAGCTTGAATTTGATATTCAATTGCTTAATGTTGATTGATCAATCCATTTCAATTCGTATATCAAATCATTTTTTGAAGGCCTTCGTCAAGTCTTTTTCGTTTTTCTTTTTGTCGAGCCTTTGCTTTATTTTTGGAGCCTTCACAATCCGTTCTTTGCTTTTGAGTTTGCATTTGCTTGTTTTTAGTCCTTTAATTTTGCTCATGTCATGCCTTTCATTTTTCCCTTCGATTCAGTCTAACCTAGAGGTCAATCGGAGTTGTTAGTCAAGAGTTATGCCCGTTTTAGTGTCTCAAAAGTGGACATTTTAGGTGCAACAACACGAATTAAAAATATGATGTTATATTTTCAATTTGACATTCAGTTTCTGAAAAATATAACATATATTCACTTTTTGTTATGTTTTAAGTTACTTTTACATTAAATTTATAACTTAAAGTGAGTATAGTTCACTTTATGTTATAATTTTAAGTTGAGTTACTTTTTAATTTTTCACTTAAAGTAACTATATAACTATATAGTTTCATTTTTATTTTTGGTTTTATAAATCAAATGTTTATTTAAATGTTAATTTAAAATGATGTTTATGTATTATATTTCATAATATGATAAATAAATATTGTTTATGACCCATTTTGTAACATTTTTATAATTTTAAGTGAATTAAATAAGTTAAAGTCTTCATAAGTGTACATTTTATATGCAATAACATGTAAAATCCATCAAAAGTGGATTTTTTACATGTCGTTGCATATAAAAGTTTACTTTGGTGGGCCTTTTTGATATCATTACATCAAAAGTTCATCACAAGTGGACCTTTTTGATGCTATGACATGAAAATTGAAGTTTTTATGTCTAAACATCTAAAAGGTGAGTTGAATTTTAAAATATGCATTCTCCTCCATAAAGTGCGATTTTATTTGGATGCATATTTTAAAACATGCTATGCACCCAAAAGGTCTGATTTTGATCAAAAGCATGTTTTAAAATGTGTTGTGCCCTCCAAAAAGTCCAATTTTGAAAGAATGCATGCATTTGCTCCCCAAGACTCCTAATTTGCTCATTGCGAGAGATTTACTTGGTGGATTTGCATGAAATCTTCTCCATTGAAGGTGTTTTTACTTGGCAGTGAGTTTCCTTACATCAAGAATGGGTTTAACATGCTGAAAATTGTTTTTTGGGAGCTCAATCCTAGGGCATGTTTTTGAAGAAAACTCTAAATACCTCCATTTTTGATCAACTTTTTTGCATGAGGATGAATCGATTTGGTTTTATTTGATGATTACATTGCATATTGGTTAACATTTTGATGTTTAAACACCAAATCGATTTACTCAAGCTCCTTGGTGAAACACGTTTTTCACAAAAAACGTCTCGTGAGTTTCCAATTGCAAAAACGTTGGATCTTGGAGTGTTTTTAGGGCACGTTTTGACATCTTCTAACAAGAACTCCTTGTTTGCTGCCCTTTCCCATTCAAATTTGCAAAGCTGGAAAAAGTCTTACTATTTTTGGAGAATTTTTCAACATTGGAGCATTTTTTTCTTTTATTTTTGGCACTTAATCTTCATGTAAGTGGACTTCTTCTTCCTTGCTATTTAATTCATGCTTATCTTGTTGATTTTATGCATGAAACTACTTGATGGTTGCCATTTGTGAGAATTTTTGCCATGGAAAGTGCATTTTTCCTTTAAATATGAAGTTTTTATTCATTTTCATATTTTTGGTTCTTTCCCAAGTCCCAATTTCGAATTTGAGTGTTGAAGTGCATTGCATCTTGGTATGTTTGAGTCACTTTCCAAAGGTATGTTATTTCTTTTGTGTTTTGTGCTTTGTGCTTGCTTGTCAGTTTTCTCCACTTGGAGAAATTGCAAGTTCTTTCCCAAGAACTTGCTTTTGCTTCATTACATGCGAAAGCATCATCACGTTTCACTTCCATTTTCCATGTCACAACACTTTGCATCTCATCCCATCACCCGCACTTACATGTAAAACGCATCCTCCATCCGCATTTGCGTGTCACCTCACTTTTCATTCCTTATTACATGTTGCATATACGTGTAATCCATTTTCTATGTAATGACGTCTTAAAGATCCTAAGTCACGTTGGAAAATCAACAATTTCCAACAGCACGCATTCCCATGTGCCATGCACTTTACTTCAAAAAAAACAGAGTTACAGGTGCTGATAGAAAGTTATTCCGAGTTTACATTCGGACATTGTTAAGAAGGTTTTCAAAGTGTCAGAGACTCTAGTTTGTGTTGATCTACAAAGGAGAATTCATGACAACTTGAGCGAGAAGTTGGATCACATCAAGTTTTCAAATGACAGCGGACAATTCATCAATGGTGGAGGTTATCAAAAGACACAACACCATGGTTACCAAGGTGAGTGCAGTGGTACAAAGTACAGGAACTTCTGATCCGGTGATCATTCAGGATAGCATCGCCAAGTACAAGGCCCTTCAGAACAATCCCTAGGATTGTTTCCTTCTCTTCTGTCTTTTTCTTCTTGTTTCATATTTGTAATTGAAGAGAATGTATTATATGAAAATGTGTAATTACATGTAATGCGAGTTGCACGTGTAGTTGCATGTAACCCTATATTTTCTCTTTTAGCTAGACTAGGTCAAAGTTGGTTGAGTTGCTACCACTTTTTCCTCCACCTTTTTCTCAACTTCTTTGCCTATATAAAAGAGTGCCCCCTCATTGTAAAATCATTATTATCTTTATGCAAGAGAGCTCTGGAGAAATTGTGTCAGCAGAACTTTGTTTGTGTAAGCACTATTTTGAGAGAAAGTGAATACAAAGGAGCATTTGATACTTAACTTTGATTAAGTGAGATTGTTATTTGTGTGAGTTGTAAGCTTTGTCTATAATTCATCCAAGTTATTTTTGATTCATATTATTTTGTGTTACTGGTAATTGTATCTCATGAATTGAATAGAAAAGAGTTAAGAGGCAATTGAAGCCAGAGCTTTGACCAGGAACAATTGTGAAAGTGTATAGCTAGAAGCTTTATCTGCAGCTTATATTTTCTTCTTAATTTGCAAAATAGTTAAGTATTCTTACTTTTAGGAGTCTCTGTGTCCTAATTGTAAAGCTTTTTCCATATAGAAGTACGATCGGACTTAGAGCCAAACGGTACATTTTTAGCTAGCCTTTGAGTTAGTAAATGTTTATCAGTATCGCTGTTTCCAGCTCTTGGTAGAAGTGTAGTTAGAGATTTACCCTGCCCATTACTCGCTTTACGAGTAAGTGGATTCTTTCTTGAAAGATAGAAGAAAGGATATTGGTAACACCAATTTTATAAAATCTCTCGACTGCTTGCTTACCTTGCGTTGATCCAACGAATGGTGAGAAGGGGGAGTCTTCCCTTTAAGGTAGGAGAGACTGTCACACACGCTGTGGTTGGTCATCCTATTTTGCAACTGGATTTTTACCCAAAACTGTTGGTTGCAAAATATCCACCCAATAGTTTTTTTGGCGACTCCGCTGTTGATCACGAACTCATTCATAAGCCTTAAGCTTTCGTTTGGAGTTTAGTTCCTTATTCTGATTGGCATTATTGGTTATCACATTGGCAAGTTTTGAGCACGTGTATTCCCGGAGAAAGAAGGGAGATAGTTCTTCAAGTTCTACTGGATCATTTTGGGCACAATGGGCTCGTTTTGATTTACTTACTAGCATTCCCTATCTCTCCCGTACTACAAGTTATCCTCCTAAAAAAATTCTACTGTGTCTAGTGAAGATTCCTAGTTTTTTGTCAACACCCTATTGTTTGCTGCACAATTACACGTAGCTACTACTAACCCTCCAATCATCAATATGGCTGCTGGTCCGTAGGGAGCAGCTTTTGGTCTGTTAAATCTTGCAGCACCATTGCATGCATTACCTAAAGGTTCTCATAAGAATTTTCTCAAATTCTATGGAGACGGTAAGCAACACCCTGATTAACACATTAAAAGCCTTTTACATTACTGTGGGAGTCTTTGGTGTTGAACATGAAGATATATTTGTAAGGCTCTTTATTGAGACTTTACAAGGTATAGCCGCTGATTGGTTCTATAATCTAGAACCTAATTCCATCACTGATTGGGCATCTCTGCATGCTAGGTTCCTTGAAAGATTCAAGCCTGCAGAAGATGAGCATGCTCTCCTAGCCTAGCTCATGCAAATGAAGCAGGCAAATGATGGAGTGCGGGAGTTTATTGCTAAGTTCAATAAATTAGCTAATAGAATTCCAATTGCTTCTTAGCCCATTGCCACAAATTTGAAGTGTTTCTTCATTAACACTCAACTTCCTGAAGTTAGCTTTTTACTTCGAAGGGCTGCCCCTGCAACATTGGCTCATGCACAATCTTTGGCAATTGAAATTGAAGATGATCTGATCCTTGCAGGAAAGATTCACAAAGATGCTAGCCGATTCAAGAATAATTCCTCCTCGGAATCCTCTTCATCGGGTAATCTAATCCACTAGTTCAGAAGCTGGCAAATGAACTTCTTGCTCTCAAGAAGCAGATATCTCAAGGTTCATATGCAGCACCATATAAGGATATTCCAAGGCGACCTTATCCTAATGCTGCAAACAATTATGCAACTAAGAATCAGAATAAGCTTCCTCCTCCTTTGGAGAGGCTTGCGCTCGAAGCATCACCAAGTAACACAACTACTGGTTACTTCGAAGCTGATCCATTGAATGACAATCAAGATGAACATCCTTTTGAGGATAATGCTGCTCTGTATCATGATGATCCTCAAACAGCTGGTGACTTTACTATTGGTTATGTGCAGTACAATGCTGAAGACTATGAAATTGATTTTGCACAAGCTTATGCGGTGATGACATGTTCACAAACTAAGTTGGCTCAACAACAAGAGGAGGCTGAAAAGAAGTTGGATGTTCCTCAGATGCCTGTTACTATTGTAAAGAGGGGGACACCATTGCCCAATCCACTTAATGATCCAGCTAAAAATTAAGTAAGTGCTGATCAAACTACTCTTGCATCTAATATGTTAAAGCCCAGTATGCCTAAATCTTAGGCTGAAAATTTTAATTCTTCCTTAGCAAATTCTTTCCAAACTTTTGATATCATAGATCATGCTAAGAAGACCAAAATTCAAATGTTTGAGGTAGAATATCTACAAGCTCATCTAGATCAGCTAGATATACTTGCTAAATTTGTCAAAGAATCCTAGCCTACTCAAAACCACTTGGTTGCTCCTGAAGTCAAGAATATGCAAAATAACTTAGTAACCATTCCATCCTCAGTGCCAGGGAAGATTGAGCCTTTCTATCTTTCTCTTTTGATCAATGGTTTTAAGTTAAGTAACTACGTTATAGATTCAGGTGCCTTCGATAATGTCATACCTGCCAAGGTTACAGATGCCTTAGGTTTGACCTTAACCAAGTCTTTTCGTAGCTGCTATTCTATGGAGAACAAACAAGTGCCTCTTAAAGGGCAAATCAAGGATGCTCAGTTTGCTTTTGCATTATTCCCAGACAAAATGATCAAAATTATGGTCTTAGTTGTTGATGTACCAGCCTCCTATGGTATGTTACTTGGTCGCAATTTCTGTAAGGATGTAGGAGGAGAACTCAACATGGATATGACTAAAGCTAGAATACCTATTAAAGGTTTTATGCAGAAATTGTATCCTGAAAGAGAAACAAAGTATGTCGTAGTCAAATCCAATGATCCACATGCCTAAATTCTTTTTGAATCAGCAGGGATGGGAAATTATTATCTACATGCTAGTGAAGCATTTGAATTCGCCAAAGACTGGACGGATTTTGAAAGCTCATCACTATTATCAGACACTGAGAGATTTGTTGATGCCATAGAGGGAGATGTCATTCTTGATGAAAAATTATTTTTAAAGATGATCCTATGGATTGTTTTAAGGATGAAGAGATGCATTCTGAAGGTGATTCTATTGATTCTCTTGAAGGAAGAATTATTCTTAATGATTTTGGTGCAAGTACAAGTAGCTCTACTACTGTTTGAGTTATGGAATTTGATGGTGGTTGTGCTTCTATGGGATTCGGTGTTGGAGTTGTTTTTATTTCCCCCGATGGTGAATTTGTCCCTTTTTTGTACAAGTTGCAATTTTCCAACTCCAATAACACGGCTGAATATGAAGCCTTGATATTGGGATTGAACATAGCGCAGGCTAGAGGAATTCATAACTTGCATGTTAAAGGAGATGCTGAATTGGTAGTGTGTCAAGGGTCAATATCAAGCCAAAAATGACCAACTTAGACACTATCGTGATTTAGCCTGGGATTACATCAGGCTTTTTGATGCATATTTCAGTGATCCCTAGAGAATTAAATGATAGAGCTGATGCGCTTGCTGTTTCAGCCACTCTTCTACTTCTACATCAGGATTTTGAAGACAACATCTATGAAATACAGTTGGTCTACCGACCAAGTATTCCAAATAATTGTGAACACTAGGAAGTCTTCAACGATGATACTCAAATCATCAACTTTCTTGAAACTAAAGAAAGTTTTGATGAAATGTACTTCGAAGGAGGTGAGTATGATCCAAATGAAGTTCTCTTTGAAGTAGATCTAGAAACTGTTCATGAAGTCATTCAACTTAAAGGGAATAAGATTCCTAAAGGTTTGGTTTCTTTGGAAAAGTTGTTTGATAAACATGATAGGTATATCAAAGAACAACAAAAGACAAGAACCAGGTCTATGGAACAATACGAGAAACACAACATTGGAATGAATGAAGACCTAGAGCTGGTGAACATTGGTAATTGGTGCACGGAGGAAGAGAAAGAAAAGTTTATTACTCTTCTTTGTGAATATAAAGATGTCCTAGCTTATTCTTATGAAGATTTTAAGTCTTTCCGTCCTAAAGAAGTACAACATGATATTCCTCTGAAGTTTGGTACAACTCCTTTTCGCCAAAAGCAGAGGCAATATAATTCTAAGATTTCAGGTACTATTTTGGCTGAAATTCAGAAGATGCTCGAAGCAAGTATCATTTTTTCTATTCATCATTCCTCTTGGGTAGCCAATATTGTTCCCATTAGAAAGAAGAATGGGGAGATTCGGATATGTGTGGATTTCTGCAATCTTAATCAAGCATCTCTTAAGGACAATTATCCATTGCCCGCCATGGACCAAGTGTTGCAAGTTGTCACTGGTTCTGAGATGTTGTCTATGCTCGATGGTTTTTCTGGAGATAATCAAATTGAGATCCGTGAAGACGATTAATACAAGACAACATTTACCATCCCATGGGGAACTTTTGCATATAGGTGGATGTCTTTTGGTCTTATTAATGTTGGAGTGACTTTTCAAAGGGCGATGGATCTTGCTTTTGATGGTTTAATCTGTTGGGTGGATATTTTGCAATCGACAGTTTTGGGTAAAAAACTAGTCGCAAAATAGGATGATCAGCAATAGCATGTGAGACGGAGTCTCTCCTACCATAAAGGGAAGGCTCTCCCTTCTCACCGTTCCTTGGATCAACTCAAGGTAAGCAAGAAGTTGAGAGATTTTGTAAATAGCGTGTGACCAAGATCCTTTCTTCTTAATTTTCAAGAAAGAATCCACTTACTCGTAGAGCGAGTAATGGGCAAGGTGAATCTCTAACTACACTTCTATCAAGAGCTGGAAACAGTGATACCAATAAACCTTTACTAACTCAAAGGCTAGCTAAAAATGTACCAGTTTGGCTCTAAGTCTAATCGTACTTCTATATGGAAAAGCTTTACAATTAGGGCACAAAGACTCCTAAAAGTAAGAATAACTTAACTATTTTGCGAATTAAGAAAGAAGTATAAGCCACAGAGAAAGCTTCTAGCTATATATTTTCACAATCGCTCCAAGTCAAAGCTTTGGCTCCGATTGCTCTTTAAATCACTATGCTCTTTTATTGAACACACAATAATAGCATGAATGAAGACAATAGGCACAAATTACAGTCAAAGCTTCTAATTTTCTCTGTCACAATTGCTTTCAGTCAAAGCTTTGAATCCAATCGCTTATTTTATTCACTTTTCTCCCAAATTCGTACGACACAATCAAAGTTATGCTTACACAAATATGGCAGAGCTTTCTTGCATACAAAAAAAGATGATTTTTACAATGAGGGGGCACTCCTTTATATAGGCACAAGAGTTGAGAAAAAGGTGGAGGAAAAAGTGGGAGCAACTTAACCAACTTTGACCTAGTCTAACTATGGGAGAAAATATAGGGTTACATGCAACTGCATGTGCAATTTGCATTACATCTTTTACATACACATGCAACTCGCGTTACATGTAATTACACATCTTCATGTAATGCATCCTCTCTAGTGACAAATATGAAAGAAGACAGAAAAGAAGGAAACAATCCTAGGGATTGTTCTGAAAGGCCTTGTACTTGGCGATGCTATCTAGGATGATAACAGGATTGGGAGTTTTTATTTTTATTTTGTACTGTTGCATTCACGTTGATAACCATGGAGCTACGTCTTTTGATAACCTTTGACTTTGATGAATTGTCCGTTGTCATGTGGAAACTTGATGTGATCCAACTTTTCTTGCTCAAGTTGTCGTGAATTCTCCTTTGTAGATTGACACATTCTGGATTCTCTGACACTTTGAAAACCTTCTTGACGATGTCCGGATGTAAACTCGGAATAACTTTCCATCAGCACTTTTACCTTTTTTTTTTGACAAAGTGCTTGACGCATGGGAATGCGTGCAAATGGAGATTGTTGATTTCCAAAATGTGACTTGGGCTTTTATGATGTCATTACATGGAAAATGGATTACATGTAAATGCAACATGTAACAATGGATGAAGGATGAGATGGAAAGCATGGAAAGATGCGGATACATGTATTTACTCATGAAGGTGCGAATGCATATGAAGAGATGGAAATGGAAAATGGAAGGGAGATAATGAGTTTTATAGTCACTTTTGGGGAAAAGGAGAAGTCAAAGTACATGGGAGATGAAAATGACATCCCTTTTGACTTTTTAAAAAGTGACTTTTAATCAAAATCGGACCTTTTGGATGCAATTACATGTAAGACATTTCGTGTAATCGTGTCATGCAAATGCAAGCGAAAAGTGAGATGGGTGAAAATGGAAACGGAAAATGGGATTATATGCATGTGCGGATGGTGAATGAGATAGAAAACATGTAATTGCATTTCGTTGAGTGAGATGAAGTGTTGTGACATGGAAATGGAAATGAAATGTGAAAGATGATGATGCTATCGCATGTAATGAAGCAAAAACAAGTTCTTGGGAAAGAACTTGCAATTTCTCCAAGGGGAGAAAAATCGGCAAGCAAGCACAAAACACAAAACACAAAAGAAACAACGTACCTTTGAAAATAACTCAAAACATGCCAAGATGCAATGCACTTCAAAGCTCAAATTTGAAATTGGGACTTGGGAAAGAACCAAAAACAGGAAAATGAATGAAAACTTCATATTTAAAGGAAAAATGCACTTTCCATGGCAAAGATTTTCACAAATGGCAACCATCTAGTAATTTCATGCATAAAATCAGCAAGATAAGCATGAATTAAATCGCAAGGAGGAAGAAGTCCACTTACATGAAGATTAAGTGCCAAATATGAAGGAAAAAGATGCTCCAATGTTTGAATTTTTTTTCAAAAATGGTAAGACTTTTGCCAACTTTGCAAATTCGAATGAGAAAGGGCAGCAAACAAGGGATTCTTGTTACAAGATGCCAAAACGTGTCGTAATAACTCTCCATATTCCAATGTTTTTGAAGATTTATGCTTGCAACACGTTTTTGGCAGGAAAACGTTTTTCTTCATGTTGCAAGATCAAAATGTTTTGATCATTAAACTTCAAAACATGAACTCCAATGCAATGTATTCCCAAAAGAAGCCAAAACGATTTGGTTGGGAGGAAAAACATGTATTAAAAATGATTTTTTTTGCAGATTTCTCCAAAAACGTGATCCATTATGAAAGTTCCAAAAACGTTTTTGAAGCAAATGAATCTATTTTAGAAGCAAGGGAACTCATTGCCATGCAAAAACATTTCAAATGGAACAAATTCCATGCAAATCCATTGAGTAAAACTCAAGTTATGAGCAAAAATGAAGGATTTTGGAGTTTTTCTTCAAAAATGTGCCTTGGGATTGATCTTCAAAAACAAATTTTCAGCGTGTTAAATCCACTCTTGATGCAAAGAAATTCATTGCCAAGGAAAAACGTCTTCAATGGAGAAGATTTCATCCAATTCCACCAAGAAAATCTCAAGTTATGGGCAAAATCGGGTTCTTGGAGGCCAAGTGCATGCTTTCCTTTCAAAATCGAACTTTTTAGGATGCATAGCATATTTTAAAACATGCTTTCCTTCCAAATCGGACCTTTTTAGGTGCAATGCATGTTTTAAAATATGCATCAAGTGAAAATATGACCTTTTTGGGTGCAATGCATATTTTAAAATGTGCTTCTTAGTGAAAATCGAATCTTTTGGAGGGGAATGCATATTTTAAAATGCATCTCACTTTTTAGATGCATAAGCATAAAATCTCCATTTTTCATGTCATAGCATCAAAAAGGTCCACTTATGGTGAACTTTTGATGTAATGACATGAAAAATGTCCACCAAAGTAAACTTTATATGCAATGGCATGTAAAAAGTCCACTTTTGATGGATTTTACATGTTATTGCATATAAAATGTCCACTTTTGAAGTCTTTAAGTCATTTAAAATTGTAAACATGTTACAAAATGGGTCAAAAACAATATTTATTTATCATATTATGAAATATAATACATAAATATCATTTTAAAGTAACATTTGAACAAGTATTTGATTTTTAAAACCAAAAATAAAAATGAAACTGTATAGGTATATAGTTACTTTAAGTGAAAAATAAAAAAGTAACTCAACTTAAAATTATAGCATAAAGTGCACTGTAGTCAATTTAAGTTATAAATTTAAAGTAAAAGTAACTTAAAAACATAACAAAAAGTGAGTATAATGTTATATTGTTCAAAAAGTGAATGTCAAATTGAAAATATAACATCATATTTTTAATTTGTGTTGTTGCACCTAAAATGTCCACTTTTGAGGCACTAAAACGGGCATAACTCTTAATTGACAACTCCGATTTATCTCTATGTTAGACCGAATCGAAGGAAAAAATGAAAGGCAAGACATGAGCAAAAACACAGGACTAAAAACAAGCAAACACAAACTTAAAAGCGAAGAATGGACGATGAAGGCTTCAAAAATCAAGCAAAGGCTCGACAGAAAGCAAAACGAAAAAGACTTGACGAAGGCCTTCAGTAAAACAATTTGATATTTGAATTGAAATGGATCAATTGATCGACATTAAACAATCAAATATCAAATTCAATCTTAGAGAAATGCAAAACTAGCTTGGAAAAGTTTCGTGTTGTTACCAACATTTTGTGATGACAAAATGTAGGACAACATAATCAATGACAGTATTGTCGTATACTTAGATGACTTGACTGTTTATTTCAAGAAATGTCAAGATCATTTCTTTCATCTATGACAAGTTTTAGAAAGGTGCAGACAACATGATGTGTCTTTGAATACCAAGAAGTCAGTTTTTGGTTTGATGGAGGGAAAACTCCTAGGACACATTGTGTCAAAGGAAGGTATTAAGATTGATCCTGAGAGGGTACTGGCAATTCAAAACCTATCTCTACCATCAAGTAAGACAACAGTTCATTCTTTTTTCGGAAAGGTGAATTTTCTCAAAAGATTTGTACCAGATTTTGTCAAACTAACTCGTCATATTGTTGAGATGATGAAAGGCAAGATTACTTTCCATTGGAATTAGGAAGGAAGGAAAGCATTTGCAGAAATCAAGGACACTATAACACACGCTTTTGTGTTGGTATGTCCTGATTATACTAAAAGCTTCATTATGTATAGTTATGCTTCAGAGCATACCCTTTCTACCATTCTGATGTAGAAAAATAATGAAGGTGTTGAATCACCTATTTCATTTATGAGTTGTCCTCTGAAAGCTCATGAATTGAAATACAGTCAAATGGAGAAACATGCTTATTCTGTTGTCAATGCAGTGAAGATCATTGCTCTAGTTCCGGATACTACAGTCAAGACTATTTTGACTCAGCAAGATTTTGGTACAAAAAGAGAGAATTGGATCACCAAGATTCAAGAGTATGATATGGAGATATGCCCTACCAAATTAGTTTGTGGTAAGGGACTCTGTCAGCTTATGGCTGAAAATGAACCATTGCAAGTAGAAGATGAGAATTCTTCCTCACTTCCTATTGTATTGTTCGTTAGTACAATGGATAATTGGTTTTCCGAAATGGCTTATTATTTAAGTTATGGTGAGTGTCCTCCACACTTGACATACAAGGAATGAAGTTGAAAGCTTCTAGTTTTGTTCTTTGGGAAAGTGGTCTCTTCAAGCGAGCATTGGATGGAATATATTAAAGGTGTGTTGATAAAAGTCAGCAAATCCGAATTTTGGATTCTTTTCACAATCAAGTATGTGGTGGACATTTCTCAGCACCTGTCATTGCTCACAAGATTTTGAGAGCACAATATTATTTGCCCACGCTTTTTCAAGATACATATCAGTGGGTAAAGAAATGTGAGTTATGCCAGCAGTTTGTTGGTAAGCAGAAACTTGCTGCCCTTCCATTGAAGCTAGTAGTAATTGATGAGCCATTTCAACAATGGGGAATTGATTTCATTGGTACGATTAATCCACCTTCAAGCAAGGGTCATACTCATATATTAGTAGCAACGGATTACTTCAAATGGGTTGAAGCAATTCCGATGAAAGGCTCTACATCAAAAATTATATGTGACTTTTTGAAGTAGAACATCATCTCACATTTTGGTGTTCCAAATAACGCAGATAATGTAGCTTCTTTCTCTTCTAAGGAGGTTATTGAATTTTGTTTCAATCATGGAGTTACCTTGGCACATGCATTTGATTATTACCCTTAGGGTAATGGTCAAGCATAATCAAGCAACAAAAATTTGGTCAACATCATGAAGAAGTTGATTAATTCAAATCAGCGAACTTGGCACAAGGCTTTGTTTAATGCTTTGTGGGCAGATCAGATCACTCTGAAGCGAGCAATTGGAATGTTATCTTTTCAATTGTTATATGGGATCAATGCTGAGATTCCAATAACTTTAGAGCTTCCCACTCTCAAGTTGGTACGTGCTATTGAAGATGAAACTTATTCAGATGCACTGGATAAGAGAATTATGTTTCTTCAATAGTTGGAGGAACGAAGAAAAGACACTGTTGACACACTTGCTGCTCATCAGCAACAAGTGAAAGTTCTTTTTGATAAGAAGGCCAAGTATCAAGAATTTCAAATTGATGATCTTGCCCTACGTTGGGACAAGAGGTGAGAACGAAAAGGAATGCATTGTAAATTTGATTCTCTTTGGCGAGGTTCTTTCACAATTCATCAGATTGTAGTCGAAAATAGTTTTTGGCTTGCATATCATGATGGAACACCAATGCCACTACCTTACAGTGGACAACATCTAAAACATTACTTCCAATAATTATCAGATAAGTACCCCTTGTATATAGTTTTGATTTTTGAGTTGTTAGTTTGGTTTTTGTTTTTGGTTACTTGACTCTATAGCCCAATGGAGTGGATAAAGGCACTTAGAGAACTGGATTCTATGTCACTCTTTATTTCCAAGAACAAATGAGTAACATTCCCTAGACAGAGCCAGCGGTTGTCCTGCATTTTGTCACCACAAAATGTTGGTAACAACACAAAACTTTTTCAAGCTAGTTTCGCGTTTGTCTAAACTTGAATTTGATATTCAATTGCTTAATGTTGATTGATCGATCCATTTCAATTCGTATATCAAATCGTTTTTTTGAAGGCCTTCGTCAAGTCTTTCATTTTGCTTTCTGTCGAGCCTTTGCTTGATTTTTGAAGCCTTCACAGTCCGTTCTTTGTTTTTGAGTTTGCATTTGCTTGTTTTTAGTCCTTTAGTTTTGCTCATGTCATGCCTTTCGTTTTTTTCCTTCGATTTGGTCTAACCTAGAGGTCAATCGGAGTTGTTAGTCAAGAGTTATGCTTGTTTTAATGTGTTAAAAGTGAACATTTTAGGTGCAACAACATGAATTAAAAATATGATGTTATATTTTCAACTTGACATTCATTTTTAGAAAAATATATCATATATTCACTTTTTGTTATGTTTTGAAGTTACTTTTACTTTAAATCTATAACTTAAAGTGACTATAGTTCACTTTATGTTATAATTTTAAGTTTAGTTACTTCTTATTTTTCACTTAAAGTAACTATATAACTGTATAGTTTCATTTTAATTTTTGGTTTTATAAATTAAGTGTTTATTTAAATGTTACTTTAAAATGATGTTTATGTATTATATTTCATAATATGATAAATAAATATTGTTTATGACCCATTTTGTAACCTTTTTATAATTTTAAGTGAATTAAATAACTTAAAGTCTTCATAAGTGTACATTTTATATGCAATAACATATAAAATCCATCAAAAGTGAAACTTTTTACATGTCACTGCATCTAAAAGTTTACTTTGGTGGACCTTTTTGATGTCATTACATCAAATGTTCATCATAAGTGGACCTTTTTGATGCTATGACATGAAATGTGAAGTTTTTATGTCTAAAAATCTAAAAGGTGAGTTACATTTTAAAACATGCATTCTCCTCCAAAAAGTGCGATTTTATTTGGATGCATATTTTAAAACATGCTATGCACCCAAAAAGGTCCGATTTTAACTTGTTGCATATTTTAAAACATGCTATGCACTGCAAAAGGTCCAATTTTGATAAAAAACATGTTTTAAAATGTGTTGTGCCCTTTAAAAAGTCCAATTTTGAAAGAATGCATGCATTTGCTCCCCAAGAACCCGATTTTGCTCATTGTGAGAGATTTACTTAGTGGATTTGCATGACATCTTCTCCATTGAAGGTGTTTTTACTTGGCAATGAGTTTCCTTGCATCAATAATGGATTTAACATGCTGAAAATTGTTTTTGGGAGCTCAATCCTAGGGCACATTTTTGAAGAAAACTCCAAATACCTCCATTTTTAATCAACGTTTTTGCATGAGGATGAATCGATTTGGTCTTATTTGATGATTACATTGCATATTGGTTAACATTTTGGTGTTCAAACACCAAATCGATTTACTCAAGCTCCTTGGTGAAACACATTTTTCATGAAAAACGTCTCATGAGTTTCCATTTGCAAAAATGTTGGATCTTGGATTGTTTTTAGGGCACGTTTTGACATCTTCTAACAAGAACTCCTTGTTTTCTGCCCTCTCCCATTTGAATTTGCAAGGTTGGAAAAAGTCTTACCATTTTTGGAGAGTTTTTCAACATTGGAGCATCTTTTTCCTTCATTTTTGGCACTTAATCTTCATGTAAGTGAACTTCTTCTTCCTTGCTATTTAATTTGTGCTTATCTTGCTGATTTTATGCATGAAATTACTTGATGGTTGCCATTTGTGAGAATCTTTCCCATGATATGAAGTTTTTATTCATTTTCATATTTTTGGTTCTTTCCCAAGTCCCAATTTCGATTTTGACTGTTGAAGTGCATTGCATCTTGGTATGTTTGAGTCTCTTTCCAAAGGTATGATGTTTCTTTTGTGTTTTGTGCTTTGTGCTTGCTTGCCGGTTTTCTCCACTTGGAGAAATTGCAAGTTCGTTTCCAAGAACTTATTTTTGCTTCATTACATGCGAAAACATCATCACGTTTCACTTCCATTTTCCATGTCACAACACTTCGCATCTCATCCCATCACCCGCACTTACATGTAAAGCGCATCCTCCATCCGCATTTGCATGTCATCTCACTTTTCATTCCTCAATACATGTTGCATATACATGTAATCTATTTTCCATGTAATGATGTCTTGAAGATCCTAAGTCATGTTTGAAAATCAGCAATTCACAACAGCACGCATTCCCATGCACAAGCACTTTACTTCAAAAAAAGAAGAAAGTTACAAGTGCTGATGGAAAGTTATTTCGAGTTTACACCCGGACATCATCAAGAAGGTTTTCAAAGTGTTAGAGACTCGAGTTTGTTCTGATCTACAAAGGAAATTCATGACAACTTGAGTGAGAAGTTGGATCACATCAAGTTTTCAAATAACAACGGACAATTCATCAAAGTTAGAGGTTATCAAAAGATGCAACAACATGGTTACCAAGGTGAATGCAGTGGTACAAAGTACATGAATTTCTGATTCGGTGATCATTCAGGATAGCATCGCCAAGTACAAGGTCCTTCAGAACAATCCCTAGGATTGTTTCCTTCTCTTCCGTCTTCTTTCTTCTTCTTTCATATTTGTAATTGAAGAGAATGTATTATATGAAAGTGTGTAGTTACATGTAATGTGAGCCACATGTGTATATAATTACATGTAATGCGAGTTGCATGTGACCCTATATTTTCTCTTTTAGCTAGACTAGGTCAAAGTTGGTTGAGTTGCTCCCACTTTTTCCTCCACCTTTTTCTCAACTTCTTTGTCTATATAAAGAAGTGCCCCCTCATTGTAAAATCATCATTATGTTTATGCAAGAGAGCTCTGGAGAAATTGCACCAACAAAACTTTGTTTTTGTAATCACTATTTTGAGAGAAAGTGAATACAAAGGAGCATTTGATACTTAACTTTGATTAAGTGAGATTGTTATTTGTGTGAGTTGTAAGATTTGTCTATAATTCATCCAAGTTATCTTTGATTCATATTATCTTGTGTTATTGGTAATTGTATCTCGTGAATTGAATAGAAAAGAGTTAAGAAGCAGTTGAAGCAAGAGCTTTGACTAGGAGCAATTGTGAAAGTGTATAGCTAGAAGTTTTGTTTGTAGCTTATATTTTCTTCTTAATTCACAAAATAATTAAGTATTCTTACTTTTAGGAGTCTTTGTGCCCTAATTGTAAAGCGTTTTTCATATAGAAGTATAACCGGACTTAGAGCCAAATCGGTACATTTTTAGTTAGCCTTTGAGTTAGTAAAGGTTTATTGGTATTATTGTTTCTAACTCTTGATGAAAGTGTAGTTAGAGATTCACCCGCCCATTACTCGCTCTACGAGTAAGTGGATTCTTTCTTGAAAGATACAAAGAAAGGATATTGGTAACATCCATTTTATAAAATCTCTTGACTTCTTGCTTACCTTGAGTTGATCCAAGGAATGGTGAGAAGGGGGAGCCTTCCCTTTAAGGTAGGAGAGATGTTGCCTCACACGTTGTAGCTGGTCATCCTATTTTGGAGATTGGATTTTTACCCAAAATTGTTGGTTACAAAATATTCACCCAACATGATTGTAGATGTACTTTGCAATATTCCTTCCATCTTCAATCATCTTCTCCACCCAATTCGGTTTCCCTAGATCCTTAAGAAGTAAGTCAAGACAATGGGCTGCACAAGGGCTCCAAAATAATGTGGGATGCCTCTCTATCAGAAGTCTACTAGCTGCCACATATGCAGTTGCATTATCAGTAACAATTTGTATGACATTAGCCACTTCCATTTCTATTACCACCTCATCCAACATTTTGCATGAATTTTCTGCATTTTTCATTTGATTAGAGGCATCAACAGATTTTAGAAATACCATTTGTCCTTTGAAGCAACTATAAAATTGATGAGTGACCTATTCCTGCCATCTGTCTACCCATTAGATATAATACTGCAACCTTTTTGTTCCCAAACTTTTCTTTGATCTTCCACAAACTGATGAATGTGTCTTACCTCATCATCTAACAATGTCCTACTCACCTCATAAGGAGTTGGGGGTTGGAACCCCTTACCAAACATAGAAATCGAAGTTACCAGTTGATCCCAATACGGATTATATAAAGCATTGAAGGGAATATCACAGCAGATCCAAAATCTTTTGTAATTGCCGCCTTTGTCTTCTCATGCATCTCTTTGTTCCATGCAGTGTCTAGCAAGCTGGGTTGAGCACCAGGAGTTAAGTGGAACCCAAAAGTCTGATAAAGACGCACTCCCACTTCTCGATCCTTATATCCGAGGCCCAATAGAAGAAGAAATCTTTCCACCTGTTTGTGATCCTCTAGAACTAAAAGTCCTCACTGGGGCAGCCATGGCCTCGAAAGTCCTCTTTTTTGCTGCCTTATTTTGTGCATATTTTTGTAGGCTTGTGAAAGCCTCTCTTGTAGCCTTTTCTGGACATGTATCACACGGTGTAATATCATTGTTTCGAACCTTTGCAAGATGGCATTTCAATCGGCTTATGCTTGAAGTTGTATGCTTATGGCAAAAGATACATTCAACTTGTCCTTTGCGTTCTCCTGGGATCCCATATTTCCATAATGCATCCTTCTCTTTGCCACCGACCATCTTTTGAAGGAATAGATAGACTTTAAGCACCTAGCAAAAAACAACCAATTATAATTACTATTAGAACACATAGAATAAAATTTCAAATTACAATTACAAATTATAACAAATATATACAACATTCTTCAAATTGTATATAAAATTAGTAAAATACATAATGTTTCAATAACAAATGTCAATGAGTATTATAAAATAACAATTTTTTTATAGGTATTGCTAACTGTAAAGAAGTTAGTAATACAAACTTTTATTGGTAACTTTAATTTTTTACTATTAAAATATAAATTATAAATATTAGATATGTTAATTAAAAAACAATATTATTATAAATTTAAATTATAGTTGCAAAATAAAACATTAAAAATTAAAATAATTAAGACAAACCGATATTACAATATTACAAAATTATAATAAACAGTAAAATTAAAACTAAAATTTATATTGGTTTTAATTAAAAATAAATAAAATTAAGTTTTAAACAATGAAACATTACAAAGTTTAATTTTAAATAAATATATCAAAAACATTTAAAAAAAAAACATACATGGTTTGAAGTGGATGCAGGCTAGAAGTCAATGTCGACAAATATTGCGAATGCCAAATATTGTGAATGTAGAGAAAGTTGATTGTTGTAGGCAAATGCTAAAGGCAGGAAATGTCAACTATTGCAGAGTCTAAATTGCATTTTTCATGCAAATTTGTTGTTGCCGGATGCAGGTAGCCGCCGAATGGAAGTTCGAAGGAGCTACAAACAACCGTCAAAAAAGACTAAACGAAACACATTGTTTGTGTCAAATAAAACCTAACATGCAAGCACTGATGACTTTTCAACGGTTTTTTGCAACGATATTGTGATTACGATATATTCTAATAATTTCACTTCATTGTTTTCCTTTATTTCACAGCCAATATATGGTGCGATATATTTGGCCTATAAACTGGAGCCGAAACACTATGAGTTTGGCAATATATCGCCAATTTTTGAAACTATGCCTTGAACTATAATGTCTCTTAAATTAAGATAGTTGAATTAGCTGATTCATTAAGAGACATAGTTGAATTAGCTGATTTATTTCTATGAATTTACAGATTTGTACTGAAGCTTTATTCTGATTTATGTGAACATTGCCTTTGGCTACTTATATTTTACAAGTATACTCTGATTGCATTATTGGACAATTATATATTTCTTCATACATTGCAATTTCAATTATTTTTACCGATCTGTAACATAATTTATAATTGTGTAAGAAATTTATGTTTACTGTACAGGGTAAACGAATACTTATCGCATTAATAGACTAGAATGTAGCACAAAGATACTTTATTCATATAAGCAGATATGTAATTCCAATTACAATGATCCATAAATCCATTCGGACGATGTACATATACTTCCCGAAGGGGTGATTTAACTGTCACGCAACCTTTCAGATACTAACTCTACTCGTCGCCTATAATATAGTTTTTGCTGACAACATCATCAACCCCCAAAAAGTAAAGTCGTCTCCGGACAACAAAATAGAGACAACTTACACATCAAAAACCACTAATTACATCAAGTCTCGCAACAAACTAAGAAGAGGGATGCGTCCTTAGTGTGGTAGACATCCTTGGTAATGCTTGTGTGGTAGACGTCTTCTGTGCTCTAAGCTCGTTCAGTTGTGCCTGCGGCACTTGCTACATCCGAGCATCCAAATTCAGTTTGGCCTACATTTGGAGTTCTAGTGCTTTCTTCATCATGTCGGCTATCCTTTGGAGCTCCACTTCTTTTGTATCTGATTCTTTCTTCGCATCCCCCAACTGAGATACAACTGCTGCCTTCTCAGCAATGAGTGTTTCCCGCTCCTCCCAAGCCACCTGCTGGGTGGCCAAACTCGCTTGTACTGAGGCTAATATGGTAGTTGTCTCCTCCCGAGCCCTTATTGCTGCCACTTGATCTGCCTCACTCCTATGCAGACCATAGTACGTCTCTTGATACACCTATACTATCCCTTGCGTGAGCTGCTCAATTATACTCTCCACCATAGGCTCCTAAGTATTCCACTCCTGTCACATCTCTGGGGTCTCTATGTTCGGCCATCCTCTTGCCTTGAAACATACAGAGAAGGCCGTTGGACAACCAACTCGCATAAATGCCAAGACCTGCTTTAACTCCTGTACCATCGACTCCAAGGCGCGTCTCTGTGCCGAGACTACTATTTGTCTACCTCGAGTCAGTACATCTGCTAAGTATGTCTCGATATCCTCCTCCATAGCTGTCGAGGAGTTAGATGGTGTGGTGTGCTCTATAGCCATTGCTATCTCTACCGCTTCCAACATCCTCTCAACCGTGCTCCAGGTTAGAGGTAGGGGTGGTGGTGGTTCCACTGTGAGGGTAGGATGACTCTGCTGGGGCTGGAGGATTTGTCACCTCAGGTACTTCTCTCATGGGTGAGGTAGTGAAAAGTGTTGGTGCTACCGGTCTGATTTTGAATCTCCTACCCAAATACCCACTTAGCTCTTGCGCACTTAAATCCTCGGCTACAGCATCCTCACTAGTCAACAACGCATCGTCTATCGTCACTATTGCATCAGATCCCACTACATCTAAGTGAAATCCGGGTGTCCTCGAACCCACTGCTTCCGCTTGTGTAGGTACCTCCATCACAACCTCTTATGTCCCTACCTCATCATTGGGTATAATTGCGGTTGTATGTGTCTTAGCCCCTATCTCTAGTAGAACTACGACTGTAGCTGGCAAAGCCTCTTGGTCGACCGAAGGCTCAGCAACCCTCGGAGGTGCTGATGCTGGTTGGGCTGATGGCCAGGGTGTTGGTCGCGCTGCTGGTCTAGCTACTATGGTGACTGGGGTTATAACCACAGGCTGTCTAAACTGTCCAAATCTCAGAATGTGAACATCTACTAGGACTAAGTGAGAGTGAGATGTAGCTGCAAGGGACCTCGGAAATAATGGTAGTGGTGCTGTGATAACCTCGACATCCTCATCATCCTCCTCATCCTCCACCTCCTCCTCTGAGTTGTTAGTGTCTTCGGAGGATGTGTCTTGCCACCCACTATCAGTGTTCCCATTCTTTGAGCTCTCTACCTCCTGTCGCAGCCTCTTCTGTCTGATGGCCTTTTGCCCTCTTGGAGTATCAAGGTGCTTCCACTGCATGATCAAAGGCTCCTCTGGTTCTATCGGACCTGGTTTGATCCCCAGTCTATCAATAGGTATCATTTGTGTTGTGGCGTCGAGAAATAGACCAATGGCATAGTGTGGCATATAGAATATTTTGTGCTGCTATGTCATGAACTCATGCATGCGCTTAGCCAATAAAGATGCCTAATCATATACTTTGCCAAGCATGACATTATTCATCATGCTCACCTGTGGGAATGAGATATTTGATGCCCTACTCGATCCAGTGAGTACTTTTTACCAAGTCCATCAGGCAACGCCCGTGTCCTTCTTGTATATCGGATTTCTTCAATCCTCTTCTCTTCGAAGTATCCATTAAGGCTTCTCTTTTTGCCTGAGGCCATTTACCACATACTAGTTCTACTAGCTGCACCTTCACTTCTCAACTTAATTTCTTTGGCTTGTTAAATTTTCTCCCTCCCTGTGCATGACTTGGTATGCCGAACACCCTGGTGAAGTCTGCCGCTGTAAAATATATCACGAGGTCCTATCCCAGATACAGAAATGAACTTGTTCGCAAGAATCGATTGTAGGTATCTAGCATGGTGCAGAAAAAATCCTCAAAGTCGCAAATGCAGAACACTGGCATTTGCAATGTCCCTTCGTATGCTTTCTTTCGCAAAATGGTCATTCGAGGTCTCCTGCCAACACTTCCTACACTCCAACCCGTTCAAACCCTCGAACGTCACATTTTGGGGTGTGAGGTGCGTAGTTGCAGCCGGCTGTACTTGTGCCCTTGCCTTCTTTTTGCTTGTACTTCCCATAATACACACTCCCGATGGTAAAGGCTGTACGTTCCTGTTCATTGTGCTACTGGCTGAATCTTCTAATTTTTTCTTCTAGGCCCTCTTCCCTGCACTCTCTATGACTGTCCTTTCTTTTTCTTTTGTTTGCCCAAAACAAAAGCGGTTGAACGGTTTCACAACTATTGTACCTTACTAGTTGAATCTTCTAATTTTTTCTTCCAAGCCTTCATCCTTGCACTTTTCATGACCGTCCTTTCTTTTTCTTTTGTTTGGCCAAAATGAAAATGGTTGAACAGTTTCACAACTACCATACCTATGTCTACCAATCTTCTGTGTGAGTCCACTCTTTCTAATGCTAGTCGATTCCAGCCGTACAGTAGCCGTGCAATGTCCAAGTTACACAATGACTTTACTTTTAGTGTAGGCCTCTCCAGGTCCGTACAATGTTCGTACTGTGGTGATCCCTTCACCTTCTATGCTTTATATGGTGCTTTCCCTCCTCTCCTTTCTCTCCTCTTCTCTCTATGAGTCTTTTACTTGTGCTAGGTATGGCTGTACGACCTCTGTGGATTGACTTTTATCGTGTTGTATGATCGTACGACGTGCTTTCCTTGCTGTTGTATGAGATATATGGTATCCTGATGCTACTAGCTCTTGATGTTGATAGTGTTGTATGGTTTGGTATTATGTATCCTTGCCACCATACGATGCCTATTTAAGGTAGTACGGTAACGCTATTTTCCTCATATAAGGTCGCACAACACCTTTTGGTATCTTTATGTGTTAAGTCGCACGGTGAACTCGCTTACTCTCTATGCCCCCAGACTATGGTGCGCTCCTTTGCCAGTTCCATACAGTATAATGTACTTTGTCTTCTATGTCCGTATGGTGTACGACCCAAAATAAATGAAATGTTTTCCTGCTTCACTTTCTCCAATAACCGCACGGTATGTTTTCATTCCTTACTCGTTTCATTGGTTGTATTATTGTAGAGTTTATCTCCTTTTGGGGGGTCGTACGGTATATGGTAGGATGGTCTCTTCAAGCTTGCAAGTCTTTCTATACGGTGCCCTTCTCCTGGTCCTACTACTATACTCTTTCCTCTTGTTCACTTTTGTACATACTTATTATAATTAACTATTTTTATTTATTTAGTATTCTTGTATATATATATATTTTAGTACTTATTATTATACCTTTATACTGCCTCTGAGTTATTCGTTCTAGGGAGTCTCCTTTTCTCCCAGAACCTTTTTCTTTCATGGTAGATTTTTAGTTTTGACCCATTTACTGTCTCTATCACCTCCTTTCCATCCAACGTCCATAGCTTTATTGCTCCATTATCGCCCACTTCACGAATTTTATATGGCCCGACCCACTTCACCTTAAATTTGCTCGGTTTGATTTTGTTGCGCCCATTATATTTTGAAACTAATTGGCGTGGTTGGAATCTATTTAGTTTCAAGTGCTTGTCGTGCCATACCTTGCGTCTACATTGTGAAAGTTTGGTGGCTCATTATGCTTGTAATTGTCATTTGTCAAGTTTATTCAAGTTGTACAATCTTTCTCTGAGACTTTCCATATTTCCCAACTTGTTTTCAATCGCTATTCTCAAAGTTGGTACCATGAACTTTGTTGGTACTATGGCTTCCTGCCCATACATCAGCTGGAATAGTGTCCCGTGGTGACTTTGTAAGAGGTATGGTATGCCCATAATGTCGATGGCAGCTTTTTCTCTCAATCCTCTCCTTCAACTGCGCAAGATTTGTAGATTACTGCAACCAAGATTTTATTTGTGGCTTCTGCTTGTTCGTTTGCTCTAGGATAATATCGGCTTGATAGAGAATGGTATATTGTGAATTTTGTGGTCAGTAGCCGAATGACATAATTGACAAAATGTCCCCCACAGTCGCTTGTCAATTGTATCGGGATCCTGTACCTTGTGATGATTTTCTTGTAGATGAATCTTGCCATGCTCACTGCAGAGTTGTTTGGTAGGGCCTGCGCCTCTACCCACCTGGTAAGGGACTCTGTTGCCACCACAATGTACCTGCATTTTCGAGTTTTGCTCATCTTGAGGGGTCCAACAAAGTCCAACCCCCAGCGTTCAAATAATTCTTGCGTGTGTGAAGGGTTTAGAGGCATGAAATCCCTCTAGAGTGGCTTCCCAACCCTTTGACATGTATCACATGCAACAACCCACTCCCTAACATCGTTGTGCACGGTTGGCCACCATAATCCTGCCAAAAGCATCTTCTGTGCAGTTGTAGCTGTCCCCATATGTCCTCCTGCAGGTCCTTCGTGTGCTTCCTTAAATACCTTTGGAATTTCTTCCTCTAGAATACATCGTCGTAAAATTTGGTCGGGGCCCATCTTATACAACAACCCGTTAATCAATTGGAATGTTTGACTTCGCAAAACCAGTTTTCTCCTTTCGCTTGGGGGCATTTCCCTAGAAAATTGCCTCGTCGAAAGATATTCCCCGATACTTGCATACTAGGATGGTAGTACGACAATCTGGAATAGTTGTGCATCGGGGAACTCATCGTTGACTCCTTTCGACAGTTCTCCTAATTTGATCTTCGAGAAATGATCCGCACTTACATGGCTTTTCCTAGGCCGTACAACAATTTTAAATGTAAACTCCTGCAACAGTAGTAACCATCTGCTTGTCCGTCCTTGGATGATCGGTTTGTTCACGAGATATACAGGGCTTGATGATCTACGTAGAATATGAATGGAGTCGCTAGTAGGTAGTGTCTAAACTTCTGCACCATGTACACCATTCTGAGAGTCTCCCGCTCTGTTGTACTATAATTCTTTTTTGCTTTGACAATAGCCTACTTGCAAAGTACACTGGATGGTCCAATCCGTGATCACCTGTCTGTGTCAATGTTGCTCCAATTGCGTAGTTCGATGCGTCGACATGTACATGGAACTCCTTCTCCCAGTTCAGATAAGCTAGGATAGTTGCTGTGGCTAATATTGTTTTTAGTCCCTCAAAGGCTTCATTTTGCACTATTTTCCATTTGTATGGTTCTCCCTTGTAGGTTAGTTTATCGAGCGGGTAAGATATTTTGGCAAAGTTCTTAATGAACCTTCGATAATATCCTATGTGTCACAAGAATGATTTTACCTCAGTCACAGGTTAGTTTATCAAGTAGGTAAGATATTTTGGCAAAGTTCTTAATGAACCCTCGGTAATATCCTATGTTTCACAAGAATGATTTTACCTCAGTCACATTTGTTGAAGGTGGCATTTCCAGGATTACCTGGACTTTGTTAGAATCCATCTTTAATCCTGCTTTGCATACGATGTGTCCCAACAGTTTCCCCTAGAGTACCATAAATCTACACTTTTTAGGTTTAGTGATAGTTGTACTTGTCTACGTCTTTCCATGCATTCCTTGAGAGCGGTCAAATGCTTGTCCTTTGCACTAAAAATTGACCAATCGTCCAAAAATGCTTTGAAGCTTCCGACTGACATCTTGTCGAAGATGTGCAGGATAATTCTTTGAAACGTTGCTTGGGCATTGCATAGACCGAACGACATTCTGTTGTAAGTGAATACCCCATCTACTATGAAGGTTGTTTTGAGCCTATTTGTCATGTCCCCTCTTTAGCTTTATCTAGTAGTGACATGAGAGTTAGCCTATTATGGAGTCTCGTAGGCTGGCAGTGGTGATTAGGGACTCAATCAGGGTTTTCAGCGTCTAGATTTGGTATTACAAGCAGTAGTAGATTAGTTGAGAGCAGTTCCTTGATTTTAGGATGTAGTATCTTTTAGGATGTGGTAACATTTCCAGAATTGAGGTTCTATGAGATCATCCCCTGGTCTCAATTTCAGGAGATTTGGGTGTGTTCCCCATTTTTTAGGAGTATTCGTAGATTTGAGGGTGAGACTGCTAGTTGGCCCAAGTTGTCCGGCATTAGTCACAGGTAGGTGACAAACTTAGTTTCATGTTTTAAAGGTGTTTGGGTTGTTCCTTGGCTACTTGGGGAATATTTTAATATATTTAAATATTCTCCTAAGTTAGCATTTTAATAATTTAAATAAAGCTAAGTTTTTAGCCATTTTGGAGTAATTAGGAGTTTTCTGGCTCCATTTGGATCGATTTGCCTGTGTGATAGCTTGTTGGAAAGAACTCCGTCTCTACTATTTGATTATCACTTGCTGGGACTTGTTTGATGCTTGGAGCTATTTGTCATTAATAAAGTAATAATTTCCTTCTATTTGGATGCCTTTATTGGGGAAATAATGTTATATTATAAAGTTTAAATGAAATCCACTTTAGGGTTCTTTTAGGGTTCGATTTGCCTTGGAGAGGGGATATAAGGAGATGGTAACCTAAAGGTGAGAATCTTTATCATTTTGTCAACCTATTTTGGACGCCATTGCTATGGAAGAGCATTCCTCACTTAGGACGCAAACCCTAGTGTTGAGAGCAGATTTGTTGGGATGTAGCCCTCAACAAGATCAGATTTGAAGGTTCTTATGCATACAGTTTGATCACAACAGAGGATCAATTTGTAGTATTGCAGTCACACTTTGCAAGGAGTGGATTTATAGGGAAGGCAGCCACTTTGGTTCAGCCTAACTTTTCTTTATAGTAGCTCGTAGGAGGAATTCTGGAGTGTTTATTTGCAGCAAACTGGAGTTGTTTTATTGTAGCAGCTTGGGCTCTAGCATTTGAACTTGGTTGGTTGTAGTTAGTTCCCATCTTCAGCTGGTGTCAACCTTGTTTGGAGTACATCTGTATTGGTACTATTTTGAAATAAATCAGACTTTGCTGGTACGGTTTTAGAATCATTTCCAGAATAGTATGTATTGCTGCATATGATTTCTATTACTTCTATTTTATCTATTATTGTTATTTATTCGTTGTAATACCTTTATTCTGAAAAATACAAAAAGAAACAACATTCTTCTACAACTTCTGTCTAGCTCTATAAGATCAAAGAAAAATCTACAAGAAAATATAATTTATATAATCAAACATTATAGCAACAGTAGAGCAAATATCTGTTTGAGACATTTTACTATCTTCTTCTACGATGGATATCTGGTTGTCTCCAGAAAACCCATCCATGAATGAATAAATCTCATGCCCTGCCACTTCCTCCAAAATAGTGTCAGTAAATGGTATGGGAAACGGGTCCTTAATCGTTACTGCATTCAAGCATCGAAAGTCTACACATATTCTTATCTAAGTGGTGTCTTTTTTTAGAGATATCACGATTGGGGATACCCACTCACTCGTTTGTACCCTAAAAATAATGCTTGCTTCAAGCATCTGATTAATCTCATTTGTAACACGTTCAACATCATTTTTGTTCATCTGGTAGGTTGCATCCGTACGGGTACTGCTCCTATTAGTGGGATGTGGTGGACGCATAATTCCGATGGTACCCTTTTTAGGTCCTTATACGTCCACGCAAAAACATCCTTATATTCCATAAATATTTTAAATGCTGCTACTTTCAGGATTGGATTCCAGTGATCCCCTACAAATATATTTTTCGGGTTAGCCTCGTCTCCCAAGTTCATCGTGTTTACTGTGGGTTCTTTGTATTTAATAGGCTTTTCCTCACTAAATGTATGTGTAGGTGTTTCGTTTATCTGCGCCTCTCCTTTCACTTCTCTATATTCCTTCGGGAATTCATTTTCCTCTCCTTTATTACCTTCCTCGACCCCTAACATGTGACAGCTCGGAAAGAGCTCATAGTCCTCCATTTGCCAATGGAGTAGGTCGTTCACCGAACCCAGGTTGTCATTGTTGCCCTCCTTCTAGTCTTAGAATTCCTTCTTCGTTGGGTTCCATTCGTTTCTTCTCTTCGTCACCTCCTTCGCCTTCTAAATCTGATGATGTTGCCTCCTCTCCTAGCATCTATGTATGTAAGTCAATTACAAATCTACGACCTCTATGGACGGAGCGTTTTTTTACCATTCTTGTTTTACTTTCGCCTGTATTAGCCTGCCCCATTTGAGAATGACATCTTTCCCTTTTCTTTCCAATGGAATAACCACGAAGTCTAGTAAGAATGGTTGTGTCCCGATCGTTACTGGTTGTGCCATCAGAGTCCCTAGGGGTTTGATCCCGTGTTGATCGACGGTGAGCAATTGGAATGTAGGTGGCCATAACATAGGTTGCCCCAACTTCTTCCATGTTCCTTCTGGCAGTACATTCACTCCTGACCCTCCATCTATGATGATGTCCATGAGGATGGTTCCGAGAATTACCCATCTCCACTACTACAAGGTGTCTTCCTGTGGTGAGCACAAGTAGCATTGGGTCCGCTATGGTCGTTCCGCTTCCACCTTGTGCGTCTTTTTGTGGCTCTTCCATCGCCAGTGGGGATGGTGTCTTGTTCAAGATTGCAGTCCATAATTGAGGCATTGTTAGAAGGTCATTCAGCTTAATGGGAACCTCAACTTGCATTGCCTGCCGTATGATATTTTGTTCTGCCTGGTTCCTCCTTGAGGTGCCAACAGTGTCCTTTGTTTGCGATTTTTCAGCCTCCATTTCTTTTTCTAATTTTGTTTGCGCTTGTTGCAACCTTTTTCTTTTCCTCTTCCAGATCCGGATACGTTTTCGCTTGCGCGCGAGTGATAGCTAATGTCTCTTCATCACATGTTTCTATACATAACAGTTTCACCCTCATGGTCTCTAGGGCCACACCATTTGCACAACAGTTGCGGTGTTCCCTTTGTAGTATAGTCTCTGGCGAAGTGGCCCTAGAGGTTGCCCACACGACATTGTATCATTGGCCGTCCACTCGAATCATACTGTATGACTTCGGCCCCCATTATTGTTGTCACCACCTCGTCCACGTCAGTTGTTGTTTCGATACCCTTCTAAGGTTGCTGCATCATTTTTCGTATTCATTCCCGCTTCCGAGGTGGATACTTCTTGCATTAGTAGTACTTGTTGGTTTCCCTTGGTTTACATATTGAACGGGCATTCCTTGGTGGAATGTCCCACAATTTGACAGATATCACAAAATTGGTTCTTAAGATAGGAGCCCTTTGTGTGACCCTCCTTAGAATCCGTACAGCACAGTTCCCCTTCTCTCACTTGGCCAGGATTCTTTTTCATGTTTTTGAACTCTTTCATCATATGTAGCATGTCCTGTAGTGCTCGAACCTCTTTACTTGATTCCTCGTCGCTGCTGCTTTTGGAGGATGAATCTTTTTCTGCAGTGATGGTCATAACCCTTTGACGAACCACCTTTTCTTCAACCCATGTGTTGGTTGGCTTTCCATCTTTCCTACCAGCTCCTTCACCTCCTTGCATATACATAGATTGTTTCATTCTTGCCTTATTTGGTACTATGGATTTTCGTTGCTATCTCGTTATCATCCCTGAGTAGTCAAAACTCTACTATGAATTCTTTCTTTATGTCCATCCATGTTCTTAAGTTCTTCGGGTCGGTGTCTGAAAACCAATCGATCGGTACACCCCATTGGGTAGTTGGAAACTGTCGGACCAAGCCATCCTGATCCGTTACACCATTCGTAGTCTAGATTGTTTCACATGTTTTACAATGTCTCAGTGGACCGACCGTCCCATTGCCATTAAATTTCGGCAATTTTTCCTTTGGTCCTACCATTGTTAATTTCTTCTGTATTTGCGGTACTTGTTGCGCACCCGCGATGTTCTGTTGCGCACCCGTGTTGTTCTACTGTGCACCTGTCTTGTTCTATTGGGCACCTACGTTGTTCTGCTGCGCACCCATGCTGTTCTGAGCCCCTGTGTTGTTCTGCACAACCGTGCTACTTCAAACAATCGTGTTACTCTGTGGTGTGAAGAGGTCTTCTGTAATGTCCCCATTTCCAAGATCAATTTTAATAATAGAGTTAATATAAGGAATAAATAAATAGTTATATTATAATTATAATTGCATTCAATAAAGTTAAATAAATAATAATATCTATTTCTAAGATTGAATTTAATAAATAACAATAATAATAAATAAGTATAATAACATAGTTTATCATTTTTATCAAATTGATATAATATAATGTTATATCCATTGAATAAAATATAGATAAATTCTTTAATAAATATATAATTAATAATAAACATATTATTATTATTATTCATGATTATGTGAATTTAGTAACTATCTTAATTATATATTTTCACTAAAATTATATTGATCAAATATTGTAATATAAACCGAACCAATATATGAATGGTCACGACCTTTGATCTATACACATATATAGGGAAGGGATAGCATATTGAAAATCATCCTGGGAGGACTGATTGAATCAAAGGGTGTGAAGAGAACATATCAGCAGTTGGAAGAAGAATACAGATCGTCTCATCATTGCCTCAGTGAATGCAAAAATTTACCACAAGGGATGAATTACTAATTATGTCCCCCCCTGTGAAATCTCAGTCATCTAGCAGAAGAGAAGTCTTGATGGAAAAGGGGGGTCAATATACTCTATCTTCACCGTAAATCATCTTGGCAGAATATGTAAGGTATAGTTTGCAGCCATAGAGGAGGAAATCATTCCAAGATAAATATAGCATCCAGCTCAGCATTCCCTATATCAAAACGTAGATACTTCCTCTTCCTTATTCTCCATTACTAAAGGAAGATCGAAATCTCTAAGAAACACATCGGCCTGTTTGATACCAGTCAGCATTCTGGAAAGGATAGTGAACAAATCAAGAATATTGGAAGACCAAATTCAAGGAGTCGAGCAGAGGGCATCTTTGGAGCAACATACACTCAAACACTGGTCTATTTGGCTACTCGGGCTGAGGGAACTCAATTCATCTCTTAGAGACAATACTACTATTAATGCAAAAATACATCATCAAACCAGCGGTAGAAAGACAGAGCTAAGACTTGCAGATTGCAACAAATGATATGATCAGAATATAAGTTCAAAGCATTGAGATTGGAGGTTATCATAGGTATCACAGTCTATAAATAAAGGTGGCAGTTCACATACCTGTGATCGTAACCTACAGATTTGAGAATTAAGCAAGACACACACACACACACATTATCAGATTTCATATTGAGAGGGAAAGGATACCTTTCTTCATTACCAATAAGGTGTAGAAAATACATTAATAATATTAACAATAGACAACCTAGATTTTTCCCAAATAATATGGAAACTATGTGAAGGCAACATATGTATTAAATTCACTCCCATTCAAACATTAGAAGAACAGTACCAAACAAGTCAACAATTTTAGTGGGTTCCATATACATTGCATCATCGACATTTTTAACAAAAGTAATATGAAGGATATTGTCTAACAAAGAGTGTTGGTAATTTGAATAAACTTGGTGGTATTAAATTGAGATGAAGTAGTTTGTGTTGTATCTTAGTACAAAAAATAGTAAGAAGAAGTTCATAATACTGATATAGGATTCAAGAGGATTGTCCCAATTATTAGTCAACTTGTACTCGTTCGTCAGGTGTATCAGGAACGAAGAGTTCACCCCACACTTGTGCTCTTTCGACACCTCGAGCCATGTAGGTTCCTTCCCTTCAGTTTGAATTCTCTACCCTTGGCGTATACAAATTTAGTAACTCCTCCCTTGTCTCTTCTACCAGATTCAATCTCTGTCAAGTTTACTCAAGCAAGTTCTCTACACTCCTCGGTTTGCTAGGTGAATGCACTCCGTCGGTCAGTGCTCCTTCACCCTCTCAGTGCCCGTTGGCAAGTTGTTGAAACTTTTGTCTTCACTCCGCCTGTTGTGTTAGAATTAATGCTTCTCGTGCTGTGTGTATATCATCCTTGTCTTTTATTTATTCCTATCTTTATTGAAAAAAATTGGCATTAATCTTCATATCACCTCTTTTGTACCAAGTTCGACTGGCAACGACGCCAAATGTTTACCGTATAGGGTAAACGGATACTTATCGCATTAATAGACTAGAATGTAGCACAAAGATACTTTATTCATATAAGCAGATATGCAATTCCAATTACAATGATGATCCATAAATCCATTTGGATGATGTACATATACTTCCAAAGGGGTGACTCAACCGTCACACAACCTTTTGGATACTAACTCTACCATTGGCTGTAATATAGTTTTTACCGACAACAACTTAAATCTTTGTTTTGTGCAAATTGTATTTTTAGGCCCTTTGATTTCTTCTTTTCAACATAATTAAATCAATGGTTACATTGTCACAAATGAATATAACATTTATGTTTTAACTTTGAGCTTAACAACTAACTGCAATACTTTAATTTTATCAAATGTTGGTTTTATACTAATACAACAATTAATTTATAGGAGTATGGTTGGAACAGCAGCTTTATTGTGAATTATGTGAGTTCTTAACTTTGGCTAATAATTATTGATACTTTGTCATGGTTTCTTTTACTCACCCCAGATTCTTAGCTGGTGCTAATTTGTTTGCAAGAGGGATTCTTGAATAAAATTAATTGGGTTTATGAAGAATAGTGTTCACTGATCCTTTGCTTCAGTTACCATTGGATCAGATCTTCTGATATCTGGGATGCTGACACTAGGTCACATCTAGTTGAAGTGTCAATATAAAATATTGGAATTTCTGATCAGAATCAATAGCAGCAGAACTACCCGTGAAAAGGAGTAGATAGTGTGTCAAATTTTTTACCTTTGTGAAATGATTTATGTAGACAAGCTTGTGTAAAGGGTAGTTTGGAACTGCATGTATGTGAATGCTTTCAGAAAATAACCAAATCTTATGAAAATTAAAAATAAACTATTTAAATAGTAATGTTTTGTGTAAATATTTGTTAATAAGCAATAAAGTAGTAAGGAGAATACTGTTTATATGTTAATGGCAACCTCTATGGCTTTGAATGTTTGATACAAAAATACCAATTATTTGTTGAAGAGTGTAAATTGAACTCATTGATGTGTTTATAGTGTGAGGATTTGGGGACCACCCTTAATAATATCATTAAGGTTGATAAGATTTGTATGTAGAGATGGTCAGCTGGTATAATACTGCTTTATCGCATTATATTTTCCAGATTTAGTGTAATATGTGTCAGATTATACTGTTTGGGAAGGTCTTCTCATGAAACACAAAAATACATTTTGCTGAATGAGAGGGGTGCATGATCACTTGAGAGTTCCTACTAATAGTGCATATAAGTTACTGCAATAATTTTGTATCAATGTTTGCTTTTTCTATTTTTCATTTTTAAATCTTTAGAAGTCAAATACATAGTTTTTTATGTGATGATGCATTTGATTGTTTTATGTCGTGGCAAATTTATCCGTCTTCTTCAGGTGAACAATCATTTCATTCCTAGCTCATGGTTCTATGTCAAGGCTTTTGGGAGAATTTTTGAGGTTGACACTAATTACACCTCTATTTTTCCTTGAAACAGGTTTGGATTTATATAGGAGTATAATATGAGCAGCCATACTGGTTCTTCATCTCCATCCAAATCCACTTTTGAATATGAATTTTTGGAAGGAGATGAAAGTCTTAGGACTGTTGCAGCACTACCCATCCAATCCAATCCCTGGATTGACCCTGGAGCCTTAAGGATTACTCATAGAATTGGCAGGGGTCCTTTTGGTGATATGTGGATTGCAACTCTTCATTATGCAGGGGGTCATGATGAACCACAGGAAGTGGCTGTTAAGATGTTAAAGTTCACGAGTGAAGAACAAGCTCAGCCTTTTATGGAAAAATTTCAGAATGTGTTTTACAAGTGTCAGGAAAAACAACATGTGTGTTGGCCATATGGTCTATCTGTAATTCGTGAGAAGGTAATGCCTTTCACAAGCATATTTAAGATCACATTGTTACTGAATTATTTGACTTTTTTGATTGGTGTGTTTTGGTTGGTTTGGTTAGTAGATTCATTAATAGATTCAATTTGGTGAACGTGTGTGCACATACTGACAATGTGATAAGCTCTGCCATCTTGACCAAAAATCCGTTTCAAATTTGTGCAGATTTGCATAGTTATGAAACTTTATGAAGGCTCTGTGGGAGATAAAATGGCTCAACTCAAAGGAGAGCGACTTCCCTTATCAGATATTTTAAGGTGCCACAGCAGATAGAAACATAAGTGTCTGCAAAATTTGATTTTTCATGATGAATAATCTGAGATTCAATTAGAAGAGTGTGTACATAGATGCATGTTTTGTATCCACACACATATCGAGTTGCAGATATGTGATAATTTAACTGCTCATAAGTCTTCTACTAAAGGGATTTGTGTACTACATCCAAAACTTACACTTTTTGATTCAGGTAGTTAGAGGTAACATGACTCAATACTATAGCTAAACTCTGATCCTCCCCACTCATTCTTCACCAATATGGTGTTCAAAATGGCATGACACTCTGTGCATATCTTTTCATCTCTCAGAACAGATTCTTAGCATTCATTGTGAGCTTTGAATCCATGGCCCTCTCACTTAGGGGTGGGTTTTTCACAATTTTCATGTGCTCATCTACCATGCCACATCAAACATGGACAAATTGCCAAAAGCAATGCTGGCTGACCTCTGCCACACAAACAAAATCTTTTTTGGCAAGGTTGCATGGGGATGGGGGTACTTGGGTACTTAGAGAATGGGTACAGGTACGGGTACAGCTATTTTTCAAAATAGGGGACGGGTACTTGGGTACATCAATTTAATATTTATAAAAAATCTGAAACTATGAGTCATAACAATGGTTTATCAAAACAAGAGCAATGATAAAGTCTGCAGATGTAAGGTATTGTTTTCAGTTTTAGATTTGCAATACGTTTGTAATAATAATGTATGCTAAATGTTTTAGAGGCATGACAGAGAAGGAAAACTTGAAACATGAACAAGAAGATCATAATTCATATAAAAATGACATATTGCAAATGATAAACTTCTGACTTGAACAGTGATAAAGTTTACTGTTAATGAGTATTGTATCAAAGTTTCAAACTGATTACGTATTGAATTAAGCTTGACAAGCTGATATGCAAACCAAATTCAGAAATCTTAATCAAGGTCCTTAGCTATGAGGTTCTCCATTGAGTATCCGGTACTTGGGTACATGTCCTAGGGGTGTGGGTACGTGTACCAGTGCAACCTTGTTTTTTAGTGATGGTAGTCCTAACTCACATTAAAAAGCAATGATTCCTAAATTTGTGGTTCTAATGCAAAAGAAACCTCTCTGAAAACTAAGGGCCGTCAGTCTACCAATTCACACTTTTTCAATCCTCAAACAATAATATTTCAAAAAGCTGTTTAACTGGAGATGTCTGTGCAAGATGATTTCCTTTATACAGAGCTGATATCCATCATATATGACTTTAATCAGAAGTTTGATGCGCATCAGTATGGAATCTGGGATAAATTGTTTATTAAAGAACTTGATTTTAGTACAATTCCTCACCAAATCTTGATGGAATACTCTAGTTGCCAGACAAACAAGGCTATACCAGGGTTCTTTGATGCTGGGTTTGATGATGGTTCGCTCATGTTGAATGCTCAGAGTGGTACTATAAATTAGCAAAAAGAGTTAACACCCTGTTCATTCTACTCATCAGAATAAGTAGAAGGGATGTTGTGATGAGAATGTTCTGAATATATATGATCTTTTGTGTCTGATCCTAGGTAATAGGTCATCATGGTTGGTTTGCATACAATGTTGGTGGTTGAAGAGGTCTCAGTTCAATCTCCGGCCCTTTTAGACATATAGCACTATTGCAATGGGCACAAGGAATAGCAAACTACTCTCCAAAGCTAAAGAAAGGGATTTGAGATGCTGCAAATGTAAATTTTTCATCTGGCTCTTTATGGGCACGTGCAAAAAGGAAGAAATTCATCAAGAAGATCATTCACACAAAGGGCTTAAACCCTGTTAACGACACTTGATAAACTGAGGAATGGGTAAGTTTATCATATATCTTAGACAAGGAAAGAACAAATTGTCTCACTTTCCATTTTCAGGTCTTCTGACAAGGGTACTGCTGGTATTCAGCCTCTAGTGGACATTTACACCATTGCAAGAGGTAAAGTCTCCTAAATCTGGATTCACTTCACAGTGCATTACTATGCCCTGCTTGATTGAACCACAAGAATTTTGGTTCTTGCAGACCTTATAACTGGCAAGTCTATTGTCTCAAAATTCTAACTCAGAAATTTTGTTCCTACAAGCTACACACCTTATAACTATCAAGTCTATTGCTCCAAAAAATTTGCTCCCTTTTCATCCCCTCCCCTCTACAACCTCTTAGCCCCAAAGGCTTTGCCCGCCTTCTGTTGTCCTGCATTTTGTCACCACAAAATGTAGGTAACAATACAAAACTTTTTCAACTTAGTTTCACTTTCTTTGAGTTTAGTTCATTATTTAATTGGTTAGTATCGATCAACCAATCGTTCCCAATTGATATAATGAACCCTTTTACTGAAGGTTTTCGTCAAGTCTTTCTAGTTTTTCTATTTTTTGAGCCTATGCTTGATTTTTGAAGCCTTCAATGTCCTTTTTCTCTTTTTTGAGTGTGTTCGTTGGTTTTTGGTTCTTTGCTTTTGTTCAAGTTATTGCTTTCGGTTTTCCCTTTGATTCGGTATATCTTAGGGCTTAAACGGAGTTGGCAATCAAAAGATATGATCATTTTGACATCTAAAAAGTGGACCTTTTAAGTGCAATTGCACGAATCGAAAATATCATGTTATATTTTGAAGTTGACATTCACTTTTTGAAAAATATAACATAAATTCACTTTATGTTATGTTTTTAAGTTACTTTATCATTTTAATTTTTCACTTAAAGTAATTGTAGAGCACTTTATGTTATATTTTTAAGTTGAGTTGCTTTTTAACTTTTCACTTAAGTGACTATATTAACTATTAGTTTAATTTAATTTTTAAGTTTTAAATCAAAACATCTTAATAAATATTGCTTTTAAGATGATATTTGCATATTATATATTAACTATATAGTGCAAATATTAATTATTTATGATCCATTAGAGTAATATTTCTTCAAAAATTAAATTGACATGTGCTTAATTCATCACTTAAGGTGTGCATAACATGTTTACAAGCATATTTTCATCAAAATATGCAATTGCAGCCAAAAGGTTTGATTTTGAACGAAAATGCAATATGAAGACACATAAAACATGTCATTGCATGTGTTTTAAAATATGCAGAGACTCCAAAAGGTGAGACATGCATATTTGTGTATTTTCAAAACATGCAGTGACCTCCAAAAGGTGCGATTTTGCACTAAAGGTCATTTAAGAGCAAAATTTAAAACATGCACTTGCACCCAAAAGGTGTGGTTTTGATAAGGAGTCTCTTTTGGTGATTTTAAAACGTATAATTGCACCCAAAAGGTGCGATTTGTCTTTAACTCCGTGAATATGTCTTCAAGAAACTTGAAATTGAAGATTCAAGGGAAAAAAAACTAGATGCTTTCCTCCTCCAAGAACACGTTTTTCATAAAAAATGCTTAGATTTGTCCATATAATGGCTTGAAATCCATCACAAGGGGGACTTTTTTGAGTTTTAATGCATATATATGCGTTTGGGGGTCTTGATTTTTCTTATCCAAGTCAAAAATGATCAATATATGCATTTTTTAATCACTTTTTTGTTAAAAACGTCCAAATTTTGGAAGAACACATTTTTGCCTTTAGATGTCAAAAAAGCTACATTTGATGCCTTTTATTAATCACGTTTTTGCTAAAAACGCCCGAAAAATGGGGTTTTTTATCCACTTTTATGCGTTTTGAAGTCACGTTTTTGCATTTGGGTCCATGTATATACATTTGGGGAAGACTTTTTTGCATTCCTAAATGAAACATGACTCAAATATATACTTTTTTTGCCACGTTTCTGCATGAAAAGGGCACGTCTTTGTTTAAAAAACTCAAAAATTGATATTTCCAACCCATACGTTTGGATCAATAGGGGTTGTTTTTGAGTTTCAATCCATGCTATTGCCTTTGGAGACCACGTTTATGGCATTCTCATGTCAAATTTGACCCTTCATTTCTCATTAATATTTGTTGAATGCAACTATGAAAAATGTCAAATTATTGTTTGAGAATCCGGATTTGGAGGAGAATTGGTCTTCAAAGTTTATGATTCTTGCTATTTTGGCTTTTTGATCTCCAAGTAAGTGGACATTTTCATACTTGCTCATCAATTCATGCTTATCTTGCTATTTCCATGCATATTTTAGCTAGCTTGATGTTGCACACTTGTCCATATATATACCATGAAAAGTGCATTTTTTCTTTAAAAATGATGAAAACTCTCATTATCATATTTTGGGATTTTCTCCAAACTCCAATTTCGAATTTGCATATGAAAACAACTTGCTTGTTGACATTTTTGAGTTTAAGACCAAAGGTATGTATTTTCTTTGTGCTTGTTTTCATTGTTTGTTTGCTTGTTTTCCCGTTTTTCTTCTTTTGGAAGAAGTTGCAAGTTCTTTCCCAAGAACTTGAGCACGTTTCACTTCACTCCCTTCCACTTCTTCGTGCGAGTGCATCGTTCCATTCGATATTCACCATTGCATGCCAAAGCACGTTGCATCCATTCCTTTTATATGCAATTACATGTAATTCCATTTCCCATGTTACGACACACTGCATCTCATTCTCCACATGCAATTACATGTAATCTCACCCTCCATCCACAATTACATTTAATCTCTCTCCATTCCCACTTACACGCATTTCCATCTTATGAACCTAAATGTTATTCATTTTACATGCAATCCACTTTACATGTAATGACATCCAGAGAAACGATTCTTGATTAAAGGTCACACTTTTAAAGTCAGAAGTTACCATTTGCATGGATTCCCATGCACCTAGCCTTCATTCCTCAAGGCATCTTAATAAGAACTCATCCTTTTCCCATACACATTTACATGCCATCCATCTTCCTAAGTCCCATTTTAGCCCTCCGCATGTGCTTTTCATATCACATCAAATTCATTGCATATGTTCCATGAGTATCTAATCAATACTTCGAATATATTGTTCCTCAGAGATCCATTTTGCCAAAATTGTCATGGAGTTAGAATCCATATCTTCCAATGATGGATTCAATCCCATTGAAACTTTCATGTTGCAGCAAGTCAAGGTATGTTAGGATTTCTATAAAGAATAAAGACATCTAGTACAGAAGGCATGCTTCAAATCAAAGAAGCAGTAGTTCATTTTGTCTCCATTTTCCCAATGGTTGTCTGAGAACCTGAGTTTGTGTGGGAATGTGCCAAGCACTTTGTTTCAAAAATAAATAAATTTGCAGATGCCTGTCAAAAAGTTGAGTTTAGCTCCGAACATCATTGAGAAGGTCTTCAAAGTGCCGGAAAATCCAGAATGTGTAAGTTTGACAAGATAATTCACAACTTGGAATGAGGAAAAGCTTGATCACGTCGAGTTTTCAAATCACAACTGGGAACTCATCATGGTGAATGCAATGGCATAAAATATAGGAATCCCCGATCTCGTGATCATTAAGAAGTACAAGGCCTTTGCCGACAATCCACAGGATTGATTCATTCAGAATCAATAGCCTCAACACTTTCTTCTTCTTCTTCTTTCATGTTTGAAGTTAGAAATGATGTATTGCATTAAATGATGTAATTACATGAAATTGTGTAATGAAATGTAATCCAATAATTTCTCTCACCTATTTTTACCAAGTCAAAGTTGGTTGAGTTGCTCCCACTTTTTCCTCATTTTTCTCAACTCCTTTGCCTATATAAAGGAGTGCCCTCTCACTATATAAATCATCTTTTGTTGTATCAAAGAAAGCTTTGTCAAGCTTGTACAAGCATAACTTTGATTGTGTAGTATTAATTTGGGAGAAAAGTGAATAAAAGAAGCTATTGGATTCAAAGTTTTGACTGGAAGCAATTGTAATAGAGCAAATTAGAAGCTTTCACTATAATTTGTGCCTATTGTCTCTAATTCATGTTATTATTGTGTGTTCAATAATAGAACATAGTGAGTTAAGAAGCAATCAGAGCCGGAGCTTTGATTGGGAGCAATAATGGTGATACGTAGACTAGAAGCTTTGACTGTAGCTTGTATTGCTGTCTCAAATTCATGAAAAATAGTTAGAATTTCCCTACTTTTGGAAGTCTCTGTGCCCTAATGGTAGAGGTTTTTTTTGTAAATTAAACAAACATGACTTAGAGCCAAACCAATACACTTTCAATAAGCCTTTGAGTTGATGTTGGTTTATCGGTATCACCGTTTCCAGCTACTAGATATAAGTGTAGTTAGAGATTTTATCTTGCCCATTAATTGCTATGCAAGTAAGTGGATTCTTTTCTGAAAGATAAGAGGAAAGAATATTGGTAACACCCTTTACAAAATCTCTCAACTTCTTGCTTACTTTGAGTTAATCCAAGGAACAGTGAGAAGGGGGAGTCTTGCCCTTTAATGTAGGAGAGACTTTCTCTCACAAGCTGTGGCTAGTCTACCTATTTTGTGACTGAATTTACCCTAAACTATCAGTTGCAAAATATCCACACAATAGTTTTTCGACAACTCTACTGGGAAATGTTACTCGTTAGCCATCAAGAAGATCATGTAGAGGTGGTGATGCTATCCTGGATGAAGATGTGTCTGCAAGGTTGTTCATGGAAACTCTACAAGGCGTTGCTGCTGATTGGTTTTACCATTTACACCTCGTTCTATCACAAGCTGGGCTACCCTCATAGCCATGTTTGAGGAAAGGTTCAAGCCTTCAAAAGATGCCCATGCATTGTTGGCCCAACTTGCACAGCTGAAGAAATCATTTCACGTGCCTATGCGTGAATTTGTTGCTCATTTGAACAAATTGACACGAAGAATTCCAGTTGTTGCTCAACCTACAACTGCCAATTTGAAGTGTTTCTTTGTCAATGCTCAAATTCCTGAAGTTCGTTATTTATTAAGGAGAGAAGACCCAACTACTCTTGTAGTTGGACAAACATTGGCGATTGAAATTGAAGATGATCTTATTTTAGCTAGGAAGATAAGAATTGAAGCAAGTGGGTTTCAAAAAAGTCATTATTTCTTCTAATTTATTTTCTTCCAGCACAAGGACAAATCTTGCAGTGTAGAGGTTAGCAAATGAGTTACTTGCCCTCAAAAAGAAAATACCTCAAGGCATCTTCTTCATTCCTCACGAAGATGTACCAAGGAGGCCTTTTCCAACTATTCATCATAGTTCTATTGTAGGGAATCAACAATAGTTAATTTCACCATCAAAGAAGCTTGCACTTAAAGAACCATTAGCGAAGACAATAGTGAAGCATCTTGTATGTGAAGCTAGTGATCTTTCTATTCTCTTCCAAGAAAAGGAAGAAGACATAGCTGACGACTCTCATATCTGGTGCACACAGTCTCAGAAGACCAGTGATAAAAAGACGAAGAAGGAAAGAAAAACTTCCAATAATCGTGTCATAAAAGTGGACATGCAAGCAAGTTCTAATCTAGCTGAAAATGATGTATTTGTGTTTGAAGGTCATGAACTTGAGTACACTTTACATAAATGTTCTACCTTGACACTGGAGAAGGAATTTCTCATAAACAATAACGACTTTCCCAAGTCAGAAGTTTGTGAGTAGTATGTTGAGGCAGGCAGTGTAGTCATGTCGTTACTGAAATCACATGAGCAAGGTTTTCTTTATTTTTCTGAGGTGTTGATGATTGATGAACCAGTTAAGCAAGTTGTAGTTGGAAAGAACTCAAAATTTGTTCATTCAAGGGGATGTCCACTTAGACATCTTGCTTGGTTGGAGGCTAATGGAAAGCTAGAGATTCCACATGCACGTGAACTTGAAAATGCTATCAAAGAAGTATGTTTAGTTCTGGAGGAGCAAGTTCAATTCATGGACCTCTTTTGGAGTAGCAATACACATGATTCATCTCAAAAAGATGAATTCTTCCATCTCTTCCAAGATGTGTTACATCAGGGACTAACATCATTGCTCCAATTCACGTTCCATCAATATGAAGTTGCATGAGAACATGCAAGGCACTATAAGCTAATGAAAAAAGGTAGCTATTTTGTTGAGCTAGTAAATGGTTTTATCTAAAATTTGCATTTTTGGCTAGTTTTAATAGGGTAGGCTTTTCTTTGTTTTTGATAAGTGTGCTTGCACATTTTTGTTTTACTAGTTTTGCTTTGCCTTAGTCGCGTTAGATTTGTTCTGTTTTGTTTTTGGTCGCTAACTCTATAGCCCAATGGAGTGGATGAAGGCACTTAGGGAACTAGATTCTATGACACTTTGTTTCGAAGAACAAACGAGTAACACTCCCCAGATAGAGCCAACTGTTGTCCTACATTTTGTCACCACAAAATGTAGGTAACAGTATGAAACTTTTTCAACTTAGTTTTGTTTTTCTCTGATTTAGATCATTATTTAATTGGTTAGTATTGATCAACCAATTGATTCCAATTGATATAATGAATCCTTTTATTGAAGGCTTTCGTCAAGACTTTTTAGTTTTTCTGTTGTCGAGCCTATGTTTGATTTTTGAAGCCTTCAATGTCATTTTTCTCGTTTTTGAGTGAGTGTTTTTTGTTGGTTTTTGGTTCTTTGGTTTTGCTCAAGTTATTGCTTTCAGTTTTCCCTTCGATTCAATCTATCTTAGGACGTACTTGGAGTTGGAAATCAAAAGATATGACCATTACAGTGCTAAGAAAGTGGACCTTTTAGGTGCAACTGCACAAATTAAAATATCATGTTATATTTTGAAGTTGACATTCATTTTTAAAAATATATAACATAAATTCACTTTATGTTATATTTTTTAGTTACTTTATCATTTTGATTTTTCACTTAAAAGTAACTATAGAGCACTTTATGTTATATCTTTAAGTTTCTTTTTAATTTTTCACTTAAGTGACTATATTAACTATATAGTGTAATTTAATTTTTGAGTTTTAAATCTAAACATCTTCAAAAATATTACTTTTAAGATGATATTTGCATATTAATAATTATATATTAACTATATAGTGTAAATATTAATTATTTATGACCCATTTGAGTAATATTTTTTTAAAAATTGAATTGACATGTGCTTAGTTCATCACTTAAGTTGTGCATAACATGTCTATAAGCATATTTTCATTAAAATATGCAATTGCATCCAAAAGGTGCGATTTTGAATGAAAAGATAAGTTACCATATTCGCCCCGTAGCATACAAATTCAACATTCGATTCATAACTAATTTGAAGTTGGTTCCGATTCTTGTCAAATTTGTCATTTGTTTGATAAATTCCTTGCGGATTGTCTTTTTCGGTCCTTGGACGAATTTGGGCAAATGTTGAGCGAATTTTGTAGTTGACGGAAGAGCTCGGGAGGAATTTGGAGAGAATTTGCATTGAATTTGGGCGTGCAACCAAAACAATTTGACTTTTTAATGTTTTTATTGTTTTGAAAAGGCGTTCTTTTGGTTTAAATATAATTTGATTTATGATCCAATCGACCCAACCCTAAAACACGCCTGCACTTCATATAGTGGTGTATGAACTTATTTGCTACAAGATAATTTTACACATATATATATATAAATAAAAAATAAAAAAATCTTGTACGAACAAAGCCAAAACAAACTTGAACCCAACCCCAAAAAACTTTGATCGAATTTCGAACCCGAATGTCTACCCTGCATCTAGACCAAGATGCGAACCAACAACTTAGATGAAAAGACAATTTTAAAACACATAAAACATGTCATTACATGTGTTTTAAAATATGCAATGACTCCTAAAAGGTGACATGCGTATTTCATGTATTTTAAAACATGCATATGCACCCAAAAGGTGCGATTTTTCTTGTGGCCTCCATTACATGTATTTTAAAGCATGCATATGCACCCAAAAGGTGTGATTTTGCTTGTGGCTTCATTACATGTATTTTAAAACATGCATATGCACCCAGAAGGTGTGATTTTGCTTATAGATTCCATTCCACGTGTTCTTAGAACATGCACTTGCATCCAAAAGGTGTGATTTGAATGGGAAGACTTTATTACATGTTTTTAAAATACGTAATGCACCCCAAAAGGTGTGATTTGCCTTTAATACATGCATATGCCCTCATAGAACTTGGAATTGAAGATTCAAGGGCAAAAAACTTGATGTTTTCCTCCTTCAAGCACATGTTTTTCATAAAAAATGCTTAGATCTGCCCATATAATGGCTTGAAATCCATTAAAAGGGGGGCATTTTGAGTTTTAATGCATATGCATACATTTTGGGGTCATGATTTTGCATACCCAAGACAAAAATAACTCAGCTTTTTGCATTTTTGAGCCACTTTTTTTTAAAACCGCCCAGATTTGGGGCAATTTTGATCATGTTTTGGCTCAAATAGAAGTTGTGAGATTTTGATACATATGTATGCTATTGAAGAACACATTTTTGCCTTTAGATGTCAAAAAAGCTTCATTTCATGCCTTATATGAATCACGTTTTTGCTAAAAATGCCTAGAAAATTGGGTTTTTTATCCACTTATGTGTATTGAAGCCATGTTTTTGCATTTGGGGAAGTCGTTTTTGCATTCACAAGTAAAAACGATCAATTTACATGCATTTTCTGGACACGTTTTTGCAAAAATGATCCATATTTTTGCATGAAAATGACACATTTTTGTTAAAAACACTCCAAAAATCGCATTTCCAGCCCATATGTTTGGTTCAATAGAGGTCGTTTTTGAGTTTTAATGCATGCTATTGCCTTTGGAGATCACGTTTTTGCCATTCTCATGTTAAATTCAACCCTTCATTGCTTATAAATATTCATTGAATGCAAGTGTGGAAGAAGTGAAATTATTGTTTGAGAATTTGGATTTGGAGGAAAATTGGTCTTCAAAGTCTATGATTCTTGCTATTTTGGCTTGTTGACCTCCAAGTAATTGGACATTTTCAAACTTACTCATCAATCTATGCTTATCTTGTTATTTCCATGCATATTTTAGCTTGATGTTGCATAGGTGTCCATATATATGCCATGAAAAGTGCATTTTTTCTTTAAAAATGATGAAAACCCTTATTTTCACAGTTTTGGAAACTCCAAATTCGAATTTGCACTTGAAAGCAACTTGCTTGTTGACAAGTTTGAGTTTAAGACCAAAGGCATGTGTTTATTTTGTGCTTGCTTTCGTTGTTTGTTTGCTTGCTTTCTCGTTGTTCTTCTTTTGGAAGAAATTGCAGGTTCTTTCCCAGGAACTTGAGCACATTCCACTTAACTCCACCTTCGACCTCTTCGTGCAAGTGCATCATTTCATTCCACCTCCATCATTACATGCCATAGCACATTGCATCTCATTCTCCACATGCAATTACATGTAATCTCACTCTCCATCCTGCATTTAGATGCAATCTCATCCTTCGTTCCCATTTACACACATTTCCATCTTCGGAACCTAAATGCATGTTTATTTTACATGTAATCCACTTTACGTATAATGACATCCAGAGAACCCATTTTTGACTAAAGGTCACACTTTTAAAGTCAATAGTTATCATTTGCACGCATTCCCATGTGCCTAGCCTTCATTTCTCAAGGAATCTTTATAAGAACTCGTCCTTTTCCCATATGCATTTACATGCCATCCATCTTCCTAAGTCCCATTTTAGCCCACTGCATGTACTTTCCATGTCACACCCAATTCATTGCATATGTTCCATGAGTATCTAATTAATACTCCGCATATATAGTTCCTTAGAGATCCATTTTGCCAATATTGCATGGAGTTAGAATCCATATCTTCCAATGATGGATTCAATCCCATTGAAACTTTCAAGTTGTAGCAAGTCAAGATATGCCAGGATTTCTATAAAGAATGAAGACATCCAGTAAAGAAGGCATGTTTCAAATCAAAGAAGCAATAATTCATTTGGTCTCCATTTTGCGAATGGTTGTCTGAGAACTTTTGTTTGTTTGAGAATGCACCAAGCACTTTTCTTCAAAAAAGAAAAAGAAAAAAGTTAAAGTTGTTGGTGGAAAGTTGTTTTGAGTTTACATCCAGATATTGTCGAGAAGGTTTTCAAAGTGTCAGAGATTTCAGAATATGCCAATCTACAAAGGAGAATTCACGACGACTTGATCACATCAAGTTTTCAAATGACAACGGACAATTGATCAAAGAGAGTCAAAGGCTATCAAAAGACGCAACACCATGGTTATCAAGGTGAATGCAGTGGTACAAAGTACAAGAACTCCCGATCTTGTGATCATCCGGAATAACATCGCCAAGTACAAGGCCCTTTAGAACAATCCTTAGGATTGTTTCAATTCTCTTCCATCTTTCTTCTTATTTCATGTTTGTAATTGAAGAGGATGTATTACATGAAAATGTGTAATTACATGTAATACGATTTACATGTATAATAACATGTAATCCAATAATTTCTCTTGTTTGTTAGATCGGGTTAAAGTTAGTTGAGTTGCTCCCACTTTTTCCTCCATTTTTTTTTCAACTCCTTTGCCTATTAAAAAGAGTACCCCTTCATTGTAAAAATAATCTTTTATTGTATGCAAGAAAGCTCTGCCAAACTTGTGCAAGCATAACTTTGACTGTGTAGTACCAATTTGGGAGAAAAGTGAATAAAAGAAGCAATTAGGTTCGAAGCTTTAACTGACAGCAATTGTGATAGAGCAAATTAAAAGCTTTGATTGTAATTTGTGCCTATTGTCTTTGATTCATGTTATTATTGTGTGTTCAATAATAGAGCATAGTGATTTAAGAAGCAATTGGAGCCGAAGCTTTGACTGGGAGCAGTTGTGGCAATACATAGACTAGGAGCTTTGACTGTAGCTTGTATTACCATTTCAAATTTACGAAAAATGGTTAGAATTCCCTACTTCGGGAAGTCTTTGTGCCCCAATCGTTGTCAGCCGACTGGATGGTTCCGGCGGTGTTTCTGTAGCCGACGGATTGACTGTCGTTGGTGTTTTGTATTTTGTAGCCGACGGGTAAATAGTTTGTAGCGGATGTAATGTTGTGGCCGACGGACTCCTTCGGGAAGGTTCGGCGGTAGTACTTATATCCCGTCTGCGATCATTGTAAAGCATCATCTTCTACTATCATACTCTTATGAAGCGTAATGTATGTCTGGCATGTGCGAATATAATTCTGCTATTCTGTTCCATTGTCTGTATGTGTTGATTTCTTTACCAGTACGGTAAACAATCGTAGAGGCTATTTTTATAAAATAGGTTAAAATAGGACTTAGAGCCAAACTTGTATGCTTTCAGCTAGCCTTTGAGTTAGTGTTAGTTTATCGGTATCACCGTTTACAACTTTATATAGAAGTGTAGTTTGAGGTTTCATCTTGCCCATTACTTGCTACTTGCTCCACAAGTAAGTGGATTCTTTCCTGAAAGCTAAGAGGAAAGAATATTGGTAACACCTTTTATAAAATCTCTCAACTTCTTTCTTACCTTGAGTTGATCCAAAGAACGGTGAGAAGGGGTAGCCTTCCCTTTAAGGTAGGAGAGACTCTGTCTCACACGCTGTGGCTTGTCATCCTGTTTTGCATCTGGATTTTACCCAAAACTGTCAGCTGCAAAATATCCACCCAACACCTTCTTTCCACCCCTTTGTATCCAAGGGCTTTACTGCTTGACCCCGTCCCTGTGGGGATAGTCTCTTCATTTCCACTGTTATTTAATCCACAAACATCTTTATACTTTGCTGCAATGATGACAATTCAGCCATTCCTAGAAGTGGCATCATGGCTCAAATTCTGCTGCTCCTAATACATATCCAGCAAGAAAGCTCAAATCCTTGGATACTGTAGTATACATTATAACTGCCAACATTAATGATGACCTTTGCAGGCTAACCAGAAGCATTGTAAGAAAAAAATGAGAAACAATTTGTAAGCCAAAAATGCATCACCTTGCTATTTACCGATGTGTAGTTTCTAAGGGACAGTCAAATACAAAGGGCTTCCAGATTTCTTAGATCTACTCCAAACAAGTCTACAAAAGTTGCAAAACTGCACTGATGCCATTGAGAAATTTTTGTCGAATGGGAAGGCAGAGAGAAAACTCTTGGAGGTAATTGGATCCAACAAGCAAGTGTTGCTAAAAGGGCTAATGCTGGATTGAGTTAGTTGCAATGCCTGGGAAAATATTCATGGATCAGAGGAGTGGGGATTTTATCTAAAAAATCTGAGACCAAAACGGTTTTAATCCCAAACTTTGATGATCAACACAAAGCAATTGAATCATAATTTTAACTCCATTCTACCCAATTTTAAAAGTTGGCCAATTATTTTCTAAGTTGACCCTATTTTTTGCATATTTGCCTAATGTATGCCTTTCTAGTTCTTTCCCTCATGAAAACCATAATCCTAACTCTTTTTGTCCAAATAAATTGCTCTTGAGAAAAAAGAATCTTTCCTTTGGTCTGTTGATTTATTGCTGATGTCATTTCCTGAAATCAACAATCCCTTAAATAACTAAACATTAATACAGTCATGATTCAAGAAAGGGACTTGGAATGGAATTTCAACCAGTCTCGTTTCAAAGGCATATATTTATGTGTTTCAGGTTCCTCAATTTACAAAATGACAATGTGCACATGCACATATGGCTAACTAGACATATGCAGCTTTATTCCTCTCTGAAGAGAGACTGCTTGACTGATGGTTACTATCTGATTTAACAGATGGTTTTGGTCTGCACTGAAGTCTTTCCTTTGATCTGGCTTTGTATCTTGGGCTTCAATGCCTATTTTGAAAAACTCTCATATTCAAAGACTCATCTGGTAAACATATCTTACTGTGCTGGTTAAATGTCCTTCTACAAACATATGGAACAGCATGTACTCTTGATTTGTGGACCTCTTTGAGTTGTATCCATTTTAAAATATCAAAATTAGGAGGCACATATTTTTGAATGTGCTTGAAAAGTTTGCCACACATCCATTTGCCAAAATATTCAACATCTTAGATTTTTACTTTTGAAAGGTCTTTGTGTGATTAATGTTTTGTTTTTTATTATATTTCCAATTAACAAATTTCTTTTGTTTGCATGTGAAGACAAAATAACAATAACAATGTAGCAGTCTTTATCATAGAAAAATAAATTTTGGTGCAATATACCATTTTGAAAGATAGTGTTCTCATCTTAGGTCTAATGAATGTAAACAGGATGGCTTGAGCCTGGCTCTAAATTTATTTCTCCTTTTTCCAGGTATGGCACTGATGTGGCACAAGGTGTGTTAGAGCTGCATTCTCAAGGGATCCTAGTTCTTAATCTGAAACCTTTTAATTTACTTCTCGATGAACATGATCAAGCACTTCTAGGAGACTTTAGTATTCCAATGCTACTTCAGAAAATTCCATTGTCAAGTACTGATGTAACACTAAGACTGGGCACACCAAATTATATGGCACCAGAGCAGTGGGAGGCAGATGTAAGAGGTCCAGTTTCATATGAAACAGATTGCTGGGGATTTGGCTGTAGCATTATAGAAATGTTTACAGGAGTCAGGCCTTGGTATGGGAAATCAGCAGAGGAAATTTATGCTGCAGTAGTTATCAGGCACAAAAAGCCAAAAGTTCCCAATGGGTTGCCTAGTGCTATTGAAAGCATTCTCAAAGGTTGCTTTGAGTATGATTTTCGTAATCGACCATCATTTGCAGACATACTTTTTGCTTTAAAAAAGTAAGTGTTTTCCTATAAACTTATAGGAAGGTATCAATTTGGTTCTAAACGCCATGCATGATTATGATAGTTGATTACTCTTTTTCATGATCTTGTCAAGAGAATGTGGCCTTTTGAGACCATCTAGACATATTTTTTGGTATTTAATTGATTTAGAAGGTTATTATTTCTTCAATATGGTCAGGAATAACACATAATGTGTGGGAGTTTTGTTTGTCACATTTTAATATTTATCCATGGCAGTATTTCCTTTACATGGCATTGATACAACAAATTGGAAGTGCAAATGGAACTCAATTTATCTTATATTTAAGTGAGCATAAAGTTCTTAATCAGGTAACTTCTGCAGCCTAAGTATCAAACTTGAAAACACAATTAGCACCTAAGGCTTCTAGGCTACAAAAAATGTGAAGCTGATGCCTCTATTCCCTGTTCTCCTTTTGTTGAATATGGTCACGGTCATCAAATACCTCATTCGAGATACCAAATCCTGTTCATCAAATTATAGTCCCTTATGAGTTGTGATCTGTTCTAATTCAAGATCAATCTCGTCAGGGTCAATTGTTTGATGATCTTTGACACTAAATTTTAGTACAAGTTCCTGAACTATTAGTTTGTGCTAGCAATTTGAGTTGATTGAGTTTCAAGTATTAAAATCTAAGTCAGGAAAGTTAGATTACTGTTAAACTTCATTAAGTGTTAGCAATATTTTATGGTTAACTTAATGCTTTAAAATTTTCAACCTTGAATTTTTTTCAGCCAAGATGAAGGTTGTGGCAAACAAAGACCAAAATCATTCATCTGTTGTTGGTTCAAATGGTTGGTTCCTCAAAGTGTAAATAATCGAATAAAGTCCAAGAGCACTCAAAATGGGAATAACTGCAGGCTGGATCGGAATATGAATTGCTGTCCATAAAAGTGACTGTGTTTCATTGCCAAAGAAGTCCCATCATTGCCCCGACATTGGATAAGTGGCCAAAGGAAAATTTCTTCATAAATTCATAATGTATTTAAATTTGCATTAATAAGAAAGGCTATAGTTAAATTATGATTGCATATAAATATGAGGTAGAATGAGATAGCGAGGCTTTTAAATTTTTTTTTGTGGACTTAGGGTTAAGTGAGGCACGAGGACCCAAAAAATGAGTTAGAATGAGATGGAGAGGCTGTTTTTGGTTGATTTAGAGCTAAGTGTGGTGTGGGGATCCAAAAGTAAAAAGAAAAAAAACAATTATTTTCTTATTTCACACCTTTTATTTGATTTGAATTTTAATGACTCGCATCAATGGGGACTCTTGATTGTCCTGGAAGATCCTTGATGGATCTCTTCTACTAAACTGCTGTAATTTTTTATATTTAATTTTGTTTTCCGGTTTATTTATGTTTTCTTGCAGAACTAGACAGAAGTGCAGAAAGGTTTGTCTATTTTTGATAGTTTTATAACATAGAAAGGAATAGGGAACAACAAACATGAAACAAGATTGGAATAAATAAGGTATGCAACAAAAATGAGAATTATTGCAAACCCTACCAGGTAGATTTGTCTTAATTATAGAGCCAAGCAATAAATCCAATGCATTTCCCAAAGCTCACATACAATTTGATGTCAAATTGGAAGGTGAAGATTGTTCTCGAATCTAGCATACATATGGAGGTGAATACAAGCAATACCCTATACACCACATGGTGTATTTGCTGCAAATGGCATCCCACAGGCTGCAATGAACCACATCCCAATTGGAAACATGATATGCCACGCTGAAACCCCAATGAGAATTGATGCCTCTGTCCTTAATCACCAAGCACAATGCCTAAGAAATTCGGTGCCATAGATTGCTGAGGGCTACGTCCTAGCCAATCACTAACCTAGGGTTTGTGTCCCAGACTAGAAATCGCCCATTCAGAGTAAATTCATAAACAAGTTGTCAAATATGCAAAAGATGATCTTAGAATGAAGCTTCTATCTCCTTATAACCCCTCTCAATTGCAAATCGAACCCTAAGTGTCTCCAAGTGGCGTTGGGTAGTGAAAATGTTATAATTTCTTATTTTAAAGTGGTCATGTTACTAGAAAATGACCTTTTTCCTCATAGACAGAAATCTGTTCACTGAATTGACGTAAGACCAAAGAGAAAGATTTAGAGAATTTCAAGATCTTTCCAACGAGCTATCACACCATAGGATGCGCATCCAGATGAGGCCAAAAACCCCTTATTACTCCAAAATGGCTAATAACTTAGCCTTATTTAATTATTAAACGCTGACTTAAGAAATATAAAAAATATAACCCAAATAGCCACAAAATGCCCAACTGACATCATAAACCATAAAATCATCCAGTCACCTGTCTGTGATTGAAGTCGGAAATCAAGGATCCACTGGTAGTCTCATCCCTAAAATCTAGGGATGCTACTAAAATTTAGGAAACAAGCACTATCCCTCTGGAACTGAACCCAAAGAGTAATCTCATGGAGACCCAACCTTGGGCAAGATCATACCTCCTAAAAAGTATGAACTGCCTCCTAAAAGCAAGGAACGTCTCCCAACTGATCAATAACTGACAGAACATCAAGTCCCCAACATTGAATAACCATATTGGGTCTCTATAAGTTGACTCACATGTCTCTGCTAGATTGAGCTAAAAGAGGGGACATGACAGTCCTCCCCTCTTGGAGATGCTTGCCCACAAGCAATACAACACTAATCCTCCACTATCCCAAGCAATCCAAATACAGAGCACTGATCGACCCCAAACTTGAAGTGTCTCGTCAGGACAAACATACTCCCCACTATAAGGTGTAGAAGTGAAGTAGATCACATTGTCACAGTAGAGTATCCACCCCTGAATACCCTCGCACCCAAGAATCCAAACAAATGGCCATCCTGCCCTCCTGTCAAAATTCAGACCAGTAGCTGGTCCCAAAACAATGTTGTTATGCAACACGTCCCAAACCTCATACAATCTCCGTGGCAAATCTAAGGCACCCACTCCTGTGTGTTGAGATATTGAGGGACATGGGCTTATGATCAAATCACTGTTACTATCCGAGTCCTGATCAGTAATCATACTCCTAGCTGATCCACCCTCAGACGGAAGTGGGCATGCCTTGAGAACGATCTTCCTTCTACCCACCATAAACTCCAATTGTCTCTTCCTGAAATCTTGGCTATATCTCCGCAAGTATTGCAACCACTGTACACCCAAAACTACATCCGTGCCCCCTAGATCACACATGTAAAAGTCATCTATCAGGGTGTATCCATTCATGCCTATGCTCAACTCTGGGATACCCTTGACGCATTGCAGAGTAAGACCATTGGCCATAGTCATATCGATTCCTGGAAAATTTTGTGCTTGTAGACCACATCAGTCTACCATTCTTGTATTTATAAAATTATGTGTAGATCCACTGTCCACCAAACAATACACAGTATGCCGATGGATCATACCCGAGATGTAGAAGAGGTGAATCACCGGTGCACCTAACAACATAGCCATAGTCCCCTGTGTTGCGACTGCTACCTCAGCATCTTCGAGCTCAATTTGGACACCATCATCTTTGTCATTTATATCCCGAACCTCCTCATCATCTGCATCTGATATGACCTCAATAAGATGTGCCTTTCCTTGCCCAAGGCACCTATGTCCTAGTACCCATGGCTCCTTACAAGAAAAACATAATTTCCTCCTCCTTAGTTCATTTCTAGAATCCAGGTCTACTTTGGGAGGTGGAGGTGGCGTGTCCTTAGCCTGTAAAGGAGGTCTCTGTGGTGCCTGTATATTCCCTGATGGTTTCTTATCAGTCTGATAAGAGGTAGGAGTGGTGTCCAATCTCAATGTCACATCAATAGCATCCTTAAGAGTGGCTAGCTGGAAAGCACGAACCAATCCCTTAAGCTTGTCCTGCAATCCCTCAATGAATAGCATCACACTACGCTTCTGTATCATATCAGGTACCATAACTGCAATGCACTGGAACTCATTAATATAAGCTTCTGCACGACCAGTTTGTCTCAGATTAGCCAACTCTCTATAGTAAAGTTCTATATCCTTACGGTCAAACCGTGTAATGAGTCGCTCAATGAACTCAACATAGGAATGTACTAAGGCGTGAACCTGGGTAACCAATCCATGGTGCCACCAATCATAGGCAATCCCCTCTAGATGCAACACAACAAACTGAATAGCCTCACGCTCAGGCATGAGCCGTAATGAAAGATATATATCCATCTTGTGAACCCAAGCTTGTGCACTCGTATCTCCTGAGCCATTATATGTAGCCAATGTGATCTTTCCAATAGCTCTATTGAGGTCATAGTTCTACTGCTGCTGTGGTGGTCTATAACCATGATCTCCCCTGAACCTAGCTGTATCTCTACGTTGTGCACAATACTGGGGAAGAGGGAAGACATCCCTAACCTCAGGTGGTAGAGCTCTCCACTCAGCTATGGCTGCCAAAACTAACTCCTGGAACCCCACCTCTGGTCGTTCCACCTATGCTGGCCGTTCACTTGGTATGAACTGAGGAATCAATGGTCTATTTGTAGCAGGTGTATGATGGCGATGCTGCCTAGAGGAATGAAGGGGGCTCCCAACTGAAGAATGGGACTGATGGCTGTGCTAACTACCAACCACTGAAACTAATCTACTTTGCCCGCCTCTGTGTCCACCCATCTCCAAATGCTCCAAGGTATCCTGTAATCTGTCTAAAGCCTGAGCTATCCTGGGCTGAGTAGTGAATAGGGTCCGCACCATCTCTCTCTCCTCATCATCCTGATTCCCTGTGTTGCCCACCTGTTCTTCTGCCATAATAGGCTCCTGGTCTATTCCAAATCCTTGCTCAAGTTGAGCTCTCCAGGCGTATAAAATTTGTGTATCTCAGCGCTTGGATGCATAGATTTGTATTCAATCCACCAACTAGTGACTACCTAGATGCTAATATGAATTATCAAAACTTTTGATCCAGTACTTAGATGCCAAAATGAATTATAAAAACTTTTTAGCCAGTACCCAGATGCTGAAATGAATAATCAAAACTTTTTATCCAATACCCAGATGCCAAAATGAATTATCAAAACTTTTTAGCCAGTACCCAGATGCTGAAATCTATTGTGACAATTTCTCACAAATCCTACAGGTTGGCACGATGTAAGCTCTGATACCACTGAAAGATCCCTGATGGATCTCTTTTGCTAAACTGCTGTAATTATATATATATAATTTTGTTTTCCTGTTTATTTATGCTTTCTTGCAGAACTAGACAAAAGTGTAGAAAGGTTTGTTTGTTTTTGATAGTTTTATAACATAGAAAGGAATAGGGAACAACAAACATGAAACAAGATTGGAATAAATAAGGTATGCAGCAAAAATCAGAATTATTGCAAATTGTACTAGGCAGATTTGTTTGAATTATAGAGCCAAGCAATAAATCCAATGCATTTCCCAAAGCTCACATACAAATTTGATGTCAAACTGGAAGGTGAAGATTGTTCTTGAATTTAGCATACATATGGAGGTGAATACAAGCAATACCTTATACAACACGTGGTGTATTTGCTGCAAATGGCGTCCCACGGGCTGCAATGAACCACCCCAACTGAAAAGATGATATGCCACGCTGAAACCCCAATGAGAATTGATGCCTCTGTCCTTAATCACCACGCACAATGCCTAAGAAATTCGGTGCCAAAGATTGCTGAGGGCTACGTCCCAGCCAATCACTAACTTGGGGTTTGCGTCCCAGACTAGAAATCGCCCATTCAGAGCAAATTCATAAACAAGTTGTCAAATATGCAAAAGATGATCTTAGAATGAAGCTTCTATTTTCTTATAACCCCTCTCAATTGCAAATCGAACCCTAAGTGTCTCCAAATGGCGTTGGGTAGTGAAAGTGCTATAATTTCTTATTTTAAAGTGGTCATGTTACTAGAATATGACCTTTTTCCTCATAGACAGAAATCTGTTCACTGAATTGCCTTTGACCAAAGAGAAAGATTTAGAGAATTTCGAGACCTTTCCAATGAGCTATCACACCATAGGATGTGCATCCAGATGAGGCCAAAAACCCCTTATTACTCCAAAATGGCTAATAACTTAGCCTTATTTAATTATTAAACGCTAACTTAGGAAATATTAAAAATATAATCAAAATAGCCACAAAATGCCCAACTGACATCACAAACCATAAAATCATCCTATCACTTGTCTGTGACTGAAGTCAGAAATCAAGGATCCACCGGCAGTCCCATCCCTAAAATCTAGGGATGCTCCTAAAATTTAGGAAACAAGCCCTATCCCTCTGAAACTGAACCCAAAGAGTAATCTCATGGAGACCCAACCCTGGGCAAGATCATACCTCCTAAAAAGTAGGAACTGTCGCCTAAAAACAAGGAACGTCTCCCAACTGATCAATAACTGCCAGAACATCAAGTCCCCAACACTGAATAACCATACTGGGTCTCTATCCAACCCTGTCAGCCTACAAGACCCCATAATAAGTTGACTCACATGTCTCTGCTAGACTAAGCTAAAAGAGGGGACATGACATGCCCTTGGGAAGTTTGGGAGATCTCTGAGATATCGTTGGCTGTCATGAGGATATTCAACCATTCTTGACCCATCCTCAGTCTGCCTCCCATTTGGGAAATAGTCAGGACAAAAAAAAAAAAAATCAGAGATAGCTAGGGGATGTCCCTATACCGCATCTATGTCTTTGGAAATGCCTAAGATGAACACTTCTTAAAAAAAACCCTAGGGATACATCCTTGGGTAGCATAGAGTTAGTGTTTCAAGATACCAAGTTTTAAGACAATTTTGTTAGTGTAGAGTTTTCTTACCAGTATCTAAAAATTAACATTGTGGATGCTGATAGATGTCTAAATGTTTAGTTAAGAACTATTAGAATATTATAATGCTTTTGTACTGGTCATCTTAGTTAATCTTTAGTTTATTAGGTAGTTTCTATTTTTTTTTCTGTGTCCAGTTTGTTGGTTAACAATTTGTCTCCTTATCTTTTTGGTTTATACCTTGACTCATAACTTGCCCAATGGCCAATGGAGGACAAAAGATGTTAACAACAGAATGGATCAGTGTAGTTATCTATCAAAGACCCCTGAATTGAAAGGTACAGCTCCCTTTTAAATGCAAGATATGCAATGAATTTTGTTTTTCGGGTATTTGGGGTATGCTCTTAACCAGAGAGTAGAAGAGGCATATACCAAGTTGCTAAACACATGCAATCTATTCTGACCTACAATGCAATGAATGGAAACATGCATAAGCAACTATGATGGTAGGAAGAAAGGAAGAGATTGTGAAATAGGTAATTCCTGGATTACACAATTAGCTGATGTTTTGACAATACCCGGATTGTCTATCTCTCAGCTTCTCCACACACCAGTTTTCGGCTTCCTCATGCAAGTAACTATACTAAAACACACAAACTACAGCGTACAATACAGAGAACAAATGAGGTGCTTATGCTGAAGAAAGACATACAATCTATTGAATGAAGGAAACAAAAAGCCAAGTTCATTTACATTCATTCAATTCTCAACATTAGCACATTCATTCCATACACATACTAAAACTTAATGAACAACAAAAATTAAAATGGAGTAGTCCCAGCTACAGGGGTTTGCCCAAAGGTAAATTTTGCCGATCTTATTAACTTCTTAAGAGGTTACATTTTAAGCGGTTACATGTATAGGCCTTCTCAAAATGGCTGGTTACATTGGATGATTGCTTCACAGAGCATCTTTGAACAGAATAATCTAAAAATAGGACAAGCTTAAATCATTTTCTGTTATAGAGACTGACAAAATGCCATGAATGGCTACTAAAAGAAAGAGAAAGGGAAGAATGACAGATGTTTGGAAAAGCATCAGAACATCATGTGTTCTTATGAGTAACTGATTTAGCTCTATAGGCTTTCATGGCGTTAGTTACTTTGTCTAGTTCTTCGACATCTGGAATGATGATGTTGTCAACATGAACCATCCAGTAGTCATGCATTTCTGTCAATTCATCTATTTTGGCAACCTTTGACTGGAACTTTTCCGATTCTCTCCTTATGATTGCATTCACTGCTGAGAGTTTCTGGATCTTGGACACTTGGAAATTGAGTGGGTCAACGGCTTCATCGAAAAATGCCAAGAACTTAGATTTCATTCTCTCAATATCCACGAGCTTGCCATTAGCAGACACAAAGGACTCTGTGTGCAATATCTTCAAGTATTGGAACAACTTCTCAATAACCTTTTGCACCAGGTCATGTACATCCTTGAGCTCATTTGCGGACCTCATAGAGCTTTTTATAACAAACTCCAAGGATTGTTTCCAGTGAAACAATGACTCCTTGCCTGTCTTCAGAATCCCATGAGTAATGGCCACATTTGTCTTCATGTCAATTACTTCTTGTAGAAGGGCCAATTGCTTTGTCAGCTTGTTTGCTGCCTTTTGTATGGTTGTCTGATGATTTGAAACTGCTTCCCTGAGCTTGTGAGCATCCAATACTAGGCTTCCCAAGTTTTCCACTAGTAGGGGACCTTGAGCATTCATCTGATCTACCCATGCTCGGCCTACCTACCTGAATTGTCTTTCTTGTTGCAGCTTTAGGAGTAGATTTTTATTCTCCTCTGCATTCGGGTCAAATTGACTCGACGAAGTGCTCCCAAGTGTAGACCTTATGTATTCCACCAATTCTCTGTTCGAGGCCTTCAATATTTCCTATTTTGCTCTAAGCTCTTCTAGCTTATCTTCGATTTTCTCATTGGTAGACTTCCACATGATCACCATGGAGTTGTGAACTGGGATGCCAAGATCCATTGTCTTGATCTAGAAGTCGTCTTTCGAGAGCTCGTGAAATTTGCCTTCCTTTTGTGGGTCAACAATCTCAACTAGCATATGGCCAGTTGTCGAATTAGTAGCCAGTGCAACAATTGTCTTCTGCTTCTTCGTCTTCTTGGATTGCTAAGAGGAAGTGACTTGTGTGATCAAGTCCTTCGATGGAGTTGCTTCCTTATATCTCCTCTTCTCCCTGTCAATGTTCTCTTCGATCCATGACTTTGTAGAGAGCACATTGATAGCGGATTGCAAGGCAGTGGGATCGAACAACTTCCTCAGAATTAAGGGAGTTGGCTTGCTCTGAGAAGCAACAGGGAAGGCAGCGACCTTAGTTACTGAAATGGCCAAGGTATCCCCTTGCTGAGATGCATATTGTTCCTGGCCATCCATGGGGTTAGTGTTGCCATCCAAATTGATGACTTAGATAGGGGAAGATGGCTTGGCCATTGATTTTTCTTGTTCTTTCCCCTTATCCTTATCATCTCGCTTCTCCCCAACTTTCTCGGTGTTCGAAAGAGAGCCAGCTTCACAAGTAGGAGTGATTGGCACATTCTTCTTTGGAGGCTGGTCTCGACCTTGTCCAATGGATTGTAATGGCCTTGCAGATGTCGATGTAGTAGTTGTGGTGGTTGTTGCTGGAGTTGACTGGGCGGCTCCAGCTGATACTCCACCCGTAGAACTAGTACTCCTGGTCTTTTTCTTCCTTGCTCGGGTCCACTCCACCTATTTATTTGTTCTCTTGATTATCCCCTGCATTAGAACCTCCATAGTGTCAATGATTGGACCTGCAGGCGGGGTAGACAAAATTGGGGTGCCTTTGATCTTCTCGTAGGATGTGGGGAGCATGTAGGCTCCATCCTCTGTAAGGTCAGTAACATCAACATAATCGTTATACAATTTAATCTCGTTAATGGTTAACCGTGACCAAAACCTCTACCAAGTTTGGTACTCGTTGAGACACCTGGACCAAAAGTCTTCAATATCCAGAACATGCCTATAGGCATATCCCAACTTCGAGTGATCCCTTACAAAGTTAATTGGATCATATTCAGGCCTGAGTACCTCCTAGTCTAACAACTTAGTTTTGCTCTCAAAGCTCTTCACCAAATTTCGAGCATCTAATCTGGAAGCACACGAATATTGGCCAACCACAATAGGGAAGGGAATCTCGGCTATCTTCTTTACATTAGAACACAAGGTGTTCACTTCAAGGATCTGTCGACACAGTTCGACTAGAACCACCTTGTCTTCTGGATATCTTGGCAACCTCTTAGGAAAGCCATCGTAAGCTCCTATTCGCAAATAGGAGAAACTTGAAAACTGGATGAATGAGCATTCGAATTGGCTTATGGCCGAAATTGTCTTTGGTGAAAATCTCCTTTCATGGCATCCTTGCAATTCTCGGTATAGTGTAATGTTCCCGTTATAAAATAAATCAATAATCAAACTATTGTTAATGGGCCGATTGATTTAATATATCTCGGACCCATTTTTTGTTTTCGTAGTTTGTGTTGCCATCTGCTATCTTTGTACACCCTCAAAAAGTTTTCCCGACAAGTATTTAAGCACGGCTTGTAGGTAGTCTTTAGGCATGCAATTTGGATTATTTTTTCTGTACTGCAAATTCCTGTTGGAGTTCTCTGTTGTTTTCCATTTCGGAAGTGAAAGACCTTCCCTATTTGGTTTATCTAGTTTCAGTGGGATTTAACCCACCCTATTCCGTCTTCTGTAACACTTTGCTTGGATCTAGCAAATCGGAGCATCATCTTTCGGAATATATTAATTGAAGGATTATCCATATTATTGTGTCTGGATTTTATCTAAATTTGTTGTGTTTATGTATGAACAAGATTGCATTTCATAGTTGTGTTTTACCATTCTCAGCTTAGACACCTAACCATACAGCGTTTGGACATTCTCGTATTGCTACCTCATTGTCCATACGGCCTTCATTCTTCCACACACCATCCACCCACACCCCGTACTTCCCTTGCATCCTCTATCTACCCACTGTACTGCTTACCGTACAGCCTACCTAGCCCTCATAGCGTACGCCACCCCTCCATCTCCATCATACAACTTTGACCACCGTACGGCCATTTCTGTTTACCGTACGACCTTCATAGACTCCGTACGACCAATTCACCATACCGTACAACATCCTCTTCTGCTTCACCATACTTCGCAACTGTATGGCTTTCATCCTCCTTGGTGACCGTATAATACCCCATCTGTACTACTACGTTGACCACCGTACGGCTTCTGAAATAGCACCATCCCATGTACTTTTCCTCAACGGACGAAAAAAGATCGTCTCCAAAGGCGAAATAGGACTCAGGAACATTATAGTGGTATCAGAGCTTTGATCTTGCCAGCCTGTGGACAGTGAATGAGAGTTTATAGCTGGAAGAGAATAAGAACTCATTCCATTTATATAATGGTCGCTGAATCGGAACCCACAGTTGTGGAACTCGTGGCACTACTGAGAGAACTTGTGAAGAATCAGGCACAGATCAATGATACTCAACGACTCATGGAAGAGACTCTCAAGTTGGTAGAAAATAAAATATCCAGAGAACAAAATGGTTAACAACGCGAACTCGGTGTCGGGTAAAGAAAACCCTCATCCAACACGATCTCGACTTTCCATGTCATCTTTTCCCCCTCGGATGGAGATACCACCCGGAGGGAGGCATCCAACCTTTGAAGAAATGCAAGAACAGCTGAGAGAAGATTGGAAGAATGCAAATTTCAAGAAAGATATATCCTACAAAGATTATGCAGATCTGAGAATGAGATAATTGGGAGGCGGAAATAGAGGATATTTTAATGATGATCTTAGGAGGAAGTTGAGTAAAGTAAATTTGCCTCCATTTGACAGATCCGGATTCATATCTGTGCAAGCATGGGTAATGAAGGTTGATATTTACTTCCAACTTAATCCCATGCTAGAAGAAGAAGCAATTAAATTTGTGGCATTGCACTTGGAGGGAGTAGCACATGAATGGTGGCATCACGACACCATCAAACTAGGGCATGATCAAATAAATACTTATGCGGAATTCATTGAGAAATTGATAGATCGATTTGATGGTAAAGATCTGGAACTCAATTTCAAAGATTTGGCACAGTTGAGGCACACTGGATCAGTCAACCAGTACATTGCAGAATTTCAGAAACTCTTTGTTTCGGTCACGGACATTTCTGAAAGAAGATGGATAGTGCTCTTCATGGATGGACTGACAGAATCACTGAAAAGTTGGGTAAAGGGGTTCAATCCTGCCACCTTGTCGGAGGCCATTAAGAAGGCATGGAGTATGGTATCATTATCGGCATCATCCTCGCGAAGTTACTCACATTCCAAACCGTCAGTGTTTTCGAGGGATAGAGATAATAAACCTCCGCCCAAGAAGCTGTCATTGGATGAAGCCACTGGATAGGAGGTCCGAAGGAAGAAGCTATGTTTCAACTGCAAGGGACCTAGGGAGCCTGGCCACAGATGCCTCGGAAAAGGAAAGATCCATTACATTGAGGTCGTGTGCGATGGTGAGGATGAACAGGAAGAAATACCCTCTGAAGACAACCAACATCACGATGACATCAACATGGTTAGTTTGAATTGTACGGAAAGAATTGCAACATTGGTATGGCGCGGAGGAACTATCACCCTAGTCGGTAGCTCGAGGTACACAGTATTTTGTGTACAGGGAACCCTTCAAGGACAAAGGGTTATGGTGATGCTCGATAGCAGAGCCACTTTAAACTTCATAAACTCATCTTTGGTGAAGCAAAAAGGTTTACCTACGGAGACACACGCAGAATTTCAAGTCAAAGTTGTAGGAGGGGCTTCTACCCTACACACACCTTGTTCCTTTGCTAAGTATCACAATGGCGAATCACACGGTGATCGAGGATTTCTTCATAGTGGACCTTGATGACATGGAGGTTATTTTGGGCATATAGTGGATGGAGACACTTGATGATACACTCAGAGCTTTAAACGAATGGATTTCACTTTTGTTGTTGATGGAAAGAAGGTTGTTCTCCGCAGAATGGCAAATGAGGGTCCTACGGAAGTTTCTGCACATCAGATGGAGGCAATTTTTTGGCGTGCTAACGTTGCTTGGGCTCTACATTGTTTTGTTTCGGTAGAACCTATAAAAGGGCAATGGACACTTTTCCAGGATGATGATCTCCAGAAGATGTTGAGCAACCATGATAAAGTTTTTATAGAAATTCCTCCTAGCATACCACCTCATCGAGGGTTTGAAGATACTATCGAGTTGGAAGTAAGAGCCAAGCTAGTCATAACCACACCATACCACCACGCCAAGAAATTCAAAGATGAGATCGAAAAGACGAATCAAGAACTGCTAGAGAAAGAATGGATCCATTCCAGTTCTAGCCCTTTCACGTCATCAGTGGTATTGGTCAAAAAGAAGGATGGGACGATGTGCATGTGTGTGGACTACCGTGTGTTGAACAAAAAAAATAAAAAATAGATATCCCATTCCAAGGATAGATGATTTGCTAGATGAATTGCATGGCGCAGTCTATTTTTCGAAAATACATCTCCGTTACGGATACCATCAGATCCGCATAAGGGAGGAAGATGTGGAAAAGATAGCCTTTCGTTGTCACTATGGGCATTATGAGTTCCTGGTCATGCTGTTCGGATTAATGAATGCACTTGCTACATTCCAATCATGCATGAATCGCATCTTCAACAAACAATTACGTAAGTACTTACTAGTATTTTTTGATGACATTCTTATTTATAGAAGGACATGGGAAGAGCACTTGAAACATCTGGATGGAGTCCTAAGGATCATGAAGGATCAATCTTTGTTCGCCAAGCAATCCAAGTGTGAATTCGGTATGATAGGAATATTGTACCTGAGATAATTTGTCAATAAATATGGTATTCAAGTTCATCAGGAGAAGATTTAGGCTATTCTTGATTGGCCTCCCCCAAAATCACTCATGGAATTGCGAGGATTTTTTGGACTGTGCAGTTATTACTGGAAGTTTGTAAAACAGTTCTCTTAGCTTAACGCACCACTAACAGATCTGACAAAGGGTCCTTCCAGTGGAATGAAAAGGCACAACTCACCTTCGATAAGCTGAAGGAAGCAATGAGCACTTGTCCCATGCTAGCTTTACTTGATTTCGCTCGACCATTCATTATGGAGTGTGGCACATCTAGAGAAGGCATTGGCACAGAACTGATGCAAGATAGACACCCCATAGCCTATGAGAGAAGGAAGCTTACACAAGCAAAATTGTTGTTTTCCATCTACGACAAAGAGATGTTGGCCATCTTACATGCACTAACCAAGTTTTGACAGTATCTAGTAGGTGCCAAGTTTGTCATTCGTATGGATCACAATAGCTTGAGATATTTTCTAGAGCAACGAAATTTGAACGAGAGGCAACAAAAATGGGTAAGCAAGGTTCAGGCTTTTGATTTTGACATTGAATATGTGAAAGGAAGGAACAATGTGGTTGCAGATGCTTTGTTCAGGAAACTTGCCATCTGCTTACTAACCCAGATTTCAGCAGACTAGAAAACACATTTGTTGGTCGAATATTCCAAAAAACACATTTACCTGTGAGCTAATGGATGGCAACACCCAGGATGATCAGTACAAAGTGGTGGATGATATCATTTACTATAAAAATCAGATATTTTTAGTGCTGGAATCCAAATTGAACTCACCCTTGGCAAGATAGCTGGGCTTCCTCAAAATGTATAGATGTCTTAGAGAGAGGTTTTCATGGAAAGGATTTAAAGGAGACCTATTGCAATATGTAAGAGAGTGTGCGGTCTGCTAATAGAACAAATCCGAAATACCTGTCGGGTTATTGCAACCTTTGCCAATTCCAGAACATAAGTGGGAAAGTATCTCAATGGATTTCATAGCTGGACTTCCCAAGGTGAACAGAAAAGATTTTTAGGCTGCACAAGTTGCCGATTTGTTTTTTAGATAAGTCTTTCGTTTGCACGGGTTACCCCGAAACATTGTTAGTGATCGGGATGGGTGTTTCATCAGTATTTTTTGGACATAATTGTTTTGGTTGGCAGGGATAGAATTGTCACCAAGTACTAGTTACCACCCTCAGACAGATGGGTAAACGAAGATTGTGAACAAGTGGCTCGAAGGTTACCTTTGGAACTACACTTCGGCACAACAATGGGCATGGGTCAAATGGATACACCTAGGGGAATATTGTTACAATACCGCGTACCACATGTCCATCGGAATAGCACCATTCAAAGCTTTGAACCCCTTTCCTTCATTAACATAGTGTTGGGTGATAGTCGTGTACTGAGGGCGAGGGATTGGCTTCAGGAGGGGCAGGACATCCTTAGATGCCTGAAGGAAAACTTACAACGGGCACAAAATCAACAAAAGATGTACGCCAACAGACACCGAATGGAGAGGAGTTTCAAACTAGGGGACTTGGTTTATCTCAGGCTTCAGCCATATCGACAATCCTCATTGAAGGAAAAGGGAGAAGAAAAACTGAAGCCACGATTTCATGGCCCCTATCGTGTAGTTCGTCACATTGGTGAAGTCTCTTATGAACTGGAACTTCCGAAGGGGAGCCGTATTCATAACGTCTTTCATGTTTCATCCCTGAAGAAGGCCATGCGGCAGAACGTCACGATAGCCACATACTTTCCACCGCTTAGTGAAGAAGGAAAGATCATACTGGAACTAGCCGAGATCATCGAAGTTCATGAGAAGACCCTGCAGAACCACATGGTGAAGGAATATTTGGTGCGTTGGAAACACTTGCTGTTGGATGATGCGACGTGGGAGGGCGAGCGCATTCTTTAGCACTCGTCATTGCATTTGCTTTAGGACAAGCAAAATTTGGGATGGGAGGACTGTAATGTTCCTGTTATAAAATAAATCAATAATGAAACTATTGTTAATGGGCCAATTGATTAATATATCTCGGACCCATTTTTTGTTTCCGTAGTTTGTGTTGTCGTTGGCTATCTTTGTACACCCTTGGAAAGCTTTTCCTGACGGGTATTTAAGCATGGCTTGTAGGTAGTCTTTAGGTATGCAATTTGGATTATTTTCTTTGTACTGCGAATTCCTGTTGGAGTTTTTTGTTGTTCGCCATTTCGTAAGGGAAAGACCTTCCCTATTTAGTTTATATCAAGTTTTGGTGGGATTTAACCCTCACCCTATTCTGTTGCTTGTAACACTTCGCTCGGATCTGGCAAATTGGAGCATCATCCTTCAATATATTAATTAAAGGATTATCCGTATTATTGTGTCTGGATTTTATCTAAATCTGTTGTGTTTATGTATGAACAAGATTGCATTTCATAGTTGTGTTTTACCATTCCCAGCTTAGACACCTAACCGTGCGGCTTCCAAACATTCCCATACTACTACCTCATTGTCCGTACCATAGTTGAAAAACTCGGATTTGGCAATAACTTGGCGAACCCCAAAATTTTGAAAAACTCGGATTCAGCAATAACTCAGCATTTTTATCGAACATTTGAAAATATAATTTTTTAAAATTAATTTTTAGTCACGATAGTATTCATTATTATTTAGTCCAAATAAAAAACTCCATATTCAAATTATATATATATATATAGCTTGAAGGCATGTGCACATATAAACTTCTAAACCTAAAATCTAAATAAAGTTTGACAAGGAAATGCTTGGAAAAAAGTTAGACATTAAATTTGCCTTCTATAAATTCAAGTTGTAATTGTTTAATTTATTAAATATAAAAGTAAAATAAAACATATTTAATTTAATTAGCATACTCAATACTAATAAGCTGAATATTTAAATGTGCTAGTTATTATAAATAATATATTTTTAAAGTTTCATTTACATACTTCCAGTTCATCAAATTTAATATAAAGTTTTTGAAATGTAAATTAAATATTTTTATATAGAATAATTTGATTTATTTTGTTATAATGTTAAAAAATAAATAAAAGAATATCACACTCAAGTTAACAATTTAATAACAATTTAATTGAAATAACATTATTTGAAAATTTTAAAATACATACCCTAATTCTACAGAAAATAAAAATCTTAAAATCAAATACCAAAATAAACTTTGATAAATTTTTATAAATGTAATGTTTTGAATAGAAAATAAAAAAAGAAATCTAAAGGCTCGTCTTCCTCGGCCGCCATTGCAAAATGTAACGGCACCCATTGTAAAATCTAACTCGTTGAAATGCTAAGAAATGATGCCCAAAACTAATAGCAAAAACACTTTTATGTGTCCACTGCGGAAATGTTCTCCTAGTGAGCGAGGATGCTACAAACGAAATGTGGTGATATTTTATCCATATTCTCGTGCGATTTTGTGATTTTTTGAGGAAAACACTACTCCGAGAAAATCATTATATTTTTGCGATTTTTTCGGCAATAAAATTGCCCAGGGATCTGGCCTGCGATATATTGCGAGATCTGCGATATTTTGCAGAGTTTTTAAACTATGGCTCTTACAACCTTCATTCTTCCACACACCATCCACCCACACCCCTGTACTTCCCTTGCATCCTCCATCTACCCATAGTAAGGCTTACCATACGGCCTACCTGGCCCTCACATCGTATGCCACCCCTCCATCTCCATCATACAACTTTGACAACCGTACGACCATTTCTCTTTACCGTACGGCCCCCCTAAACACCGTATGGCCTTCATAGACTCCATACAACCAATTCACCATATCGTATGACATCCTCTCCTGCTTCACTGTAGTCTACAATCATACGGCTTCCAACCTCCTTGGCGACTATACAATACCCTATCCGTACTACTACGTTGACCATTGTAGGGCTTTTGAAATAGCACCATCCCGTGTACTTTTCCCCAACGGACGAAAGAAGATCGTCTCTAGAGGTGACATAGGACTCAAGAACATTACACAGTCTCATTGTGAAGGCATCATTAACAACCACATACTCATAGCTTCTTTGCAGCTGCAGATGTGGGTAAAATTCATATACTTTGGTGCGCTCATCATAGTTCGGGATGCTAGGGAGGCCGGGCCACAAGTGGTGAGTTGCAAAGGCATAGATCAAATATGAGGAAATGTAAAACTACTTGAATCCGTTGGCCGAATTCAACCAAGAGGTAAGCTCATCATAGATAATCTATGCTCAATCGATCTGCATATCCTCAACACATATTGCTTGTACTAGGAATAAATGATGCTCGATCAACTCCTAAATCTCCTCTTTTCCTTTTAGTCTGAGGAGTGCGAGGATATCCACTATTTCTCTTTTCAAATTTGTGCTGAAAAGGGTCTTCGACATTTTGCTCTTCTTTAAGTGAGTAGTTAGAAACCATGTCCTCTACGTATCTTCACGTTTGAGGGTCTTCTTCTTGTTGAACATAGAGGCGGAAGAGTCGAAAGCAACATCACAATATTGCTCCTTCACAAGAATGCCAAATGTGGACTACATAAGTGCCTTGTTGATTGAGATGAGAATAGATTGGTCAGGAAAGAAAATCTGCTTTGTTTCCGGGTTGCATCTCTCAATGCATTCCTTCACTAGCTTAGGTGCATGAATTGCCATAGGAAAACCAACTGCTTCAACCAATCTGCTCTCTTTAAGTTTCTGAGTGATTGGGTGAATGGGTTGAGAATTAAGTCTTCTATAAAGATCACCCAAATCGTAGAATTTGAAAGATGTGTCTGTTAGCTCTTTTAATTTACTGTCTAGGCCAAATAACTTATCGTAACCAACAGCTCTGATTGCCATTCGCTATGATTGCACAAGATACAGTTCTCAATAAATAGCCATTCTAAATATACTTGAAGAAACCAATTGCAAGCAATTCCGATGAAATAGGTATAGGAATTAGAACATTGGTGCTACACGAACAAAATTAAGTTTGGCCAACAATTATAACAGCAGGAATCGCATTAAATTCCATGATCAACGACTATTTAAACTTTCCGTTCATTTGCATGTAAAATATTAAATTCCCAAAAGCTCTATTACTTTATTTAAAGTGATATGACTAAAAATCACTTAATAACACAAATACTTTAGCTTTACGGGAAGTGTCTTACTTCGCCTCAGAATCTAGAATGCAGATATACTTGATAATGTTAACACATGCAGGAGAGAGAGAGAGAGAGAGAGAGAGAGAGAGAGAGAGAGAGAGTTAGCTTTTTCGCAAACCCATTGTCCTTCTATTTGAGATTGCAACACGAGGAGTGATCCTCAGATGGCTTGAGCACTTCATCCTTTCACTTTCCGCCTAAAGTTTTTAACATTGCATCTCTTTTATATTGGGGTCGAATTTCCATCACTAACTTTTCCGGAAGTATCTTTTGAGCATCTCGGAAGGATTTTCGCATTTTAGAGTAACTTGTCTTTCTATTCTCAAAGCCTTTTGAGAAGTGGCCTTTTTTATTGCCTTGGGACAGAAAACCCCTTTTAATGCAACATTTCCCGGACTAGAGCACAACTAACAACACTTCATTCTTTCACCTTAATCTGATGGCCTCAAAGCTAGATCTCAAGCATGCCTTATTGATTATGAGCCCTAAATGATTCATCCGACATCGTTTTCACATTGTTTGATCACTAGGACTGAGATCTGGCTCAAGTTTATACAGTTTTGGAAGCAGAACAAAACAACTTTGCTTCCATGAGTACGCAGCAGAAAACCCATAGATCTGTGTTCCCTCATAGCACTTGATTTTACCTCCACAAATTTGAATGGGATTCATTCTCGCTTCAATCCATAGTTTCGTAGGCCTTTCCAACATGACATAATCATATTCACAGCTTGTTAATCACTGTCACGGCTTCATCCTTCGGATACGCACTCGATATAGTATGCTCAAGGGGAAAATCAGCTTGAAAGCTCGAAATCCGTGGGACATGGAATGTTAGGGCAAGATAGCAGAAAATGAAATGCAGAAGAACTTACTATTATCAGGAGGATGCCAGAACACACCCCAACCGCGCCTAGATCACCTAGACCCCGCATGCATCGGAAAAACAAGAAACCCACTTAGATGGTGGGTAAAGGTAATGCAAGGGGGACCTAGAAAACAAATAAAGGAAAGCACTCGGGAAAGATGAGAAGTGACCTAAAAGATACTTAAGACATCACACTTGGACACACACTTTCATACCAATGACTTTAAGTTTTACAAGGGTAGGATTGAAACTTGGCAACACAATTCACAATTGTTTCTCTTAGAAACAATGTCTTGTAAATCTATATAAGGAATTTTCATCTCATCTGTCTAACAACATCATCTTGGAATTGCATATTTAGGGATATCAACATATATCCGCCAACTTAGATGTTATCTTTTAATATAATCTGAAGTATGTTTCAACAAGAAATATCAATCATATGATATTCATCATACTTATATTCTTATGTGCATTGACATTAAATTCTTGATGCCTACCAAAAGAATATGTTATAAGATATGTGTTATCTGATCTCTGACACTCCGGGACAACAACTGAATGTAGTTTATTAGATAACAGCTATGGTCTCAAAGAAAATAATTTAATGTAGTCCATCATGATGAGAAGCATGATGTTGAGGTAGGATTTCATCAATATGATCATCTCATAAACATAATAAACACTAGCATCAACATCATGATACCTACCATTAATTATATTATTATATATCCAAGAAGGATGAGTTATTTGATCTCTGACACACTGTGGGACAACAAGAGATTGTTGTCAATTAGATAACATTACGATCTTAGTGACATCAACTTAATATAGTCTCCATTATGACAAGTATCATGACCTCCGGCAGACTCCAGGACATCAACTTAATGTAGTCTGTCATGATACATTTGTTATCATGATAATAGAGCAAGAATACAAGAACAACACATGCAGTGAAGAATTGGGCATGATCATAAAATATCAAATAGCTTGTGATATCAATATGTGGAGGAAATCAAACCTATGCATATATGTATGTATATGTATATACATATACATACGTATGTGTATGTGTAAACCTATTCATATATTGGATCAATTTTATCAGATCCAACCGAAGCTATTACTTTAACATTCCCTCCTAGCGAGGGAGGATATGATCAATTTCTTAATCTCATATTCAAGTTTGCATAAAAAATGCTTATACACAATTATATCCCTTTAAGAATATATATACTATTTGATTTCCGACACATTCTGGGACACAAACATAGTCGATCAGATAGTTAGTCTTGATCTCATGATTTCCGGCTCAATCCAGGACTATCATGATTTACTTATTGTCATGCCTTTCGACACAATCCGGGACAACAAGTTTAATGTAGTCTATCATGACAATGGATCGAGAATACAACACAACAAACACAGTATCATGATTTCCAGCTCATTCCAGGACAACAATCTAATGTAGTCGATCATGATACATTTTTTTAACATGATTACTGGCACATTCCAATACAACTTCTTAATGAAGTCTATCATGATAACATGGTCAAGCTATTGCTAAGATCGTCACCTTATAATAGCGACCTCACACATATATCAAATGAAAGATCGTCACCTTTCATGACATAAATCACAACAACATCATTTAGTAACTCAAATGATATCCATCATGAACCAAGTCAGAGGGTGGATCCACCTATAAAGTATTCTGCAAATTCTGCTACTAAACTGATGTAATGCTGTTATTATTGCTGAAGATGGTCTTTATCAATATTGGAGGGAATATTAAGTCTTCTTTTTGTGATGTACAGTTCTACAATAATATATTTATATCTGCTATAATTCATATGAGGCAATGAATGCTAAAGGAGCAGACTTAGTTTTCTTGTGTGTCCTTTATCCACATTCACACCCTACATAAATATAGCAACCAAGGGGCATGTCCTTTGAAAGGACATGTCCCTTTCAAGGTCGGCCTTAATTGTTAGCATCTATTAGGAGACATATTGTTAATATATAAATTAACCAAGATGATTAGTCTTTAACTATGATGACCAAAGGAGACGCCGATAACTATTAAGGAGAAGACAATTATTTATAGGACTAACTTACTAACGGATTTCATGCTTTATCAGATCTGTACGATTTGTACAATTAGACCAGTATGATCATTAGAGTTATAGAATTTAACACCACCATAGCTGCTCCTACAGGATAGAACAATGGTTTTCACCTTAGACTTCTCTCTCACAGAGGAGAGTACATTACAAAGAATTTCACTTCGAACTTCTCCCTTATAGAGAAGAGATCATTAACAAAGGATCGCACCTTAAAATTCTCCCTCCGAACAACGATCTTGGGAAGTCAGGTCCTCTAGTTACTCCCTTAGAGGTTCTCTACACCCAAGGATGTGTATCAAACTCCCTCTGAATCTGATATCAATCTTCCGACTTTCCCGTGATAAGTTGTTATTTCCTCATGATGTACACAAGGGTAGGCCCATCTAAATCATGCAGCCACACATGTATTTTTAGACTCCCTCTGATTATTAATCTTCTGAGCTCCTACATTGCTTTTGAAGAAGTGTAAGACTCCCTCTTAATATAGAAGGACACTCATAATCTCAATCATCAAGGATATTTGCTTCAAGAGCCTCACTTATCCAACTTGATCACTAGATGACTAATGAATTCTAGATCACAACTTCTTTGGAGCTACTGTCATAAGATTGATTTTGCACAATATTTTGTAGCATGTGTAAAGTACCAACCTTCTTTTCCTATAAGAACATCATCAGACATAATAGGAAAAGATCAAGGCAAATAACTCTTATAGTAGAATTACAAATAGGAGAGAGACTATAATGAGTAGATAAATGTAAAAGATAAGAATACTTATCTGCCCATGAGGTCCTGAAACATCTCCTTGCTAAAGATGGTTTAAGTGGGAATGAAGCATTGGTTATAATCCCCCCCGCAATGCAAAATGCCCACTCTTATATCGGTGAACACTTTTTGCATCACATCAAATATGACAACTTCTTTCTTAGTTCCAGCTTGGTCCTTCGATCCATTGAAGGTCCAAACAATCATTAAGCTTAACAATAGAAGCAAATATGTCCTTCCATTTGCTTAAACTCGTCCATGATACCCCAATATCTTGACTGAGTAAGATTGTCCCACATGAATGAATTTTCAACTCATACGTCGAATTTCATTCATCAAAGAGAGACTTGTAGATGGCTCAAATGAATTCTCAAAAGCTTCATTGACATCTCACAACAACAACTTGAATTTCCTTTGTTCATGCAAAGGTATTTGTCTCCCCTTAGCACAGGTTGTGAGAAATGTTTGGCAAAGAGGTGGAATTTGGCTCGACGCGTGTAGATTGCATTTGTTTAAAAGTTTTCAACCTTTCGATTAAACCTATATTATGCACATCTTGCAATCTGTGTATTCTAAATTTATATCACTGGTATTGTGGTTCCTTGATACTGGAAGAATTCCTCTGTTTCATGCTTCTCAATGATGCCAGAGCACAGTACAATTTGTTGCTTCCAAAATACTTGCTTTTCTGACCAGTATCAACTATGATGTCTTAAGGAATATCCATGCTGTCATGATCATAGAAATAATAGTTTAATGTGATTTAGATTTAGGAAATGACAATCCCTGCTGTGCTAACCTTTGGTTATTCCTATGGATTTCCGTTGGCTCCCGTAATTGCTTCAAGCTTATATGATGATGCTCATCTATCAATGGGCCCACTAAGAGAAGTTGCGATATCTTTTTCTAAAAAAAACTCCTGATCTATATATAACATTTGTTGTGGGTAACAACTCTTATTTCAATTTGTGATCTGCACCATTCCAAATTTGTGGAAATATCCAATTGTAGGTTTCAGATAAGAGGAACTCGATGACAGGCTTCAACAGTCATATACTCCCCCTGCATGATCAATTCATGATTACTACCTCAGATCGAGAGGATGATGCGACATCTGTGATTAGAGGATTAGCATTGGAACTCTTGCCTATCCAATTGTTGCAGTATCTTGGTCTTGTTGTCATCACTCCACCAGACTCCCCTTTAAAATCAACTTGATGATTTCCATCCAATATAATGTTCCATAAATTAGTATTTTGTATAGGTGTTTTATTAAATAGTTTTAGGGCCACATAAAGAAGACCATTCTTAGCATTTCCTAAATTATTGCATTCCAAGGGATTGGATCTCCCTAATAAATTCTTTTAAATAGTTTTCATGTGTGCTTGACTCACACACACATTGAGAAAACATATCTAAAAGAGCAATTGTTACAAAGATGTCAGAATAAAATCCAAAAGACTCTCAATGCACCCTTTCTGCTAGGTACATATTGGATATTGGCAGCAATCTTCAAATGTGTAGGCTGATGTTATGACATCATCCCTACTTGTTACAATTCTGATGAATACAATCTCTCTTATACAACTACCTCCAATGGATGCTATATATATATATCGATGCTGTTTACCGTACTGGTAAAGAAATCAACGCATACAGACAATAGAACAGAACAGCAGAATTATATTCGCATATGCCAGACATACATTATGCTTCATCATATCAGTAATAGTAAATGATCATTTACAATGTTCCCGGACGGGATATAAATACTACCGCCGAACTTTCCCGAAGGAGTCCGTCGGCCACAATATTACATCTACTACAAACTACTTACCTGTCGGCTACAAAATACAAAACATCGACGACAGCCAATCCGTCAGCTACAGAAACACCGCCGGAACCATCCAGTCGGCTGACTCCATCCCCCCCAAAAAAACAGTCATCTCCTGATGACTAACAAAATTAGGAGACAACTTACAGACAACAGAAGAAATACTAGAGAGAAGGGGGCGTCCCAGAAGTGTGCTGCTGGTGACGTAACTCATACACTTGCTCTGTCCTGATGCAGAGATCTGTCTGAATTTGAGAATTAACCTCAACGGCCTCCTTTAGAAGGAGCGCCGCATCCATAGTCTGCCTCCTAGCTAACTGCATCCCGTGCTCAGCGGCATCCTTATCTCCTGCACCGCTGCTACCTAACCTAGCCACATCCCTCTCCTGCACCGCTGCTACCAAATCTGCTAGTAGTGCTGCCCGCTCTACGGCCCATGCTGCCCGCTGGTCGGGCAAGTCGACGGCTATCTTCTGTCTAGCCTCACTCTCAGCTGCCAAAGATCTCTGTGCTGCAACCCTGTCCGCCTCCGCACGCTGACGACCATAGTAAATATCCTTGTACAATCCCACAATCTCATGTGCCAGCTTCATCATAGGGGTGTCACTAGGTCCTAACTCCGACTCAGTAGCCCAATCTACCAACATCTCAGCTGTCTCCACTGCCGGCCAGCCCCTGTCTACAAAGCAAGCTTGAAATCGTCGAGGATAGATCCCACGGATATATGCTCTGATCAAATGCCACTCCCTCCTTCGAGTGAGGGCCTGAATTGCCACATCATGTCCCTTCTTCAACACAGACTTCATAGTCCTGAAGTAATCTCGGCACCTGTCCTCATCTGACTCGTAATCCTCCTTGGCGAAGTCCTCCAATGACCATTCCGCATCATTGTTCTCCTCATCAGTGGGAGCCATGCCCACATCCGGTGCCGCCTTCTCTGCTGTTGGCGCAACCACGGCATGTGGCATTCCCTCCTGAAGCTGAGGCTCTGGTATTGCTGGTGATGGTCCTGAACGCCTAGGAGACTGAATGGACGGACCCCGCTTCGCAGGAGTGAGTCGGAACTGCTGCCTCAGAAACTCACTAGCTCTATCCATCACCTCCGGTTGGTCTGACTGCGCGAGCTCCATGTGCTCCTCCGGTACTGGCTGAGTTGACTCGGCCTTTGCCAAAAAAGATGACGAAACAGTGACAATTGCATCACAATCAATGACCTCCAACCGAACCTACGACTCAGGCTTCGGCGGTGGCAACTGTGCTCTCTGTGAGACTGTGACGACATCTGCTGGTACAACTGGAATCACCTCGACATCTGCTGGTACAACTGGAATCACCTCCGCTACAACCATCGGCAATATCTTGGCGACTGTCCGTGGGACAACATCTGTCATTGTCTGTGGGACCATCTCCGACACTGTTCGTGGGACATCTGCCTCCGCTGGAGGAGTCATAAGGATTGGGGCATGGCGCTGACCAAATGCTGGAATGACTTTCGGAAAGGTAGTCAAGTGCGTCGAAGTTGACAGCTTAGGAGGGGTAAAGAATGTGGGCCCACTACCCGCTGCCTCACCGTCAACTTCCGCTGATATGCTCACCTCTTCTTCCACAGACTCAGCCCTGTCACTCATCGAAGTGCCCTCTCGTCCGCTATCTGTCTCTCCGGAAGCAGCTAGTCCGCGAGGTGCTTTCTTGTGACCTGCTGCTGATCCTCCTGTATCCAAGTGTCGCCAGTAGAATATGGGAGGCTCCCCATCTGCCAATTTGCCCCTTGGAGGAGCCTCAAAACCATCTAGTGGAATCTGGCTAGCTGCAGCCTCCAAAAATAGCCCGATGGCATGGTGTGGCATAAAAAATGTTCGATGCTGAAGTGTCATGAATTCCTCCATCCTGTCGGCAAGCACTGAGGCCCAATCATATACCACTCCCTGCATGATACCATTCATAAACAATCTGCGGCAATGCTATATCCGAAGCTTGAGTGGCGCCTGTCAACCTGCTCTTGATGACGTCCATGATACACCGCCAATGACCCTCCCGAATAAAGTCCCTACAAAGCCCTCTGCACTTTGTCCCCTGAACCGCTGCCTCCCTCTCGATGGGTGTAAGATCCCGACACACTAGATCTATCCAATGCTCCTTCCGTTCCCATGAGAGTTTATGGTTTTTGATTTCCACTTTCCTCCCATCGGGGCCAGGGATGCCGAAAACCCTAGTCAAATCCCTAGGTTTAAAGGACACCGTCATCCGTTGCTGCTTGTACAGGAATGTACTTGTTCTGTTCCGGGCGCTATATGTCTTTATCATGGTGCGCAATACTGATTCGAACAACCGGATGGAAAAGATGGGAAGCTGAATGGCCCAATGCACCTGTGCCCGCATCAAAATTTGTTTAATCTGGTCTGCCTCCGGGGTCTCTTGCCACCACCTCTGGCACTCGCTCCCACTAAGACTCTCGAATTGGATGGTGAGATAAGTGAGTTCCTCCTTGGTCTTTTGTTTCTTGCTATTGGAACCGAAGGGGCCTGCCACTCGAATCCCTGATGCCAAGACCCTTGAATTCTTTTCCATATTGGCTGCCAATTGACTCTTCCACGACTTCCGCTTGCCTGTTGACTCCATGCAAAAATGGCTTATTTCTCCTTATATTTGTTTCCTTCGTCCGTTACAAGAATCTCACTCTGGATGTGTTGAAGTCACCTTTCCCACGGACCGTTATGGTAGCCGAGATAACCACTGGAGGAGTCCAACCCAAATGAGAACAATCAAAACGTCCCCTCCTTCGAATTTCCTCCTTGCTTCAACCGATGAAACACATCCTACGGACGAGATCTAGACAGAGCTTATGGTCTCCTCCAGTGCAGGGCAGATACAACTATAGAGGAATGCGTGAGTTGCTCGTAGGAAGCAATTGCCTCCATGCTCAGTAGTTGCACAAATGCAAGCAGTGATAGATCTATGATGGAGAAATGCTTCATACGTTACAAAACTGATTCATTCCTTAGAAAACTCGATCTCGTCGATGCAAGTGTTGCTACTAGTCCGGGGAAGGTCACAGATGCGCCTCTCCTTCATTCCATTCCATAAACGGCCTGCTGCAGTGCTAGTGGGACTTGGTGCATTCAAGAACATTATAAAGATTATGCCTCCGATGCTTGCGTTCAGATGCTTGCATTCAGATTATAAAGATTATGCCTCAGATGCTTGGGTTCAGGTGCCTCCTCATCCCGACAGATCCGTCTAAAAGTCCTGTGCGATCTCCCTCCATGCAGACTTCTTTTTTTCTTTCCCTTGTACGATATAATTTCCTTCTAGCAGAACAAGCACTCTTCTTTATGTCTCTGTTTCCCCTCGGAGAAGTCTAGCTGGAGGAGGGAATGGAGTCTGGCGAAAATGTTTTTTACCCGCAGGCCTGTCTGGCGGAGGGACTTTATAATTTTAAAGCCTGCGGACATGCTGCCCGCGAGGCTTTTATTAACCCGCGGACAGTCTGTCCGCGAGGCCTTTCCCTTTCTCGCCCACGGACAGGCTGTTGCCCGCGGGGCTTTTCTGTCCGCGGGGCCTTTCTCTCACCTTTTTAAAAAAAAATTTTTTTTTTTAAATTTTTTTATCAAATCAAATAACAGAGGTACCTTCAGATGGCGTCGCCGCCAGAGAGTCCTTTAATGATGACGTTGGAGGATTCAACGATGACAACCACCTTCTTGCGCGGTATATTTTCAATTTAGATCCATTAACTGATTGAGCCATCTCCTATCCGTCCAAGGTCGCCAGTTTGATTGCTCCATTGTCGCCAACCTCTCGGATCTGGTATGGTCCAACCCACCTCACCTTGAATTTTCTCGGCTTGATTTCATTGCGGCCATCATACTTTAATACTAACTGTCCCGGCTGGAATCTGCTACGTTTCAGATACTTATCATGCCAGAGCTTGCGTCTGTTTTGTGCCACTTTTGTCGCCCACTGTGCCAACAACCGTTTCTCCTCCAACTTATTTAAATTATTTAACCACTCTTGTAAGCTTCCGTCGTCATCCAACTTGTTTTCCAACGCTATTCGGAGACTCGGGATCATGAATTCTGCTAGAACTACTGCTTCCTGTCCAAAAATTAATTGGAATGGTGTGTGCCCTGTCGTCACCTTGTACGCTGTGCGGTAAGCCCATAGGGTAGCAGGTAAGTTTTCCTCCCAATCAACACCTTCAACCGCGCAGGATTTGTAGATGATGGATACTAGGATTTTATTGGTGGCTTCCGCCTGTCCGTTTGCTCTTGGATAGTACGGACTCGACAGTGAATGATAAATCTTAAACTGAGTGGTGAGCAGTCGAATAACATGATTAACAAAATGACCTCCCCTATCACTTGTTAATTGTAGCGGAATTCCATACCTAGTAATGATCTGTTCATAAATAAATTTCGCAGTGCTGACGGTCGAGTTATCTGGTAACGCACGTGCCTCCATCCACTTGGTCAGGTAATCTGTTGCAACAATGATGTATCGGCAGCGTCGAGTCTTGCTCACCCTCAGTGGTCCAATGAAATCTAATCCCTATCTCTCAAAAAGTTCCTGCATGTGTGAGGGGTGAAGTGGCATGAAATCTCTCTTTAGCGGCTTCCCGACCCGTTGGCAAGTGTCACATCCGACGACCCATTCCCGCGCGTCATTGTACACCGTTGGCCACCAGAGACCTGCGAGCAATATCTTCCGTGCAGTGGTGTCGGGCCCCATGTGTCCTCCTGCGGGACCCTCATGTGTTTCTTTTAACACCAGCGGTATCTCTTCTTCCAACACACACCGCCGAAGAATATGATCCGGCCCCATTTTGTAGAGCAATCCATTGATCAATTGAAACGTGCGACTCCTGATTATCAACTTGCGCCCATCATTCGGTGACATCCCTGTGGGAAACTGTCCTTTTGACAGGTACTCGCCAATACTCATGTACCATTCCGGCAGTACCCCAATCTGAAACAACTGCGCGTCAGGGAAGTCGTCATTCACACCCTCCGCTGGTTCCCCTGTTTTGATCTGCGACAGGTGGTCGGCATTGACATGTTTCTTTCCGGGGCGGACAATGATTTTGAAAGTGAATTCCTGCAACAGGAGGAGCCATCTGCTGATCCTCCCTTGGATGACGGGTTTATTAATCATGTACAACAGGGCCTGGTGATCAACATAGTACACAAACGGTGTAGCAAGCAAATAATGACGGAATTTTTGCACATCATAAACCATTCCGAATGCTTCTCTTTCAGTCGTGCTGTAGTTTTGCTCGGCCTTTGATAGCAACCGGTTGGCAAAGTATATTGGATGATCCAATCCGTGATTACCTGTCTGTGCTAGGGTTGCGCCGATCGCATAGTTGGAGGCATCCACATGAACATGAAACTCTTTATTCCAGTCCGGATATGCCAGGATGGGTGCGGTAGCTAGTCATACCTTTAGCCCTTCAAATGCCTTGTCCTGCCCTTTATCCCATCTAAATGATTCTTCCTTGCAAGTTAGCTTATCTAACAGTTGAGACACCTTGGCAAAATTTTTAATAAATCTCCTGTAATAATCTATATGCCCGAGAAAAGACTTTACCTCCGTCACATTAGTAGATGGTTGCATTTCAAGAATGACTCTCACCTTGTCGGGATCCGTCTTTAACCCTTCCTTACAGACAATGTGTTCGACCAGTCTTCCGTGCGGAACCATGAATCTGCACTTCTTGGGATTCAATGCTAGCCAGGCTCTGCGACATCTCTCCATACATTCACCAAGTGCTGCCAAGTGTCCGTCCTTCGTGCTAAATATTGACCAATCATCCAAGAAGGCTTTGAAGTTTCCCACGAACATCCTGTCGAAGATATGCAGTATAATCTGCTAAAATGTGGCCGGCGTGTTACACAACCCAAATGGCATCCGGTTGTACACGTAGACCCCATCTTCGACGACAAATGTTGTCTTCAACTTATCCTCCTCCGCTATAGAAATCTGATTGTATCCGGAGAACTTGTCCATAAAGGAGTAAATTTCATGGCCCGCGACCTCCTCCAGAATGCTGTGTGTGAATGGAATCGGAAAAGGATCCTTGATCGTCACTGCATTCAGGCATTTGAAATCGATGCATATCCGGATCTGAGCAATATCCTTCTTCAATGAAATGACTATCGACAACACCCATTCGCTGGTCTGTACCTTGAAGATAATGCCAACTTCCAACATCTGGTTGATTTCCTTCGTAACCCGTGCCGCATAGTTCTTGTTCATCCTGTAGGGTCGCTTTCGTTCAGGTACAGCTCCCTCCACCAGCGGGATGTGGTGCACACACCATTCCGGCAGTACTCCCTTGAGGTCCTTGTATGTCCATGCAAACACATCCTTGTAATCCATAAATATCTTGAATGCCGCGGCCTTGAGTACTGGATCCCAATTATCTCCGACTAGTATGTTCTTCGGCTCTGCCTCGTTCCCCAAATTCATCGTTTGCAGCGTAGCTTCATTATACTTGATTGTTTCCCCTTCACTGAATGCATGGGCGGGTGTAACATCCAACAGTGCCTCCCCCTCCTTTACTTCACTAAACTCCTTCGGATATTCGTTCTCAATCAACAGAACATTGCAGCTGTGAAATAATTAATAAGTCCTCCATTTGCTAGTGGTAGAGATCGTTGACGGAATCCAAGTCGTCATCCGTTGATCCCCCGTCCAATCGGAGGACGCCTTCTTGATCCGGTTCCATCCGTTGTCTACCTTCATCCTCCTCTCCCTCAGAATCTGACGACAGGGTCTCTTCCCCTACCATTTGTGTATGCAGATCAATGATGAATCGGCGGCCTTTACTTTCCAGCGATAAGGTGTTCTTCTTTCGGTCGTGTTGAGCTCTTGCTTCGATAAGCCACCCGCGGCCCTGAACGGAATCACCACGAAATCCATCAGGAACGGTTGAGTGCCAATGGTTACCGGCTGTGCCATGAGAATACCCAGTGGTTTAATGCCATGTTGATCGGCGGTCAGCAGCTGAAATCTCGGAGACCACAATGTTAGCTGTCCAAGTTTCCTCCAGGGATCTTCTGGCAATACATTTACGCCGAACCCTCCGTCAACTATTGTGTCTGTGAGAACATGTCCAAGGATCCCCATCTCGACGACTGCAGGGTGCTATCCGGATGTTAGCGTCAGCAACATTTGATCTTCTCCTCCAATAGCAATTTCCTTTTCCTTCCGTCGACTTGGTTCTCCCGGTGACTTCTCCTTCCCGAGACTTGATTCTCCTGCCATATTTGAAAGAGCAGATTGAAGTTGAGGCATGGTGAGAAGCAAATCACTTACCTTTACTCGCACCTCCGTTTGCAAAATTTGTCGTACTATGTTTTGTTCTGCGGAATTCCTCGGTGAAGTGCCTGCGGTGTCCAGCGGTGTTGCTGCTTGGGATACTTTTCCAATCTCCGCCCGTGCTTCCGCAAATTTCCTCTTTTCTTCGGCGGGGTCCGAGTATTCTTTTGCTTGTTGCCGCGTAATCGCCAGAACTTCTTCCTCATCCGCCTTGACAGTGAACAAGTTCACTCCGAATTTTGGACACTTTGAGTCGTCGTGATCGCCGGGTCCGCACCATCAGCACAATAGTTGAGGTGTATTTGCTGTTGGACACTCTCGCGCAAAATGCCTCCACAAGTTACATGCGCGGCACTGAATAATCGGCTGTCCGTTTGCATCATACTGGATCCGGCTTCTGCTTGTATTGGTATTGTTATTGTTGTTGTTATTATTTTGTCCATGCTGATTATCCCTGTATCCTCCGGATGTAGCGTCGGCCGTATTTGTGTTTCCGCTACTACCTGACGGGGAAGCCTCCTGTGTGAGAAGCACCTGTGGAGATCCTCTTGTCTTCATGTTAAAGGGACAGTCTTTTGTCGAATGGCCCATGATCTGACAAATGTCACAAAATTGGTTTTTTGGACACGATCCTTTAGTATGGCCGTCGGTCTTACACTTCGTGCACCACAGTTCACTTCCTTTTTGGCTCCTTCAGCATATTTTTAAACTCCATCATGCGAACCATATCCTTCTGTAGGGCACGAACCTTCTTGCTGCTGCCTTCGTCGTCGCTGCCATCATCTCCGGCAGGCTCGTCGTCATCAGAATCAGATGAGCTAGTTTTCTTCTTCTTTGTCTTCTGTTCACTTTCAAGATCCAGTGCTCTATTATACGCGTCCACATATGACGACGGTGGCACAATTTTCATTTTCCTCCGCAATTCCGATTGCAGGCTGTCCATGAACCATCTTTTCTGCAATCCGTCCGCCGGCTTGCTTTCCATTTTGTTTATTAAGTCTTTTAATCTCTTGGCGTAGACGCGGACAGTTTCGTGCTTCCCCTGTTTGGTATTGAAAATCTCTGCTACGATTTCATTATCATCCCGCAAGAGTTTAAATTCCGCCAGGAACTCCTTTTTAATGTTATCCCAGGTATTCAGCTTTTGTGGATCTGTATCCGAAAACCAATCAATCGCCACACCCCGTAGGGTTGCCGGAAATTGCCTGACCCATTCGTTGGCATTTGTGATTCCGTTTGCCCGCCAGATCGTCTCACATGTCTTACAATGTCGGATGGGGTCGGCGGTACCATCACCTTCAAACTTCGGCAGCTTTTCTTTGGGTCTAGCCATCACAACATTGGAGGTCTGCACTGTCACACCGAAGGTCTGCACTCCTGCACTGGCAGTTTGCACTCCCACACCGGAGGTCTGAACTCCCACATCGGAGGTCTGCATTCCCACACCGACGGTTTGCACTCCCACACTGGCGGACTGCTCTCCCACACCGGAGGTGTCGATAGTTGCGAACTTTGGTGAAGAAGGATCTTCTGAAGTTGTTTCCTGCGGAAGTCTATCCCAAACGAAGAGGTCACTCCACGCTCGTGCTCCCTCGGCACTGCGAGCCGTGCGAGTTGATGCTCTTCCATCTAAATTTTCTTCCCTCGGTGAACACAAAGTCAAGAACTCCTCTCGTGCTTCTTCCACCAATTCCACCTGCTGTTGAGTCTCCTCCAACAATTCCTTCGCACTCCTGTTTCCGTCGGCAAGCTTCTGGAATCTCCTTCGGCGGTCTGCCTGTTGTGCCAGAATTAAATGTTCTTGTGCAGTACGGATTTCATCTTTTCCCTTCGCCTTATTTTGATCCTTGTTAAGCTGATTTGGCATTAATCTTCATTCCTCCCACCTTCCAGATTCATAAGGCAACGACGCCAAATGTTTACCGTACTGGTAAAGAAATCAACGCATACAGACAATAGAACAGAACAGCAGAATTATATTTTCATATGCTAGACATACATTATGCTTCATCATATCAGTAATAGTAGATGATCATTTACAATGTTCCTGGACGGTATATAAATACTACCGCCGAACCTTCCCGAAGGAGTCCGTCGGCCACAATATTACATCCGCTACAAACTATTTACTTGTTGGCTATAAAATACAAAACATCGACGACAGCCAATCCGTCGGCTATAGAAACACCGCTGGAACCATCCAGTCGCCTGACAGATGCAATGGCTGGATGAGTATGTGCCACAGATATCGCAGAGATATAGATGAGTGTTTGCGGCTATTTTTATTTCATTGATCTTATGATTGTTCAATGTTGGAATAGGGTGTATGTGGTGAGTTCAATGATCACACAAGAATTTATGATCGTCAATGATGTCTCAATATTGCATGAATATCTATGATCACAGCACCTACTAATGGTTGTTGTCGAAATGTCAATACAGACCAAAGTCTATTCGTGGTGATTGTTGGCTTTGCAATGAAATGATTTGCTGGTATAAGATGATAACCTCTAGATCACAAGATAAGAAAGTATGAAATGTTGATAATGAACGATCTTGTCTATAACTTTCTGTTTGACTTTTGTTGTAATGGCATATGAATTATTTCATTATCTTTAACACGATGTTGTTCCTCGTATAGTTTAATTTTTACTCTTAACTGTGCAATCATGGTCTCAGATTTTCATAAAAATATCATCGCTGCTCTTATTCGTTTTCAGCCACAGTTTCCTTTTCATTGCATGTGTTTTTTTCTTGGTTCATAAGTGTTTCTTTTTCAAAGAATCGTCAAATAGAATGGTTGGACCTGCATTTACCTTAAATGAAAAGACATGCATTCACCTATGCCATGCCAAGGAAAAAGACATGGATGCCCTGGCCCTACGTATCAGTAACATCCCTTGTGTCTTTATAGGGATGTTATATACACAGATTGATATAACAATGATCCTGATTGCTATCTACAAATCATACAATGAGTATGAAGATCTATTGGGCTTGCTGAAGTTATCTCTTTTCATTTCCTCTGAAATCAGACCAATTATCATTCCTTTTTTTTACATTTACAGCCCTTCTCTGATACCATGTTAAACAAATATCGTTTTCTGCAAATGTAATAACACTGCCTTCATATTGGTGTTTTCCAAATGTTGAATTGAATGACGTATAAATATGAGAGGTATGGTTAACCATCATTAGTAATAATATATTAACAATTATATATATATATCATAGTTATGGGACTTAGACTCGCCTCCGACTCGGAAAGTCAAAATCCGACTTAGACTCGGACTCGGACTTGGCCAGGACTGGGAAAATCGAAAAACCCATGAAATTCAAAGATTTTAAAGAATTTAACGATTTTTTCATGCATCATTTAGTCAATTAACATCAAATACACAATAGTTGAGATTCAATTAACATCAAATACACAATAGTTGAGATAAATAGAAGCTACTTAATACTCATACACAATTTTGCATAGATCACAAAAGTATAACAGCAAATTTTTGAAGGAAAAAAATTGAATAACATAATATAAAGTTGAAGATTTAAGATTCAATCCTTAATAAATTCATGACATACCACAATATCATTTTCAAAATTAATATACGCTGAAAAAAAAACACCTTCCAAAAATCTCTATCTAACTTAAATTTTTTTTTTTAAATTAAAAAAATAATAATTTTGGAGAGTCTTGGGCTCGGGACTTGGCAAAGTCCCTGGACTTAGCGAGTCCACATGGACTCTTCTAGGACTTGGTCGAGTCTGAGTCTACAGGTAAATTGCCTCAGAAAGGGTGACTCTGGCTCGGACTCACAAAGCCCTGGTCGGACTCGCCGAGTCTCGTTACACTGATGTGTGTGTGTGTGTGTGTGTGTTTGTGGTTGTATATAAGTAGATGTAAGAGTATTTGTCTAAAATGATAATTTACCAACAACAATGTATCTCATGATCTAATCAATCCAACTGAAGCTACAACCTTAACACAGAGGACATGCTTTAAAATTTTGAATAAGGTTATCCATTCAATACAACAAAGGATGCTAATTTTTTTATCAAACAGAGCTCAGAAGCAAGACAAAATTCCATTGATGGTGTGGGACACGATTTGTAAACCAAAAGGAGAAGGTGGTGTGGGATTGAGAGATTGGAAGTTGATTAATGAAGCAACGGGCGACAAGTTAATTTGGCAAATCTATAAACAACTAGATAAAAGATGAGCAAAGATCTTGCAAGCTAAATATTTGGATGATGCTGATATTGATTGGAACTTTCTTTTGAATTGTAAGAAGTTGATCACAAACCACTTGACATGGAAAGTAGGCAATGGTTAGAAAACACATTTCTAGAATGATTCTTGGGATGGACACCCAACATTGTTGCAGGGTGGTGTTTTACAGAATTTAGTGGATGTATCTACTCGGGTATGGGGGATAAGGTAAGTGAATTTTTAAACATGGATAATTTTGAGGTTGGGCAAGAGGCTTAGTGGAAAAATCCATATATGCTTGGTGTATCGGAAGAAGAGCACAACACTCTTCACAAAATGTTGGAAAGTAGAAAGGACATTGGTTCAAGGGATCAAATGAAGTCATCTGGTGTAGGGAAAAGTGCAGTTAGTATTCTATCAAAATTGGGTATTCATTGCTAAACAATGAGTACAAAAAGGTTGAGTGCGAATACAAAATATGTTGGAATAAATTTTGTCTCACTAAGGCAGGTGCTTTTTCATGGCTGGTTGGTAATGGGAAAACTTTAATGGGGGATAGGCTAATGAGGTTGGGGTTTGCTAGGCTGTTTAGATGTGTTTTGTGTAACAAGGTAGAGGAAACACTGGACCATCTATTCACGATATGTGATTTCTCCCAACAAGCTTGGCAGTTTGGGTTACATAAACTAAATTGGAGTTATCCCCTTCCGTGTAATTGAAGGGTTGGTTGGAAGCATGATACACTTAGAAGGGCTCATCGTCCTTTTCTTCAATTTGGGAAATTTTGCTATTGACTACTTTGTGGGAAATTTGGAAGGAACACACCAGGGGTGTATTTCAAGACAAGGTTGAATTTGTGGAACGGTTCTTGGTGAGATTGGAGACGAATGTTGCATCTTATATTAATATGCTAAAAGTCCCTTTCAATTGGTTTGATTCAATGGTACAATACAATTGGCCCTTGGTTAAGTATAGGGCTATTAATGGGCCTTCGAAGGATAAACTGCAACAACCGGTTAGTGGTAGGACAGTGGTCACCTCTAGAGGAAGGGTGGATCAAGATTAACTTTGATGGAGCATCCAAAGATAACTCGAGACTGTCAGGGATCGAATTTGTAGTACATGACATCCAAGGGAACATCTTAGCTATTGGAGCTCAAAGGATAGTCAATGGGAAACAATGAAGCAGAATGTATGGCAGCAATTGGAACAATATTCATGGCCAAAGAATTATGAGTGCGAAGACTTATCTTTGAAGGCGATTCACAACTTGTGCTGAGTGGAATTGTTAAAGGAGAGATGGACATGGTATCTCAATTGGCATATCAGAAGGATTTGAAATTTGGTGGGAGATTTTGTAGATTTCCGAGTTACTTGTGTCCTTAGGGAAGCAAATTTAGTGGTAGATAAATTATCTAATGTTGGGTTGTTGGGCTCATTGGAAGACAAATTTGAAGTGTTTGAAGATTTCCGGTCTTTGGGGTTTGGGGAAAGACCCATGATAGGAAATGACATCACTTCATTTCTTGTCGAATGAAGTGCAACTTAGCAATGTTATGAATCTGGAGGTGGACGGGTGATGGATGTGATGTTTTAGTTGCATTTAAGTATATGGGGGTGTCGTTGAAGGGTTAGCTCATTTTTGGGTTTTATTGCTCTGGCCCGTATCTACCATGATGTCGCTTTTGTCATGTTAGATAATAGGGTGCGCTTTTCGGAGTTTAAATGACACTTAAATGGACTGTTGGCCGCAACAAGATGCATTTTTCTTTGCCCCAGTGTCTGTTGTTGTTCAACTTGAGCGAAACTTCCATGGAGGCCAACTTCCAAGGTTTAGAAATCTCAGTGCACCAAATAAAAAATGTTTTCAAGTTTGATTATGTGGAGTTCTAGGAGGATGTCTATCTATTGTTTGGGCAGGAGTTTCTAAATGATTTGAGGCCCCAGACCAGCTTGGATATATTTCCTCACTGTTTTTGGCTTTGGCTTTGTTGGTGGGTTCCCCAAAGGACGAGGTGTTGCAAGTCTGTAGGGCCTGTTCAGAGCCCAAGTGGGCTAGTTGTTTGACAGAGATTATGGCGAGGATGGAATTGGAGGTGGGCATATGTATGGGTCGTGGCCTATGGTGTCTCATTGGTGGCAGTGATGGGAATCTGTAGCCACTCGGGGTTTGGTCTTTGGCCTATATGGCATCTTATTAGTGGCGGTGATGGGAATCTGCAGTCACTCGGGGTTTGGTCTTCTTCCCACCCAATGGAGATACACTTGGTGGATGTTGGGAAAGGATTGCGTGACTTGCTGGTTATTCTGCAAAAACAAGAGGTGGTGAAGTAGGAGCTAGTGGATGGTTTAACGCGGTCGGTGAAATCGACCCCCGTAAAGTTTATTGTGCCTCAAGTTGATGGAGTCCCTGATCCATGATGCCAAATTCCCCCAAAACATATTGTTTGAAGGCATGGTACTCAAACTGGTGCCAATGGCGTCGAGGGTCTTGGTGGTCGTGTGGTTGGGGATTTATTCCTCAACTTCTCCAAGGAGGAGGGGTCTAGGTGGTTTGGGTGAAGATTTGGTGTTGTTGTTTGTCCTATGGTTGCCCAATATTGGTAGTATGGGCTAATGGTTGTATGGGGGTCTTTCGTCTGTCTAATGAGTTTGGTTGGTAGATTGTAGGCTTGTATAGAGCGGTGTTTTGAGTTCTGTTTTTGCAGTTCAAGGTTCAAATCTGTCATTCTCAATGGCTATGCAATTCCTTTATTATATCAATAAATTTTGAAATTACTAATCGAAAAAAAATTCCACAAGTTTTTTTGGAATTCACTTTAAGGATATTCTATTTTCTCAAGTTTTGAACAAATTATAAAAGACTATCATCATGAATGCTCACAAACATAAGGAATAATAGTGTTTCTACAGTGCTTTGGAATGTGATTAAGCTTGGGGTAGCTTTTGTCTCTCTTTTGTAGAAGCTTCTTTTTGAGGTGAATTTTCTAACCACCTACGCATATTTAAACACACTCTACCACTCAATTTTCCAAAGCCTTCAAGCATGTTATTGGTGCATCCAACAACACAAGAGCTCCAAAATTAGTGTAATGCCCCTCTAGAAGAAGTTTTTTTTCTCTTACATATGCTATTGTGTTGCTAGTCATAACTTGGACAACATTTTTAGTGTCCATTTCTAGCATCATTAACTAGAACAAGTTACATAGTCTACATTCTTCATTTTATAGACTTTAAGCACACCGATGTGCCACTAGAAAGTTTGTTAGTTTGAAATCTTGTCATCTGCTTACCCATACTATGAGAACTGTTCATCTCATCAAATATTGTAGTCGTTTTTGAACACGTTTTTTGTTCTTCTACTATCCTTCGTTTACTTTTATGGTTTCCTCTCTCAAGGGCCATTGAAATAAGGATTTGGAGTGTTAAATCCTTTTTTGACAATGCTGAATGCATTTACCATGGGATTTTTGCCACATGTGAGTAGTATGTTATTGTAATACCAAAACTTTATAGCAACCACCCCAACTTAATTGCACTTCTCTTGGTTCCAGGTAACATCTATTATGAAGTAACTGGTAAAATACTTACTAGATATTAACAAAGACCGAGAGGTCAATATATAAAAGAATGAATGATGTTTCCTAAGTAAACGATCGTAAAGAATAGAAACATTCTATTTTAGCTAATAGAAAACTAACAGATAACTATAGGGTAAGTAAAAATTAGAAATATTCTAATATTTACAATAGATTACAAATAAATAACCATTAGATAATAATAGACACTACCCTCCCTTAATCTATCTACACCACCAAGTCGTCCTCTGAATTAGACTAACTTATCACAACCAAGAGGCTTGGTGAGAATGTCTAATCTGTTGTAGGAACACACTGCAAGTCTATTATCCTGTCTTCAACTAGCTGTCGTATGTAGTGACAATAAAACACACTTTTACCACTCAATTTTCCAATGCCTCCAAGCATGTTATGGGTGCATCCAACAACACGAGCTCCAAAATTAGTGGAATGCCCCTCTAGAAGAAGTCTCTTTTCTTTTACATGTGCTATTGTGTTGCTAGTCATAACTTGGACAACATTTTCAGCATCCATTTCTAGGATCATTAACTAGAACAAGTTACACAGTCTACATTCTTCATTTTATAGACTTTAAGCACACCAATGTGCCACTAGAAAGTTTGTTAGTTTGAAATCTGCTTACCATACTATGAGAACCATTCATCTCATCAAATATTGTAGTCATTTTTGCACACATGTTTTTTGTTCTTCTACTATCCTTGGTGTATTTTTATGTTTTCCTCTCTCAAAGGCCATTGAAATAAGGAGTTGGAGCCTTAAATCCTTTTTTGACAATGCTGAATGCATTTACCATGGGATTTTTGCCACATTTGAGTGGTATGTTATTGTAATACCAAAAATTTATAGCAACCACCCCCACTTAATGGAGCCACTCTTGGTTCCAGGCAGCATCTATTATGAAGTAACTGGTAAAATACTTGCTAACTATTAACAAAGACCAAGAGGTCAATATATAAAAGAATGAACGATGTTCCTAAGTAAACGATCGTAAAGAATAGAAACATTCTATTCTAGCTAATAGAAAACTAACCGATAACTACAATCTAACTAAAAATAATTTTTACAATAGATTACAAATAGATAACCATTAGATAATAATAGACGCTATCTATTATCGTAATACCCTCCCTTAATGGTTAATCTATCTACAACACCAAGCTGTCCTCTGAATTAGAGAAACTTATTAAGACCAAGAGGCTTGGTGAGAATGTCTGTAGTCTGATCTGTTGTAGGAACATACTACAAGTCTATTTTCTCGTCTTCAATCAGCTGTCGTATGTGGTGACAATAAACATCCACATGCTTGGTTCGTTCATGGGAGACTGGATTCTTTGCTAATTTGATAACACCTTTGTTATCAACAAACGAAGTGGTTGGTCTTGCTGGTGACATCTGCATATCCCCAAGGATCTGACGAAGCCAAACAACTTCACATCTTGCCTTAATAGTCCCTCTGTATTTAGCCTCTATGGAGGAGAGAGAAATTGCCTGTTGCTTCTTATTGGTCCATGTCATGACACCGGATCCCAAACTGAACACATCCAGAAGTTGACTTTATATCGTCAACAGAGCTTGCCCAATATGAATCTATGAACCCACTAAGTTTAGGATTAGAACTCCGAGAGTAAAGAAGTCCATGAGCTGTAGTGCCTTTCACATTACGAAGCGCACGCTTGGCTTCCATCCAATGATCAGCCTTGGGAGTTATCATAAAGCATGAGATGTAGTTGATCAAAGTTGATATCAAACCTAGTAGCAAAGAGGTAGATGAGGTTGCCTGCTAGTTTCCTGTATTTAGTATCATCAACGAGAGGAGAATCAATCTTGGCTAATAACTTGAGACCTTTCTCGATGGGTGTAGATGCAGGCATGCAAGCTTGCATAGAAAATTTTTCTAACAGAGCCTTGACATATTTGGACTGAGAGATGAATATACTAGAAGATTGTTGTCAAACCTCAACACCTAGGCAATAATGCATGAGCCCAAGGTTTGTCAGATCAAAAGACTGGCATAAATTATGTTTGATTCTGTGAATCAAAGAGTGCAAACTGTCAGTGATGATCAAATCATCCACATAAATAACTAGAAGGATGATGTCACTGTCAGTAGTCTTGATGTAAAAATTTTGAGTTTGAAGAACTCTAGAAGTCTTGATCATTGAGTTACTTATCAATTTTCATGTACCATGCCCGAGGGGCTTGCTTCAAGCCATAGAAAGCTTTCACTAATCTGAGAACATGACGTTCTTTACTGGCAACCTTGAAACCTAGAGGTTGTGTCATGTAAACTTCTTTGTAGAGGTCACCCTTCAAGAAAGCACTCTTGACGTCCATCTGATGGACCTTCCAGCCAAATTGTGCTACTATGACTAGGACTAATCTGATTGTGCTCATCTTTATAGTAGGAGAAAAGGTCTTCTTATACTCAATGTCTTGATGCTGAGAAAAGCCCTTTGTAACTAAACGAGCTTTGTACTTATCCAAAGTACCATCAGATTTGTATTTGATTTTGTAAACTCATTTGCAGCCAATAGGTTTCTTCCCTAGTGGAAGATTAGAAAAAATTGAGGTGTTATTCTTTAGCAGGCTTTGGTGTTCAAATGTCATGGCTTGTTCCCACTTTGGAATTTCTTTAGCCATGGAATATTTTTGAGGTTCAAACACACTGTGATTGTTGGCCATGAGAGAAAAGTTAATGAACTCTATTGGTTTGCTCTTTTTCTAAGTGGTTCTCCCATTAATGAGCTCATCATCACGAAGATCAACAAGTGTTTTATCCCACCACTTAGGTTGGAGAGGAGAATGACCAACATTAGTATCAGGAGATGGTCTATGATCAGGTTCCTCATCAGAAGAATTTGGATCAAACTCAGGTAAAGGATCTACTAATCTGGGTGATCGTACAAGAGAAGTTGGAGGTGTATGTACAGGGATCACTCATATAACTGGAGCTGCAGGAGCTATTGGAGCCCTCCCATCAGGTGGACATAATGGAAGTCTAACTCCCAAATCATGAGCCTTCATAGGTTGGTATGTTGGATCAGGAATAGGGGAAACATGCATGAATGGTCCTCGTTGCTCATCAAAGATTACATCACCACTGTACAGGAGACGAGATGTCTCAATGTCAATCAAGCAGCAGACTTTGTGAAGACTATTGTATCCTTCAAGCATGAGTTCTTGACTCTTGGCATCGAACTTGGTGTAGGACCTATCAGAAATCTAAACAAAAGGAAGAGAGCCAAAAGCCTTCAGGTGATTGAATCTGGGCTTGTGACCTGACCAAACTTCTTCTGGAGTCTTACCTTTGACTGTCACTATGGATGACTCGTTTAAAAGATAAACTGCAGTGTTAATTGCTTCTGCCCAAAACTGCTTCAGAACATGTCTGTGTTCGAGCATGGATTGGGCTAGCTCGGTGATTGTTATGTTTCGACGTTCAACTACACTGTTATGTTGTGGTGTGTGGGGTGTGGTTAACTGGCGTTTGATGTCATGAGTATCCAAGAAGCTAAAGAATTCATTAGAACAAAACCCTCGGTTGTCTGACCTGAGAGTGATACTAAATTTTTCAACTAATGGTTTGAACTTCTGAAATACAATAAATGCATCTAATTTCCTTTTAAGAAAATATACCCACATTTTTCTATTGAAATCATCAACAAACGACAAAAACTACCTAGACCCAAGAACAGAAGGAGTGGCCATAGGGCCGTAGATATCGGCATGAACAAGTTGAAGTACCTGAGAAGCTTGCCATGAATCACCACTGGTGAAAGGTGCGCAATGTTGATTCCCAGCCTAGTATGCATCACAAATTCCAAGCTGCTGAGTCTAAATCTCTGGCAAATCGAGGACAAGCTCTTCTCGAGCAAGCTATGAGAGATAATGCACATTTAAGTGCCCATATCGCTGATGCCAAAGTGTGCTAATAGAAGACCGCCGAGAAGCCATAGCTAAGTGCCGAGAATCACTAGAATTAGTAAGTCTGAAAAGACCATTATCCTCAAGACCTACTGCAACAATAGATTGAGTCACCCTATCAGTGATGGTACACTGATGTGAATTTAAGATGACATCCAACTGTGGAGAATGTCGTAGCAATTGACTGACTGGGAGTAGATTGAGTTCCATCCCTAGAACGTAGTACACATTGAGGAAAATGAGATTCTTCCCAGCTAACTAAATCTGATGTTGCCTTTGCTGACAGTCGTGTACTCTTCTCCGCTACCAAAAATAACAGTTTCTGAATAAGGTTGGTAGTCAGTGAACCAGTCTCTACGGTGTGTGAAATGACGAGTGGTACTTGAATCTATATACAAGGCAAATGACTTCACATGATCTGCATGTCTTTTAGCCATGGAGGCGTAAAAGGCAAATATCGTCAGCTCAATGTGCTCTGCACTATTTGCTTTGGGCTACAAACTTGATTGCTTAGATTGGGCAGCTAAGTGTTTCTGACATTCAACCTTCATGTGACCATATTTGTGGCAATTGTTGCATTGAATGTTCTTTTTCCTGGAGCTTTCTGAAGCTGGAGCAGAGGACTTCTGCTAAGAAGACTACTAAGACTTGCCTTTATCCTTCTGAAATGACTTGGTAGCAAAGGCTTGCTCTGTGGAGGTGGAGGTGGAGCTGGAATTGCTACTGAACTTTTGTTACAACCGACCTTGCTGAAGCATAAGTGTGCAGAGATTTGTGAACTTTATGTCAACACCAGTAGAAGTGATGTTGAGAGTCTCGATAAAATGCTCGTAGGACTTGAGAAAACTTTTGAGGGTTATGACCACAATGTCCTCTTCTTCCATGTTGCGTTCAATGGCAAGCAATTGATCACGGATTTCCTGAGTCCTATTCAAGTGTTTCTGGAGTGACTTTCGCTCATCCATGATAGTAGAAAACAAAGTGTTCTTGAGAAAGAAGGCTCTACTTTTGTCTGATGTCTCATGAAGTTTCTTCATATGCTCCCATATCGTGGCAGTTGTTTTGCCGGATGGAATCTAAGGGGGTTGATTGATCAGCTATAGATAATTTGAGAAGCATCGTTGCTTCCCGATTATTTTGATCACATGTATCCTGATCAGTACCAGTTGCAGCCAGACGCTTTGTAACACCCAAAACAATCTGATCAGTACTAGTTGTAGTTGGACGCTTTGCAACACCCAAAACAATCTAATCAGTATTCTGATATTCAAGGATTGCTACCATCTGCTGTTTCCATGTGCTATAATTCTAACCATTGAATTTTGAATTTCCCTCAAGCAAAGTATTAGTCAGAGATGCCATAATACGTTTTTCAATGAAAAATGTGAAAATCTGTGAAGGCATGTACTTCGAGGCAAAAATATAGAAGACAAAAAAATTGAAGGGGTGCCTAGAAGAGAGCTTGAAAAACCCAAAAAGACTATGTTGTTGGTTTCTAGATCCACTGGCTCAAAATCGAGGCACCTAGAATAATCTAACGACAACCCACTTGAGCTTTCGAAAAACCCATTAAAATTTTGTATTTAGAAAAAAAAAATTGAGCCAAAAAAATAGAATTTTTAAGCAAAACCCTAGTTGCGGCCATGGAAGGAAACAATTGCAGAAAAAATGGCAATTCCAAGTAGCAAGTGGCCGATTTTTCCACAAAGAAGGTTGTTCCTTCACAGACGTTGCTGGAGCTTGGAGATTTGTCACCAAAATGGAGATGTATCAAGCGTGTAAATTAGAAAACGACCGAAAGATGCGTCTGCAAAAAATGATGCTTTTTCTCAAAAAAAAAGGTTGTGGTTGCAAACAAAACCATGGTAATGGGTCCTGTTCAAGACTAAGTCGCAGCAAAAGGAAGTGGTTTGAAGATCAAAAGCAGATTTTTCAAAAAATAGTGATTCGTTCAGAAACCCTGGATGAATGCAGATTGTACAGACAAATTTCTCAAAAATGAAACCCTAGACAGGTTGTAGAAAAAATCACAGAAATAATTTTGAAAAATTATAGCAAATAACTTTGAAAGAAATTATAAATGAAGACCTAGAAGTCAATATATACAAAAGAATGAATGATGTTTCCTTAGGAAATGATTGTAAAGAATAGAAACATTCTATTCTAGCTAATAGAAAACTAACAGATAACTATGGGCTAACTAAATATTAGAAACATTATGATATTTACAATAAATTACAAATAGATAACCACTAGATAATAATAGACGCTATCTATTATCGTAATGGTATCTTCATGTAAAGGTTATGCTCCAAGTATAAGAATCCTACTAAGCTAAATTAGATTGAACCCTCTGAAATGGATGAATTGAAAATCTATTGGCCAATAAACGAGTCTCTAAAAGGTATGGGGGATGTTCATCATCAATCCATTGGCCTCATCCACTCTCTTCTTCTACCTTTTTCTTTTCATCTTCTATTGTACTTATCCATTTAATTACACAAATTTACATCTTGGCCATAAATTTCCACAAGGTGGTAGGAAATAATTGAGGCTTCTTATCAAACTAAACCCACAATATTAGTGATCACACGGCCTTGATATGCCATGTTTTCAAGTGGAGTTCCTTTTGAGTTGACTGTGCATTGCCCTTGGAGGATGTCATTCTTGCACAAGTGTAGTGCAGTTGTTGAGAGTAACGTAGATAAGCAAGAACAGAAAAGTTCTAAAAAAAATGTAGAATGTGAAAAGCTAGGGACATTACCTTTCAAATTAAGCTCCTATTATCAATAAATCCTTCCAACATGATAATGGCCACAGCAACTAAGAAATGGAGACAATGTGGACTTTTAGTAACATCCAAGTTAGAGTGCAATCTTGCCCTATCACATGTATGTAAAATTTATCCTCAAAATTTGACGAACCTCTAAATTTTATATAAAAAATGTATGGGAAGAGGGCTTTTATTAATTCATTTATTTATTTAAAAGCATTGAGATATGGAATGTGGGAGGCAACTTTTGGAGATGTCATATGAGTGATGATCATCCAACTAGGGTGATTGGGCCTCTTGTTTGTAGATAGGAGTATATATTTGGAACCGCCTTCCTTTTGCAGGTAGTAATCACTATGAGAAGTTGAGGTGATGCAATAGGCAGTTGTGAGAGACGTAAGCAGATCACATATTCCCTTGCAACTACTTATTTCTTTGTTTTCTTCTTTGTTGTTCATTCTCCTTTGAGGTTGGAACATGTTGAGCAACAAGCCATTTGAGAGACTTGGGAAGGGGCTTGTAATGGCTTTTTCTCCAAGAATTAATTAAATATTAGCATCGGATCTGCCATATCAAATATTAGAGTTGAGATCATTCATAGGATGCAATATTGTCAAAATAGATGTAAATAATCAACTTAAACTAAAATATTTAATTAACTGATAAGAGTTCTAGATTAAATAATTAACATGGCAATGGAATAATATAGCCATATAATTTAATCATTTAATCATATATAAAATATTCTGACTATCTTTCAACATTAAGGGTTTCTGATGCTAATCTATATCTTGAGCACTTGGAATGGTCATTCCACTCTAACATGGCTCAGTGGTCTTGATCGTCACAGCAATGGCACATCTAGGAGGAACCAGTTCTTATTCAAAACTAATGCAAATGCTTCCCAAGCATCAACACAGCATGTTCAAGAGCATTATATCAACATGCAGAACAACCTTAATCAAAAAAATCCTAGGTGTACTTTGAAACCCAAGTTGGACACACTCTATGTGCCCCCTTCTCCAAGCCCATAAGCCATTCTTATTCTTCTTTGAGTGATCTCCATGCCCCCTTTTGAAGTGTCACTTGAATGCCTCATATCACATTTTAAGATTCGGTGTCCAAACTGTCACAACCTTTTTACATGAATGCTTCATATTGCATATTAAGATTCGGTCTCCAAACTGTCACAACCTTTTACAAGAGTTTCCTTCTAAGAATTATTTAAATAATAATTAGTCCTCTAGCTTCTGAAAGGGTTTTTAAATCTACTCCTTTTCAATTCCGCTTTTAATGAAAGGATCATAATATGCTTTATTTTTAGATTCCTTTTAGTTCTAAATGTATATTTTATACTTATCTTCTCCTAGGGAAAATATCACATAACATTTCTCCCCCTGTAAATCAGCTTCAATTCTCAATAGCAGGGGGAGCAAGAACACGTCTGCATAATAACTAAAGAAATATGTAATCAATAAATTAAATTATTGACATCAAGTATTTCCATACTTCATTATGCTTCTATTTTTTATTTTACTTCGTCTACTGTCTTTTCATCTTGTAATTCATAGATCTCCTTTTTTAATAATAGAGTATGTTGTAGGCCAATGGATTGAGACTTTATAAGGAGCCCTAATGTATTGAATCATTTGATTCTAATTAATATTAACTGCCTGAAAATTTAAGTCTACATATTAAAGCCTCACCTAGAAAATCTGTGCTCCTCATTTAGTACTTCCTGACCCAAAGAAAGTCAAAGAATTGAAGGCTCACCAAAACAGGAGATAATGTTCATCTGCTATATTTAAGATACCTACTGAACTTTCTCATTTTTCCATGCTGCTGCAATCACCTTCTTTTCTGTCAATCTTCTTCTGATCTTCTTTTGGAAGGAACCTCAGCAAGCTTTAATTTGCCAAATTCATTAGAAATATCCAAGGTTAAATGGGGATGCATTCCTTGTCCCCAAACCCCATCCCCTGGACATTTCCAGGATGGCAGAACGCAAAGGGAATGTTCCCCTCCCATACTCAATTAGCAGAAATTGGTCGAAATGGCAGGATGTCCCCTTCCATTTGGAAACAGCTATCCATCCCTGCATTGCTGGCCATCATCAAACAGCAGGGAACACTTCCAGTATTCAAAAACATAAAAATACTTGTCCTTAAAAGTTGCACGTGCAAACTGCTTTGGAACAAGTTTGACAACCTGTAAACATTTTATTTTGGGTTAACTTTTCTGAGGACCCAAATTCGTGAATCTCAAATATGGATCACTCTCTGAACTTCTTATGGAACTCTGAACATTTTACTCATTAAGAGATATTTTTCTGTAAGCAATCATTCAGAAATGCTACATTATGGGACAAAACGAAAAAAAACCAACACAATTCTATTTTTTTCTTAAGACGGCATAGTAGAAACAAATCTGTGGGCTTTGACATTAACCAATGGTTCTAAGCTGGCATTAATTTGAATCTATGTTTCATGCATGCATCTGAAGTGTTGAGTTTGAAGGCTTATTTTATGTCTCAGACAAGACATTTTCTGATTAAAAAGTTAAAAACCATTAAAAATATAATACGCTATTACATTTTGAAAAATTCACATACATATATATTGCCATCCCCTATTCCCGTTCTTAAAATGCCATGGAACATAGGAATATATTGTGCACCCCCATTATTTCACCACTTGCTAGGAATGATTGGCACTTTCAGATTGTTCAGACCCGATAGCTAGGGACACACACATTTTCCTTGCATTCTGTTCTAATTAGTCACCCTTACTACTACTTATGCATTCTCATTAGCACCATTCAAACCACACATATTAGGATTTTGTAAAAACCCCTTCTGGTCTTATACCTATTTGCCGATTGAAAATGAGAAATGTTTTGTTTTTTGTGTTTCTCTTCCAGATTTTAGGATATGTACGTTTTGACCCTTTTGAATATGGGAAGGCCTCAAATATGAAATGACTTTGCAATTCTAAAAGTTTTCAATCTTTTGGTATTATCCTTTGTAGAAAATGAATTAACAATTTCATGAAATTTGAAATGATTATATTAAAATCAGACGAGCTGGATAGATTATCTTCACACCCTTTTGGAAAAATTATACATTAGACATTAATAATTAAAATGGCACCTGAACCGGAACTGCCGGATGTCAAACCGTATCACCTTCCTATTGCTCACAAGGTGTCCTTGCTGCCATTACCCAACCACAGAGAACAACTAACCCTGGCCATTCGTGGTGATGAATATAGCTGGGTGTAAATACTTGCAAGGGCCGGTGCTGCTACTTGACCTCCAAGCACCCCACATGGCTGCTAAGAGCAATCACAATTCCCCAGCTTGACTTTTCCAACAGCTGTCTCGGCTCCAACGTGAGGCTGTGATGTGGTATGAAGGCTTGTGTGATATTGCCGTCCCACGTATGGTGTAATCAGACTTTTCTTTCAATCACGGCTGTCACTTATTAAATGAAATGTAGACTGTCCATAGCCAATTCGACCACAACTGAATTATGTGGACCCTCAGCAAGAAATCGTAGATCATCACAACTCAGGAATTATTCACCTTCAGAATCTCCAAGCCACAGTAATACAGTAAGGAGACAGCAAATTGTTTATAACAACACAATTTGCAATGAAATTACTAGAAAAATCTCCCAGACATAGGAAACATAGATAGGAGATTTAGATAGTGAAATCACTGTACATCAATAGTGACTTCAAACATCAGAAACTTTAGAGACTCTTATACATCAGCAAGGGCATACAGTTAAGAACCCAGGAAGAAGCCATAAAGCCACAAAGTCAAATATATAATCAATGCATGTCTTTCCCAATGAAATGAGCTCTCATTTATAAACATTCGTTGGCAGAAGTTTCCATAAAACTCCACTTCAGAAGTTGTGGAAGTTTCCCAAAAGAATCAACACTAGAAACTTTCCAACTTGTTTTTTAGAAATATCTCTTAAAGTCATTATTATAATAATGCAACTCAATGAATAATAAATAAATAAGAGCTCATGCAATTCTTAACCTGATTAACTGTAGGTGACGACCAACTGCCAAAAGTAGCAACTACTAAAATAGACTTACTAAAAATAGTAAATCCATAATTGAGACCCCCAAAGCTCTGTCAGCTCACGAGGGTCAGTATGGTGAACTGACTTGGCCAATTGTAGGAACCTGCTAAAAATGGGGATATTATAGATTTGCAGGCATTTGAGCGGGAGAAATGTCTTGTAACTTACATATTACTATATTAACAGTGTTACCTTCAACTTTTATTCTAATGCTTAGCTTGTTGATGTATATTTGTTTTCAGTTATGTAGGTGTTACTAGGTAAAGAGGTAGGTGTGGACAATTTACATTTAACATTTTATTTCTTGGGTATTACTAGGTAAGGAGGTAAGTGTGGACAATTTACATTTAACATTTTATTTCTTTTGCAATCTTTGAATGCTTTTTAGAACCCTAAACTAGATATGGAATCACACTGTGGTATTGTATAGAGGCATTTGTAGACAGCCCAAATATGGGCTCATATATGAACACTTCTGGATACAGTCGTTCTGTATCAAGGAGTGTTGTATCTGTACCCAGTAGCCAATGCATGAGTGCATATATCTGGATAGGAAAGGGAAGTATTGGACACCTGTGCCTGTTTTCTTTTCTTTTGGGAGCTGTACTGGCTAGAGTCTAGACTCACCCACATGCATGGAAATTGCAACTCAAGTCTGGAGGGGATCCTAAACACACCCATTGCACTACTGGGTGCAAGAGCATATTCAGTGGGGCTATAATCTGATGAGGTCTACAAACCATTTACCTATATATAATCTTTTCAGTCGCAAACTCTCCAAAGTTAGAGTGCATGCATTGAAAGTGTCCTTTTTGACCTACATAGAAAATGCTGACTTGGGTTATTGATGTTTTTCTGTTTGTGAATACTATCTAGTAATCTACTATGATATTTCATAGCATATTTAATCTCTTTTTAAAGTGATATGCTAATTCTGTATACAATTACATAGATATGAAACATGTTTTTAAACTTTTAAAGCTAATCCTTTGTATACTAGTACACGCTATGAACATTTTACTTAAGTTGGATGATTATTTTTTACATTTGGCCCAATGACTAATAATCAGAATATACAGTTGCATGAATAGTGCATGCATCCTTCCAGCTGCTTTGTAATACTGTTGCATAACTTTACTAGATTAGCTGCCTTTTTATACCTTGTTTTTATTAATTTGAACAGCCCCAATGCAATATTTGGAGACAGTGGATGGATTTGTGCTAGAGACAAGAGCGAATTGAAAGGGAATGATGTTCAGAACTGCAACTGGCTATTTTTGAAGGACAGGCTTCAAGTTGGGGATTATGTGAGGTCAAGAAAGATTGCCAGTATGATAAACCCAAAGGACATGAGTATTGTGGAGGGGACAATAGTTGGAATGGATAGTGATATGTATGTGCTTGTAAGGGTGCATGGCTTGCACGACCCTATGAGGATCCATTCCAGTCATCTGGAGAGAGTATCTTTAGGCTTCGGTGCAGGAGACTGGGTTCGGTTACATGGATCGCATCTGCAGAATTCAGGATCTGGGGAAAAACAATCTCCTGTTGGTGTTTTACACTCAATAAGCCGTGATGGGAAAGTTGAAGTGGCTTTTCTAGGGCTTGAGACACTTTGGACAGGACATTGTTCTGAACTTCAGATGTCTGAGTCATTTGCTGTTGGAGAATTTGTGAGAATTAAACCTGGTATAGCCTCTCCGAGATTCAAGTGGCCTCACAAAAAAAATGGCTGGGACATGGGCAGGATTGCATGGATTTTTCCAAATGGGTGTCTAATGGTGAAGTTTCCAGGCCGTCTCTTTGGAAATGTGCCTTGCTTGGCAGATCCAGCAGAGGTAGAGCTTGTAAAACTCAAGGACTGTGTTGGCATAGTGAAAAAATATCATCATCTCGAATCTGTGCACTGGGCAGTGCGGCCTTTGATTGTTACTTTGGGTCTTTTGAGTGTTTTGAAACTTGGAATGCTTGTGGGTCATATTGGTTCCAAAGCAAAAAGAAAGATAAAACAGAATAGTCAACGGTCTTTGGATGTCCAAACTACAAGACAAGATCCTCAAAATTCTGGTAATGCTCCTTGGCTTCCACCTTCAGTGGCTAATATTTTTTCAAAGAAGCGGTTACCTCTGCACGATAGCTAATTGTTGGTTTTAATGTTGTACACTTCAATTGTTGAGCACTGTAAATTTTGATTGTGAAAATCTGTACATAATCAAATGTAAATTCATTTCAAAATTTATGTACTGTTGTAAACCTAAATAGAAATCAATGTGACTTTAGTTTCTTATGTATATTTAATGTTTGTATATTTTCTCCTGAAGATTATGAACATGTGACAAATAGTTGAAAGAAAACTACCCTGCCAAGAAACAAATCAAGAGCAGAATCTTTCCAACTGTAGTCCAGAGCATCATTTATCCAAGGAAGATGACCCTTTCATCTTTAGAATCTTTAAAGGATATTGTATTGAGTGTTTCTTATTGTAGAATAAACCTGGAACATGTAGAAATTACTAATTGCTTAATTTAATTCAAATTGACAATGAATGAATGATTGAAGGAATTTAAATGACGGTTGATCTGTGAATTTTTTATTGCTGCGTGGCATATCAAACATTGATGTGAAACGTGAAGCAGTTTTATTGAGTTGTGCCCTGCCTGGCTTTACTTTTGCTCAGAGAGTGGAGTGTTAGAAAGTTTCAATGTAAAGGATCTCGTGGTTATTTTTTACGGGGAAGATATTTATAGAAAACTCATCTTTTTCCTCTCATTGGTTTGAGTGATTATAGATAAAAAGCAGAAGTGACATCAATTACGTAAATGGAAGCGATCTCGTCTGACTCTCTTGTATATACTGTAAAGGAGCAGTTTTTTCTCCCAATGAAAATGTGCTTGACAAAAGGAGTTATATTCGACTCAACTAAACAAGTTTATGCACGTTATGATTCCACTGCAGTAAGTTGGAACACCTACCTTAATTGCAGTTCTTGATATAATTTCCCGGCATCATGATTTGATGGTAGATGATGTGGTGATCATGAAATGGCAGATTTGGATGGAGAAGAACAGGATTTGTCAAGGAAACGTGTACCTGCAGTTTTTACCAATAAGGAACCATTGACGTATATATGTACTAAATTATATTGTATACCAGTAGATCTGGTAAACTGGTCTCTATAATTGATATGGACATGCTAATTTGCATTTGCTGCAACTCTACTGAACAGAATCAGAATTTCCAGCAGTTGGTTTGTAGCTGTTGTGATTTTATTGATAAATGAATTATGTATAGCCTTTTGAGGTGATTTTCTAATAAAAATGCACCTACAGGCTAGCTTTTATGTCAGCTTATATCTCTTTTCAGTTATTAGTATTTCCAATAAAGTTTAGTTCTTATTGAGCTCTGAGTTTGCATCGCAGTATTTTATCAGTTCTCTTTTCATGACTTGATTACCTGCCATGTTTATGCAATTTACTATTTGGTATTTTTATGTGAAAATATATTGTTCTAGAAGCTGGTTGTTGATAAAGGAGCAGCAACGAACATTGGCTGCATGGTTGGAGTTTCTGGGGAACCCGGCTGCAGTCAGCATTATGTTTGAAGTTGGGACAAATTATGGGTTTTTGTTCGTAGAGTTTATTTTATCGTATACAATAGTGCACTATGTATTCATACAATAGTGCACTTTGTTTTCGCCACTTAGGATACCATTGCATTTATATAAGGATGATTCAGTGGGCAAAGAAAGGGTAATTCGTTTAAGATTCTATGGATGTTTTACTGATTGCAACTTCCTACTAGTGCAAAAATATGGAATATGTTAATTTTTTTTATCGCACTATATGTTTTTTGAAGGCACCCTCACTAGTTAATTTTTTTTAGTGCACTTTGAGTTTTTTGAAGGCACCCTCCCTGTTACACTCATGTAATTTGATGTATTTCCTCTTCATTTATGTTCTCATGATAACATTTCTTCTAGTTAAATACTGCAAACAAGATCCTTACTGATGACCTAATCAAGCATCACAAAGAAAACAATAATTAGGCAAATATAAAATTGTAATTGAATTCTAGTAGCACAGGAAGGGTGATGCTAGACTTTTATATTTGGTGAAGCTATTTTCAATTGTTCTTTTGCCCACTATATTATTTTGTGTAGAATAACCTCAATAATTGTGAGTTTATGTCGATGCTTCATGTTGAAGTGGAGCAAATGATTCTAGAAAACAAAAGTTTTTGTGGTGCAATGATAGATTCACATTTGAACATTTATTGTTTTTCTGGTCTTATTTTCAGATGCCTTCATTGAACAGGAAATTGCTTAGGCATTGTCTGCCCAAATTATTGTTGCCTGAGATCAAGATTGAGTCAATGTCCAAAATGTCAGCCACGGTAGTGGAGATAATAATAGGGTAACAATAGTTTTCATCAGTAAGAAATTTTTTTAACTAGTCAAAGGGTGCATGCTATCAAAACGGGTGGTATGTATTTCGTCTTTGATGTCGCAAGCTATTTTGGTACATGCTGATCTCTTAGCTTTCGTAGTTTAGATTTATGTTTGTTGGGTTGCTTATTTGCTGTTACGGTCATCTTGTTTTGACATGTTTATAGGTCAGTATTGTATTTATGTATATAACATCTGATATGGCATGTAATAATTTTTAAATAGAGTAAAAAAATCCAAAATAAAGACTACTAAATATACAATATTGTTTTTGATTAAGGAAAACAGGTTTTGAAGGGTGCTTGAAACCTTTTACAGATCATTTAATTTTCAATGAAGCTCAAATTTAGAAACAATAGCCCTTAGATGAAACAGGTTGTCTAACAAAATAAGGTGACTAGGGTGGCCTCACAGATAACACAGTGCATTACTACCATCTAAACAGGTTTTAAATGGGACCCTGAAACCCCATGGTTACAAAAGAATATATTAAAATCCAAACTATGTCAATCTACAAAGCAACATGCCAAAGAGACTAGGATAACCAAAACAAAAAGGGACAACTTCTAAAAAGACCAGCAAGCAGTTGGATAAGAAATCCAAGCTTCAAGAATTACTTTTAGATCTTTGTCTTTTGAGAATGTAGAGACATCTTTTTACTTTTGTCCCTCCATCTTCCACCATCCCAACAACCTTTTGCCAAGCAAAGTCATCCAAACCACAAGAGTCCCCCAAATCCCTTCCAACCAGAGCAGAAGAACCACAAGAACATGAAAGAGGGGCTATAGCTCCCCTCGGAGCCAAGGTAGGGCCACATGAGGAGCATTAACCAAATTAGAAATAGCAACATTCGAAGGAGGGACAATAGAATTGGCCACCATCGTAGGGAAAACACCACAAGAATCCCCCAAATCCTTACCAGCTAGGGCAGAAGAACCATCACCGCATGAAAGAGGGGCAAACACTCCCCTCGGAGCCAAGGCCACTTGAAGAGCATCAACCAAAGAAAAAATAGCAGCATTCGAAGGATGAACAACAGTATTGGCCACCATCGTAGGGGAAACATTTAAATCATGCGAAACAACAATAGAATTTGCCTCCAAATAATCCTGAGAAGAATCATCCAACCCATCCCCAATAGAGGGAGCTTTCTGAACAATGTAGTGATCATCCAAAACCTCCTTCCACCAAGGTGACTTTTTCGATCTAACCTTTCCAGAGCAACATTTCGCTGTGAGGTGGCCGGTCTTTTGGCATTTCCGACATCTAAATGAAATGCCCTCATAATCAAGAAGCTGATTCCAAAAGCCTATGGGAGAGGCCAATTTAATCATTTCTGGAAGCCCCTTGGAGACATTTATCTCCACAAGGATGCGTGCATACGTTGTCCGAAACACATTGGAAGATACAGAATCAACCAACAAAAAATCCTCTACGGCCTCCCCCACAGCCTCCAGGACTAAATCTAGCCATAAGTGAAGGGGAAGGTTAGGCAACCTTACCCACAGAGGAATCTTGTTAAAGGATTCAATAGACGAATCAAAATCCACATACCAAGGTTTAGCCATCAAGGGGAACCTCTCCTCACAAGAGAAACCACGCTTTAGGATGGCATTTCGATCGTCTTTAGAAGCAAATTTCACAATGAAAAAGCCCCTTGCCACAGGGAAAATCTAGACAATATCTGAAACTATAGGCTCCCAAAATTTGGAAATCCAGGCATGCAGATATGACAAAGAGGGCCAAAAACCCCTGAAATGAAAGATGGCAGTAGTAGATGGGAAGTCCTCCACTTGAGTAGAAATCTCATCGACAATATCAGATGCAAGAATGAGTAGAGGGTTACTTACTGTAACAGGGACAATAGCACGGGTCTTTGGACGCACAACCTGACCACCAAGACTAGCCTCATAGGCAGCCACATCAGCATAGGAAATGGCCGAATCACCCACAACTCCTGGGGAACGAATATCCCTAGAAGGATTAGGAGAAGCCCTAGCCCAAAAAGAAATAGAAGCCACAACAGAAACTGTAGTAGGACCGGAAGCCGAAGTGGCCGCCATAACGCCAGACGCAGGAGTCGAAGCTAGACGCGGGAGCCGAAGCTGAACGCGGTTGTTAAGCTCTATAAAATTAACCCTATTATTGACATAAATATATAGTATTGTTGGTGATATGATTGATGTTTATTTTTCTTAAAAATTATTAGATGTTATTATATCATTTTTTATGAGCGGCTAATAAAGTTCGATGTAACACGGGGACTTGCACCCCCCTCCCAAACCTTGAAGTATTCATCCTTGAGACGTCCCTGCACTGGGTACTTGCGTACCCAAGTACCCCACCCTCCACCATTCTGCAACCATGCTACCATGGGAATGGGTACTTGATTATTGATTTTTGAATGTTAATATGTTGAATGTTTAATGCATAGTTACGAGACTCGAACTCGAACTCGCCTCTGACTCGGAAAGTCAAAATCCGACTTGGACTCGGACTTGACAAGGAGTTGAAAAATTGAAAAACTCATGAAATTCAAAGATCTAAAAGGATTTTAAGATTTTTTCATGCATCTTTTGGTCAATTAACATCAAATACATAGTAATTTTTTCATGCATCAAATAGTCAATTAAGATAGAAGCTACTTAATACACATACACAATTTTTCATAGATCACATAAGTATAAAAGCGAATTTCTGAAAGAAAAAAACTAAATAACACAAATTACAATGTAAACTTAAAGTAATAAACATAGTGTCATTGCAGTGTCAAATGTCTACAATATTCATGGATTACAAAATTCATGGTATCAAAAGTTTAAAACATATATCAAAATAACAACTAGAGGGTAGAACAGTAGAAGACTAAGGCTCATAGTAGCCTATGTCCTCCTACGAGTACATCTAAGATAAGTCATGGAAGATTGTAGAACCATCCTCTCTCTCTCTCTCTCTCTCTCTCTCTCTCTCTCTGATGCTGAACCTCATCTTCATCCTCATCCTCACCCATATAATCCTCATCATTAGACTCAGACCCATCACTCCTAGCTTTAGGGTCCTGCACTCTGTCTCCTTGTGCTCTAGCCTCCTCAACTGCCACTGCTACTGCCTCAGCCTCCCAATCCCCTTGATCAACCCACTCCACTTCTTCATCACTGAAGATAGGATCATCAATTACTGTGCATGTGGATCAACATTCTTTAATACAATTGGTGATGTATCGATATCAAGGATTTGTCTATGGCGAAGGCGAAGGTTGTAGTGATTAGAGCCAACCGGTTTGCTAATTTCTCTCTCAAAACTCCAATACTCTTCTCTAACTCTTTCATCTTTATCACAAGCATTAACAAAGGGTGGAATGACCTTTTTAGGTCAAATAGATATTATACAAATTGAAAAAAGGCAACTTAACTCTTTTTTTTCCTTTTCCTTTTCACTTTTCTGCCTTAGCCGCCGACAAGGGTCCTAGGCTCGGGACTTGGCGAGTCCACGTGGACTCTGCTAGGACTAATAAGATAAAAGACAAATCTCATAGAATTTTTATCTCCTCAGGCTATACATAAATACAAAAATAAAAGAAATACTATTGAATTGGAAAAGCTCAATGCTAGAAAACTCAATGTTGGTTGTGTTTATAATAGAGATTATAAACTATTGGTAATGTAATGCCCCGCCAAGAGATCCAAAAGAATTAACCTAAAGTTTTACTAAGTTTGCCAAACATTTTTTTTTTTTGAACAAGAAGAATAACATACACATCAACATAAAGTAGCGGAAGCAATAACATACTATAATCTATAAGCATACATAACAGGGTACATTCCTTAAGAATCCCAAGACATTGAGTCACATTTAAATTTAATTAATACTAAGTCTACCAATTACCACATCCATATGAAAGAATAATTATAAAGTCCAATGTCCATTTAAATAATATACATTTGCTCTGAATGCCTCTTAGCAAATGAAATTCGGAATGCTCAATCATCCACTGTACATGTCACAGGGTATGAAACGCTAAAAGAATATACATATGTAGAACTAGAAATACATCCTCCTCCTCGGATCCATGATACAAGTACAAGAAAATATATGAAGTCATCCACCATACATGATATATTCATCCATCATAAAAGGTATAAACATCCATCATAAAATATAGCCATCCATCATAATAATACATAGATAGAATGAAGGAAATGCAGACAAAGAATGCTCCAGCCATGGTGACTACGGACGGATCTCAATGGTAAGAGTAAAAAGCACTACCACCCGACTGCGTGGAACCTAAATGGCCCACTCCCACCGCACTGAGGAGATAGTCTCAAGTCCCAAATAGGATATCAAACCAAATAAAAAAAGTACTCTCTAAGTTCAGGAAATCCTAAAAGTATTCTAACTCAAGGGTTCCAAGATAGATCGACATCTATACCCAAAGGCACACAAGACACGTAGGAAACCTACTATGTACGCGAGAAAGTGTCATCGCACAAATCACACTAGAGTTACCTTAGGAATCTCTCAGGACCCCAGCCCCCTAGTGATCCTTATGCGGCCACTAGTATCCTCTCGTACTGACAAGGCATACTACGGATGCAAGGTCACAACCAAGCGTTCTCTCTATTGTCATCCTAGTTTGTACTAGCACTTGAGGAATGGGCGAGAACATACAAAGACTCTTCTTAGGTTCATTTTATTCCCATTTAGTGTAATGTTTTCACTTTAATTTACAATGGGTTACCTTGGGAACCACTTAGGGCCTTGGCCCCCATTGCAGGCCACTTCCCAACATTACATATCGATTACCTACCCTAAGCTCATGAAATCACAAATTAAAGAATCACATAAAATCACCTCAGTCCCATACAAGTGACTAGAAAGCATCAAAAAATAGTTCGTAATAATTACATCAGTTCTTTGCGAGAAACTGGAAAGCATCTAAAAAATAACTGATCGAAGACTCCAAAATGGTTAAGTCAAGTAGGTCATACATTCACTTCAGTGTCACACAAGAACACTAGAAATCAATAACAATCAATAGATCAACACACATCAGAGAACATACCGGACACGTTACCATGGTTGGGTTAAAAAGATCGAGATTCAAACATCATAACATCACAATCACATAATCCCCAAGCCTCTAGTAAACGTCCTAAACTGGTCAACACTCTAGTCAACCCCGATCTCCAAACATAGACATCACACAAAAAACAAGATACTCACAGTTGGGTTTGATTGATAATATATTGTTGAGTTAATGTAAAGTTTCCATTCCCAGTTGAACGTATGTTTTAAATAGATAAAATCCACAGTTTATCCTTACAAATGATCTTGTTCTTAAATTTAAATAATGGTACAATTACTCTATTTTGATTTTAAATCCATTGATCCAAATGCTCTAAGGATAATTGTTTATTTAAAATATTAAAAATAATCCCCATTAACCTTAACTAAAATAATTAACAATTTCATTAAAATCAGATTTATTTTGCAAAAAGAGGGGTAAAAATTTATTAAGACAGAAAGGAATACAACAAGGAGAGCTCAACAAGGAGCTCGATCCTGAGCAACAAGATCATCAAATTCTTGCACCATCTCAAAGGACAGTTGCCTCTTATCCCTAATATTCCAACCCAGATAATGACTAGATGCCCATTTGGCTAAACAATTAGCAGTTCTATTCCATTCATGAGGAATATACGTGAACCTAATGAACTGAAAAGAGGAAGAGAAGAAAAGAATTTGTTTAACAACAATGGCCAGCTGCCAACTAACATCCTCAAGCTCTTGCGAAGAAAGCATGTTTACCACCACCTGGGAATCAGACTCACAGATAATCTTCCTCCATCCCCGCAAGCAACACTGTTCCACAGCATATAAAATAGCCTGAGCTTCCATGAGATTGTTAGTATAATCACCCTTATGAACTGAGAAGAAAAATTTAACATCCCTAGAACTACAACGAGCCACTCCACCAATACTAGCCGAACCAGGATTCTCACGGGAAGAACCATCAGTGTTAATTTTCAGAACTCCACTGGGAGGAGGAGTCTAGTGCCCATCCAAGTTAACTTGACCCTTCCTTTGATGGTGAAGCTGCTTGGACATAGAAGGAAACCTATGAGCTGCAGTCCCATCCTGCAGATGAAAATTGAGGCGATTATAGATAGCAAGATCAACCGGATCCATACCCCCATCAAGCTCACACTTCACAAGAATAGTTTTCTGAATAGAATGTGATATTTTCCACCAAAGATGTAAAACACCAAGTCGAACATCTTGGAATATGCGACGATTCCTCTCCAACCAGATATGCCAAAGCATGAAAGATGGGCCAGCAATCCAAGTAGCATGGAGAAAAGAAGACTTGGAGGGAGCAGTACCCAAGTGGGCCCAGAACTCAGGCAAAGAGGAAGCATGCCGACAAGAGCAACCCCAAGCGCTCCACCAAAGGTGCCATATCTGAGTAGAATAGGAGCAATGGAAGAACAAATGGGAGACAGACTCCTCTCCATTACCACACAAAACACAATAAGATGGGCCTTGAAATCCACATTTACAAAGATTATCCTAGGTAAGACAATGGTTGTGAGCCACTAGCCACATGAAAAAATTGCACTTGGACCAAGAAACTTTATTCCAAACTTGCTTCCACCAAGGGACCTCAGCATCCCCAAATAATTGTCTAGTTATCTCCTGATACCCAGCAGAGACATGATATTTACCAGACAAGGTACCGCCCCAAGCCAAAACATCTAGACCAAGCAAAGAAGAACACTCTCTAGAGGCCAGAATTTGAGAAAGCTCCTAACGATCCATGTCTGTACCTCTAGGAGGCCAATCAGAAGAATGCTTCCATCTGTAACCAACAACAGGTCCCAATTGATAAGGAGTCTTGTAATGAGCCACTTTATCCCATCCAGTGGCAAGAAAAGAGTCACAAAGGGGCTGAAGATGAGGGTATATGGATAAAATGGAAGGGAATCCATCCCAAGCATCAGACCAAAAAAAATCCTGAGAACCTCCTTTACATATCCAAAACAGACCCCTCTTTACCAACATCGCACCTGTCTTCAAAGTATGCCAAACCATTGAGCCATGACCTTCAAGAGGAAGTGCAGAAACAGAGCAAGGATCAACACCATGAAAATATTTATGAGTGATAATACGAGCCCAAAGTTGATGTTGTCCAGAGCACCATCGCCAATAAAGTTTAGCAGCCAAAGCTTGACTACTCAATAGAGCAGATCGAAGACCAAGACCACCCTCCTTTTTAGGCCTACAAACGGTTGCCCAATTAACCAAGCTCCATTTAGTACTACGCAAATTACCACTCCAAAGAAATTGTCGAGAAAGAGCATCAAACTCCTTGAGAAAGTAAATAGGTGCAGCGTGAACCATGCTTCGATAAGTAGGAAGAGCTTGGATAACAGCTTGAAGAAGAGTAACCCGGGCAGCAGTAGAAAGCCATCTATGAGTCCAATGATTTACCTTATCCTGAAGCTTGGTAATCAAATTTTGCCAGAAGAGACGTGGCTGCTTGGAAATAGCAATAGGGATGCCAAGATAAGTCAAAGGAAGTGATCCTATCTGAAACCGTAGGATACCAACAATTCTGTGCTGAATAGAATCAGGAGTGTTAAAAAAGTAAATGGAAGATTTGTGCTCATTAACTTTCTGGCCTGAAGCTGCCAAATGAACGTCCAAAGCATGTCGAAAGGCTTCAGCTTCCTTGATCCTAGCAAGACCAACAAGAGAAGAATCATCAACAAATTGAAGATGGGAAAGAGAAGGTAAGCCATTACCCCACCGCCAGCCTTGAATAGAATTCTGGGACACCTGATGCTTAATGAATCTGCCCAAGCCTTCAGCCATGATGATGAATAGATATGGGGAGAGAGGGTCACCCTGGTGGAGGCCTCTAGAAGCACCAAATAGTTGAGAAGGTTGACCATTAATAAGAACAGAAAAAGAGGCAGAAGTAACACAACTCATAATCCAACTCACCCAGTCAGAGCTAAATCCAAAAGAAAGAAGAATACTCCTTAGGAAGCTCCATTTAACTCTATCATAGGCCTTAGCCATATCCAGCTTAACAAACATGGCTCTCTCCCTTGAAGTAGCCATAGAGTGAATAGCCTCAGTAGCAATAACCACCCCATCCAAAATTTGTTTGCCAGCAACAAAACTACCTTGTTCTTCTGAGATAATAATGGGAAGCCACCTTTTCAATCTCTCAGCAATCAACTTAGTAATAACTTTGTAAACCACATTACGTAAGGCAATTGGTCTAAAAAACTCCAATTGATTAGCACCCTCTCTCTTAGGAATAAGAGTCAAGAATGTAGAGTTCAAAGCTCGAAGCATCTTCTTGCTAGCATAGGATTCTTTAACCACCTCCAAAAAATCATGATTAATGATGTCCCACAATTCCTGAAAGAATTCAACTGGAAAGCCATCAGGACCAGGGGCCTTTCCCTTAGGCATGCCAAAGACCACCTCCTCTAGCTCTTCCAAAGAAATAGGACGCATGAGATAATCATTCATTTCCTGAGTGATAAGGGAAGGAATACAAGACAAAATAAGATTTTCTTCATTATCAGCAGGAGGAGAGTCCTCAGAGAAGAGGGTAGAGAAGTACCAAATAGCCTCCTGGAACAAAGCTGGCAAAGAATTCAGTTGGATACCTTGAGAATTAACCAAAGAAGAGATAGTGCTCTGATTCCGGCGAGATTGCACTGTTTTATGGAAAAAGGCAGTGTTACGATCACCTTCCTGGAGCCAATCAACTCTAGCCTTTTGCTTCCAAAAAATTTCCTCTCGAAGTTCTCATTCTTCTAGAGCTCTAGAAGCAAGGGATTTAGCCTTGCCAAGATCCTCTGAGAAACCTCGATCTCTAATCTCCCTTGTGATGACATCAAGATCTTCTTGAGCAAGCCTCTTCATAAAGTGAAGGTTCCCAAAGCATTCCCTATTCCATATCTTGAGCTGCCTTTTAACATATTGAAACCTTTTAGAAAATGAGAACATTGCAGTACCATATGCAGGAGCACCATCTTTCCACCAACAAAAAACACAATCATGAAGAGAGGAGTCCCGAAGCCACATCAACTGGAACTTAAAAGGAGGATGCTTCGAAACATAAGCCCCTATAGTGGAAAATTTGATTGGCCAATGATCTGAACCCCTCCAATCAAAGGATTTCTAAAGAGATAGTAAGGGTGCCACTAACCCAAAAGCAAGAAACAATAAATCTATCCAAACGTTCTGAGAAAGCAGCAACACCAGTCCTGCGATTATTCCAGGTATAGAGATCATTAGAAGGCTTAACATCAGAGAGATGCAAAAGAGATATATGTTGCCGAAGAAGAGAAGAAGAAGGCCCCAATCTAGCCAAACCACCATGCTTCTCCTCCAGACTTAAAACTGAATTGAAGTCCCCTGCTAACACCCAAGGATGATAAGGATGACAATTTCTAACATATTGAATATGTTCCCAAAGTTCCTCCTTTCCCACAAGATCAACAGGTGCATACACATTAGTAACCATGATTACCTCTCCTGAGTCTAGAGCAGAAGCTACCATAGAGAGAGCTGAGCGAGAAGACATCCAGCCAAGAGGAGAAATTTTAAAATCAGATTTATTATTAATAATTAAATAAATCTAATTCTTCCCTAAGTTCTTATTAATTATTAATAATTAATAACAATCCATTTAATAATTAAAATTTATTTAATAAACATTATTAAATTAATATTAACACTTAATAATGAAATTATTAAATACTAATGAAATTAATATTTATTAATAAAAATTATTAAATAATAATAAAATTTATTTATAAAACTTATTAATTAAAATATCATTAAATAATAATGAACTTTATATTTTAAAAATTATTAATAAAACATTATTAATACATAACAAATAGTAATAAATTTATTATTATTATTTTTAAAAAAAGAACTTTAATTAAAATTAAAAAAAGAACACCCATTGCATTTATAAGCGGCAAGGGTTGCCGTGCGACAGAGCGGTAGCGTTGCTGACACAATCCCAGCGGCAGCAATATGGCTGTCGGCGACAAGGGAGATAAGGAGGGGGTGGGGTGTGGGGTCTCCCCCCACCCTTTTCATATATATATATATATATATATATATATATATATATATATATATATATATATATATATATATATATATATATATATATATATATATATATATATATATATATATATATATATATATATAACAATTTTGTTTATTTAAAACAAAACCCCTCCTCCTTTATAAAATTTTCATTATATATATATATATATATATATATATATATATATATATATATATATATATATATATATAAAGAATTTCTTATCACAATTCTAATAGGAAACTTTAGGCAAACCATTCCAATTTTCCAACTAAAATTCTGTTAATTTCAAACCCTACTAAATTCTTTAATTTACAAAATGAGGGTTTCTTGATTACTTTTCTAATCTCCACGTATACAGAAGGTATTGACATGCATTCAATAATTACAATATTAAAATGTTCAATGATTCATCACAGAGAAATTCGAATTAACAATCCACAGTCACAAAGAAGACAAGAAAAGTAAAAGTGTAACAAATTTAGCGAATAATCATGAGCATCTACTTGAACACTGATGCTAATTGCTACGCCCAAGAAACTTGTAGAGAAATTCCTCCTCTCAGAACCTTCACCTTTCCAAAAATTTCTTCCTCTTCCTAAATTTGCAATCATTCCCAAAGCTTCCATCCATTGAAAATGAACCCCCAAATTGTGATATGGAGTTCTCACCTAAAATCGGGGCACAAATTGTGCATTCACCCAAGAGAACCTGCTCACCAAATTTCAACTTCTATTAACTTTTCTTTGTCTTTCATTTATCTTTTCTCATGCACGTTTATTAAATTATTAAATAACTTTATTTAATTTTTACTTGACTTCTCTTTTAATTAATTTATTAAATTTCAATTAAAATATCTTTATTAAATTCACTTGTTTTATCTTTTAAATTAATTTCTTACATTTTAACCTCATGCATACATCATGCGAACTTAAAACTTTTAATAAATTAATATCTTTTCACTTCTTAAATTATTTTCGAACGTTAAATTGATAAACTATTTATTAACTTAAATAATAATAATATTTAGCATTTAATTAAAAATGAACTCTAAATATATTATTATTAAATCAAATAAATATCATCACGTTTTAAATTTATTCTTATAACTTTTATCTTCAAATTTAATTCTTTTTATCTAATTAATTTCTCAATTAATTAAATATAATTACATACTAAATATCATAATAATTTTCTATTAAATTAAATCTTTTAATTTGACTTAATTAATAGAAAATACACCAAAGACTCATAAAACAACATATTAAAACTTGTTGAAGAAAAATACATACAAAATCAAACTAAGGGGTTATAATCACGAATTAACGTCATTCGACGCATTTGGAAGGTAGTCAACTCAGATACTTGTCCTAATTTTCTAGGACAATGGCTTAAAGGTTTAGGATTTGGACTTAAGAATTTATCTCCCCTCTCTTACCATTGAGATAATACGATAGGGTACACTCATCCTGACAATTTAGGAAAGTTGATACTCGGTCCTGCAACCTGCATAAAATCCACACATGTACAAACACAATATTCTAAGCTAAATAGGCAATGACAAGAAGTAGTGCATCGTGTAGATCTTGACTAACAAGTGACTATGACTCTCTTCCTTAACCACATCAGAAACGTCATACATAAAGAAAACAAACATGTACACCATACACATGTAGTATGGGGTAAGTATTCATAAGAAAACACATATGATAATAAACCATCTAACTAATCATCACCAATAACTTAAATCATTGAATAATCATCATGCATACATGAAATATAGAGTACCAAGTAATCTCATCATATAATCAACTGAATGTAAAACAATATATGATAATCACAAAACAATACTACTAGTAATCAAGCATAAAATTGGCCTAAAAGAGTTCAACAATGATAAAAAAAAATGTAAACTAGGGGTAGGCACTATAGGTAATGACTCAAATACTATTTTTATTACATTAAAATTGCTAGTTGTGTGTATGATAGAGACTTAAACTGTCGATAATGAATCAAGACTATTTTTATTACATTAAAATTGCTAGTTGTGTATAATAGAGATTAAAACTATCGGTAATGAATCAAATACTATTTTTATTACATTACAATAACTACATAAAGAAGAGCATAAAGAGACAAAGAAGATGCTTGAACTTATGGGCCAAATGGAACATCTTATACCCAATTCTATTACTTAAAGTTTTATGCCTTAGGGGTTCTCATAAATTATCATAGACGAAATTTCATTTATTCTTTTTTCAAATCTCAAATAAGATTATGATCCCTGATTGTAAAATTAGATTATATCCATACATCGGCACATAAATCTTGTTAGATAACAATAACATATTCCTTAGAACTATTAGTTACACTTGTATGAAAAAGGAAATGATCAAATGTATATAGAAATCCAAACAAAATCAAATCTATATACCTTTTTCTCAAAGGTTCTTCCCCCATGCCCTTATTGTTAAAAATGCTTTAAAGTCTCAGGTTTACCTAAAATAAATCTAGGGCCCTAAACAATTTGAGAGAAAATTCATCATTAACTTTTAGACTAAAATAAAAACTAATGTGAAAATTTAAAACTAGTGCCCAGAAATACACTAAAATAAATTTCTGCAAGAAGTTTACCCCAAAGACTCATATCAAGCTCATACATGGCCCTTTTGGATGATAATTTTTCAAAAATTTATTGTCATCTCCCTGGTGATTACCCAAGTCTTTTGTTCTCTTATTTGGGCATATTGATTCTGTATACAAATGAGCAGATTTTGTAGAATGCTCTAGGTAAGAAAAAGCTTAGTACACATTTAATATGGATGGATGGACCATAGGCTTTTCATTTAAGTCAATATCTGTATATATTTAATTTTCCATAGTTTGATTGTGCTCTATTATTACCACTTGTCTGTGTATGTATCCCAAATGTGGAAGCACAAACTATCCACGTGAATTATTATTGCAATGCCACCTAAAGGGACATCCCATATTGATAGGGTTTGTTGATTGATAAATGAAAAGACCATTGGAAAAATAGCTTCCACCAATCAGAAATTAAAAATAGTATAATAAAAATTCACTCAATATAATTAAATGAACAAGAGCATAAGTTAAATGTTTGTCATGCACTAATTTTGAGGCAAGTTAATTAGAAAGAAGAAGATGAAAACTATAGTTTCCCTCCTTAAAGGCAAGAACTAATAATTCGTAACATACCTCAATCAAGAAAGCCATGTGCTTTTAGAGTGATAAAAAGTATTTGACAAATTGCAATGCAGGAAAGAATTAAATCTTCAAAAATAACTAGAAACAAATGTACATGGTTGATATTGGGAAAATAGTTGAGCTTTTCCTTTTTTACTGTTGGGCTCTCTAAATGAACTTTGGGCAAAATGTAAATACTATTTGAAAGTTCCAAAATAAACTAAACCAAATTTTTAATTTTCAAACTAAAATTTATTAGGATATTTTTGTCCATAGAACATATAAAATATAATTTAGTTTATTTTAAAATTTTAGTTTGATTTGATATTTTTGATACTAATTCAAATATACCAAATCCAATTTCTCAACAATGGGTGATATGCAATTTATTTGATATAGTTTAGGCAAATAAAATTATTATTTTATATAATAATAACATTAACAAGTTCTCTACGTGTAAAAATTGTAGAGCTAAAAAAGGGAATTAATACTATGAAATACAAACTAATACTATAGGATACAAATTCAACATTGCTCTTATACATGAATAAGATTTGGTTCTGACTTTTGTTTAAAAATTGTCATGTTTGATGTTAGATTGGTTTTCAAATTTGAAAATATTTAATTTTCAATTAGAAATAAATAACGATATTTGTTTCAATTAATCATTTAATTTTTTTTACTTTAGGAAATATAGTCTTTCGATATCCTTCAACTTATTTTATTGATATTTTGTAAGATATAGGTATGCTAGTTAAATTAAAATGAACTAACAAAATTGTCTTGAATAATGAATTTGAATTAGGAATTTGAATCAAAATTATTAAGTGATATTTAGCCTTAAATTTGATGAAGACAAGTTGTGATGGATGTTGGAAGTTGAGTCGTCATCACCTTGGAATTGTAATGTTGATTTATATGAAGATCTCAGGTTTGTAAATTGATCATTTTTATTATTTATCATTTACTTGTATGAATGCAAAATCAATCCTTTGCAAACTTGCAAACTAGAATTCAGGCATGGACTCTTATGAATGATACAAATATATGATCTTAAAATGTGTTCTATTAGGGAATCATAGCAAGTACAAGTTTGAATTCGGACTTGGATTCTTAAGTGGATTCATGTATAGCATTGTGTGAAATGGAAAAGGACAAGCAACAAGCATGCAATAGTCTTAGGATGTGCTTTGATGTAAATGTTATTAGAGTTTGCAACTCTCCTAAATATTATATTTTAAATGTAGTCAATATGAAGGGACTAAGATGTTTTGGGTCTTGAAATGAATGTGTGTGTTGTAACATATAACCACCAAAGACACAAGTCAATATAATGTATACTAACTAAATAAATATTGGAATAGTCAAGAAGGTGGGAATTTGAATTTATTTTTTTGTGTGTAATCTCAACTTCAAAAGTGATATTGGTTAAGTTTGCACTACAAATCTGATTTAAGGTGATAATAGCGAAGGAATACAAATATGGAATCAAATATAAAAGCATTGGAATATAAAATGTCATATAATTTTACGCAAGAATTTCAAATATATTTGGGAGAGGACCATAACTATGCAACTTTATAACATAAAAGAATTAACCATTAATATGAGGCTAAGCCATTGTGAAAGTAAATGCTCAATTTTTTTGAGAATTTAAAATTTGTGATTATTAGGATTCAATGATGTAGTTTTATTTTCAAATTCATTTTGTGAATTGGTTCATGGAAAGCATATGCTATGAGAATAAATATGAATGGTCCACTTGATATTTGTTGCATGTAATGCCCTACATAAACTTGAGGGGACAACTTACTAAACCAACATTAAGATAAACCTTTTTTAAACATAGAATGTATCTACATTACAACCACATGATACATGGATCATAACCACAATACATTTCATTAAATGCAAGATTAATGCTAAACATTCTAGCTACACAACTAGGTCCTCTAGGATTCCTTAACGTTGCTACTAGAAACACAGTGTATACAAGACTAAGACATTAAGATCGCCATGAAATTATGAGTGATCTTACAACGTAAAAGAATTCATTCAATATTAAAATCAGATAACATAATGTTATATGATAAAATTAAGGATAAACATATGCATCCACTTCTTCCTTACATTAGAAGTAATCAGAGATGCATATTATATTTACAAAGTACAAGAAACCATTGCAATGATCTCCTCAAAAAGATAACATACATACATACATACATACATACATACATACATATACATACATACATACATATATATATATATATATATATATATATATATATATATATATATATATATATATATATATATATATATATATATATATATATATATATATATATATATATATATATATATATATATATATATGTATGTATGTATATGTATGTATGTATGTATGTATGTATGTATGTCATGTTATTACATCAACACAAAGCTCCACAAGAAGATAAAACAAGTCTTGAAATTTATTTGGCTAAGCTACAAAGAAGAAGATGCAAGTACATCTCAACTCTCAATCAAACTCCAAAAACTAATACTTTATTAATTCTCTAAGGATGACGAAGCCTTCTCAAACCCATCCTCATATATGCATGTAAATCTCTAGGACATGGGCAAGACTATTATCTTTCTTACTATGAATTTTCTAATCTAGTTAATTTTAATTATGTTATCACTTGATTAAGACTTCATAGTGGATTATCCTAGATTGACTACTTTGGACCCGAGCCCCATTGTGATACCCTTCACATTATGCTCCTAGCAAGACCCTCCTATGCTCCAAAAAATCCAAGTTAATAATTTCAAATGGAACCTCATAAAATCCTTAAAATTCAAGAAGCCAAAATAGTCATGTTTGGAGCATAGACTCAAAATCATCAATAAGATCCACTATGCCAACATAACAAGAGGACATCAAATCATATAAACATCGATATGAAAATCAAATAGGAACTCTCTACATTCCAAAACATATCCATAATTCTAGATGCAACATACCACATGTATAAGTCCTCTTTGGATCCATTATAATACTACTAGATATATAAGATCAACTCGATCCATCTAATGCATAATCAAACTCCAAGAACAAATAAATCATGATACAATAACATCATGGTCGCTACATACAAAGAAGATCAAAGAAGCCACATTTATTATCAAGACAACATTCAACCAATTTTGATAGTTAGAAATCAAGAAACATGAAGGACCATTATGTGACCTCAATTACATAGTTTGGTCCAAAACATAGTAAAACATCCAATTCTCCTTAGAAAACAAAAATCATAAGATAATTTTCTTTAAATAAGCATAAAAAACCCCAAGCCTCTGGTATACACAAGGAAAAATCAACTTCCAAATCCTTTACATCATTCCTTACATTAGCATAACACAAATATAAACACAAGGGTAACTCAAAATTGTAATAACATAAGTCTAATACAAAAGATAGCATACTTGAATCACAAAATGAACAAAGAAAGTGGTCTTAGAGAGAAAACTTAAAATTCATATAACATTAACCCAATTATTAATATTATAACTTCACCTATGATCTCAATAACCCCATTACAATGATAAGGTTAAAGCATGCATGAACGATCCTATAAGATAGTATTAGAAAAAATATTTCCTATTTGAGAAATCTTATCTCCAACTACCAAAAATTAAAGCACAATGACACCATTTCAAACTATTTAAACAACAATAAACATGTTGGCGACAAGTAGGTGATCATATGTAAGAAACCCAAACTCACACTTCTACTACACTATCATAATGAAATTAACATATAATAAAATTTCATTCATTAAAATACATTTTAATAGTTTAACCAAAATTTCTTTCATAATACTTATAATTATTTATACTTCCTATTCAAGGTAGAATATAATTTCTATATTGATGTACATACACAAAAAAAAATCCTCCTTGAAAATTTACTTAAGAAACATGATAATCATAATGTTATACAACAATAATAATGATTTTTTTTTTCTCAAGACATATAAAAAGATAAACTAATCTCAAAAAATATACTTCTAACCCAAAAAATAAACTCATGAATATCTAAATGTATCTAAAGATCTCATAGCTAATTAAACAACATTATTAATACATTAAAATTCTAAATCTAATCTATCAAAGAAAGTCTAATAAGCCAATCTAATATAATTAACTAAATTTAACCAACATCTAATTTACAAAATAATTCTCATACTATCTTTAACTAATTTGACTTAAGTAGTAACTAAATAAAAATAATTTTGAAGAATCAATTTTCTTTAATATAAAAAAACTAAAAATTAAAAAAGAACCTTCATTTTGAACTAATTTACCAAAGCCATAAGATTCTCTAAAGAAACACAAAATATTGTTAAGGGTAAGAGAAAATTAACATTGGAGAAAGTTCAGACAAGTCAATGTAAATTGACTTCTAAATAAATGCACTATGCATACCTTTTGAGCCAATATAAAAAATTGATAAATAAAAATAATTCAACCCAACAATGAACGAATGAACAAATGAACGATTTTAATGACATCCACGAGACCATGACATTCTATCTGACCATCAAAACGCACTGAGAAAATTATGTATTTCTTTCCATTTTATCTTCGGATATGGATCTTAACCAAGAAATCCGTCGTTTCCTTGATCTTGTCAACTTCAAACAAACTATGCACGTTGTCTGCCTTTTGGATGAAATCATAGTAAGTTCAGATGTTGTCGTAATTTGTGCACTCGGATAGGAAATGCCATTCTATTTCAATAGCTCCCATCCTACAAAATATGCATATCCTCTCCTCCCAAGCCTCTGTGGGCCTCTTCCATTTGTCCATCTTGCACCTAAGGTGATGGGATCCAATCCTCAACTAAGCCAATAAAACCTTGACTTACCTTTAATAGTAGCCCCAAGGTACGCTTTCTTGTCACAATCCATGGTTTGGTTGAACTCTTTTATTTAGTAAACCTTTTTTCTACCAATGTTATTATTCTACATGGCCCTTTGAAACTTTTCTCTAACAAACCTTTTTATGCCCGCATTATTGTTCAAACACTCTTGCACCTTGATGTTCCATTTATCCATCCATTTAATGTTTTTCTTCATCCAAGTTTTCTTCCTATGGTTAAGAGCTTCTTCTTTCAAAATTTTTGGCCATCGTTGGTCATGCATGTTTTTCGTCCTTTTTAAGTAGCTAAGTAACTGATTATCATTGAAGCCTCTAACAAAAAAGCGTTGGCTTCTAACAAACAAAGTTCATAGGGAACGAAAGATTTGACTTTGAGATTGTTTGTGATTAAGAGTTTTTTATCCTCTCTATTTGTCTCCAACCACATTTTGGCATGTCACCCCCCCACCTCACAACCATAAAGGACCACCAGTGTGACCAACAAGCCAAAGAGAGTCTTCTTAGTTTTCTAGTCCCATTGTTCTATTGTCATGTATGTATTCTGAAGCAAAAATGAAGTTTTCCAATTCCTTTGAATCCTTTTTGCTCTACAAGTCTCCCAACTGAGTTTATAATGAAAGTCAATCCCAAGGTACTTGTATTCTTTCATGATTTCCAATGGGTTGTCTTGGAAAAGGAATGTAGTATTCTCTTCCTTTCTCTTTAGGAAAAAATCATGGCTTTGGTTTTGGAAATACTCACCCGCATCTCAACTTCATGGAAAATTTTCTTTAAGGACCTTAAATGATCTCTTAATCCTTGAGTCATTTTTGCTATCAAAATAAGGTCATTAGTGCAAAAGAAGCTTCACCACATACCCTTCCAACTGAACATCCTCCCCCTCTGAGTTATCTAACCAATTTTCAGTTTATTGAAGTATAGCTCGAACAAGGTAAGGGATAAAGGGTATCTTTGCTTGACACCAATGTCACTCCCAAAATATTTAGACATACCATCACTAGTTTTGATTTTGGCTATGACTTTGTCATAGAATCTATGCATCGTTGCTCTATATTCATTTGGGATGCCTGATTCTTTCATTATGTTCCATAACTTGGCGCTAGGCATTGTGTGAAAACAAGGAAACAAGGAAAAATACACAAACAATAAATAATATTCATAATAACAATATAATTAGTAATCACATGCTTTTGTGCATGCAACAATGTCTCGACAGAAAATTATATGTTAAAAAATGCCAAATATTAAAATTATAACCGACCATTCATATATTTGTTATCAATACGTAACATTATAGACTATACTGATGGTTGTTGTCATTATAGATTTTTGTAAAAATTAATAATAACAAGTTATATTTGTTTAACTAATTAGATAAAATCTAAAATGTAGTAAATAAAGAAATCATAAATAATTACATTTAAATGCTATAAAACGAATGTTATAAGGTATCTTGTAACACAAATTGGAGCACAAATTTTTTTTATTAAAGATTTATATCTAACCATTTCATAATTTCCCTTGTCTATATTTATTCTCCATAGTAACAATCTAGCTTTGCGAAATGTAATATAAATCTTCTCATAGATTTATTTTTATTTTTATTTTTTTATAATAATAGAATCACTCTGTAAACCTTATTTAAATTCACATAATCTATTTATGATTAGTTTCCTAACATCTATATTCAAGTTTTATTGAAAAATTATATTGAAACTATTTATGAAAATGCAAAGTGCAAAGTCAATTAAGACCGTGAGGGAAACCATGTGTCTGCAAGAAACACAATATTCCTGTAGTTACTCCATCTTACTAGCTTCATTAACTTCACAACTTATTTAAAAAATCTTCAAATGCTTACTTAAATATTGTACAAATCTACTTAACCTTTTCATATTTATTATAATCCAATCCTAAAGTGAACCTTTTTTTTTGCATGCAAATTATTTTATATATTTAAACGTTTCTATATATTTATTTTTACTAACACATAATTAAAAATATTCTAATTTGTATTTGCCCCATTATCAATTTTCATAGTGTATAATGCTCATTTTCTCTAACTCTAATTGAATCATAACCTTGAATCTAAAGTGAACCCTCGTTAAACTAAATTCAAACATTTTGAATTTATAAAATATTTAATATGTAATGTTAAATAATTAATTTAATTATAATCTTATCTTATAGAAATAAATTAAATTAAATTTATTAAAATTATTTTAAAATAAGTTTATAATTATTAATGATTATAATTTTAAAATAAATAATAAACCAATATCAACAATCTTTCTATTTTATTTGTCTTTCTTACTTTAAATCACTTCTTAATATTTAGAAAGTTAATTTAAATTAAATTATTTTTAAAATGTGAATATGAATCTCACTATGCCAATCATTGTATATTCTAAATTAAATTAAATTTCAATTTCAAAAAATATTAAAGTAAGAACTAGATCCACAAATACTTTCTATATTTTTCTATTTTGATCCAAATCATTTTGTATTAATTTTTTTTTGTATATTCTTCTCCTTTTCTATATTAATCATTTTATTTTTCAACTTTACTCTCTTCTAAAAATGCATAACTAATTTGAATTAGAATTCTCTCTTTAAGATGCATAAATGATTTTTGCTATTCAAGGTCTTCAATATCAAATCTAGGTAATTTTTTTGTTCATTGGAGCTCCTATTGTTAAATCTTATTGCTTGCATATATAAGTAACACACTCTAATTTTAGTTACTATTACATATGTAATTACACATAATCAATAAAAGTAGATTCTCATTACATTTGAATCAAATGATGGTATCCAAATAGGATAGAGTTTGGAAACATAGTTGTCTTGATTTAAACAATTAAAAAAAGAACTTTTCTTGCCTAATTAAAAATGAATAATTTTTCACTAAAATAATATACAATTCTGAGACTTTCTTTTACGTTCTTTCTAGCACCTAATGATTCACTAATATTTTTCTATCTTGTGATTTTTTTTAAAAATGTTGTAAAGAAAATGATTAACTAATTCACAAAAACTTGTCACACAATTTTTTTTTTATAAAAAAAAACTATAACAAAGAAGAGAGAAATTGCACATAAATGAGGTTACGAAGATTTGGGAATATTATTGCACATATAAATGCAAGCACTTGAGATTATGTAGGGAAAATTAACAAAGTACGTAAGGAAGATTATGAAACCCTCCTCATAGCATAGAAACAATATATATCAACCAATCCCCTCATACACAAAATTCCATTGTTTCACTTTGATTGAAAAGTTTGTCTTTATAAACAAATATTAATAAAAATCTATTAAATAAAGAGTAGAATATAAAAAAGAAATTAAAGATTAAATTAGAAATAAAATTGATTATTTTTAGGATCAGAAAATAGAAACCGCTAAAAGAAGATTTATCATCGAAAAATATGAAATTCAAGAAAGGATGACAAATTTTTGGTTAAAATTTGTAAAATTTGGGAGCAAATCTCATAGATATAAGCCTATCAGCTTAAAATAGAATATGTCATCTTAAATATAGATCATTGAACCACATAAACTTAAAAGGCTACAATGGAGAGAGCATTCACGATATTTAAAATAAAAAGCATAATATCAATACAAAACTAAGATGATAATAAAACTTAATTTAACACAATTTTTTTACTACACTTGAATAAATGAAACAAATAAAAGAACAACTAAATGTGAGAAGACATTAATAAAAATACAAATTTAATATGGATAAAGGCCAAAATAGAGAGGGGGAGAGGGTAGGGGAGCGAGAGAGAGGAGAGGGAGGAATTGACAATGTTTGTAACTCAAATTAGCATGTGAAAAATGTCTAATCAAAGTTGATGATTATAGATATTGCACAAAAAAGATTAAAAGAAACCTTAGAGAAATACATAGGAGAGTGAATAAAACTAGATTCAACCATTTGCATGAGCATCCTAATTCCTTTGAAATAGGTAAGAACATTCATCAACACATACTGATGGTCAAAATAAATAGATAAATAAATGTATTAGCATTAGCAACCATGCTACAAAAGAAGTTTGAAATGGTAAATTGATTCTTGTTTGGTTGCATGCTAGGGAAACAGGTTTACCCCTAACATTGTGATAATTCCAAATCTATAAATAAAGCTTTCCATAAGTGTGGCCTAATAAGAATTCACATACATGGAATTATTTTCATTAGTTCAAGTAAAAAAAGATACAAAAGGGCATTCTATACTATTGTGCATGCATAACATGACATCTAAATTATTAGTCACCAAAATAGACAGCCAAAGGAATTCAAATTCAAAAGGATAACACACTAATATCAATTTCCCCAACTATATCAAATAAACCCTAAATATATGACGAGCCTCTAAAATACCATTATTTTGATTACTTTTTATCTTGTTTTTAGCAGTTATCTTGCAAGAAACAATTTAAGACTTTATGGTTTAAGCAAAAGAACTTATGTTTTATGAATATGCTATCCATATGTTAAGACATGGAGATTGAAGTATTGATTGATCAGTTATGCTGTGTTTGCTTAAATCTATGGCTTTTTATGGTTTAATGAAGGATATTACATGTTGATAAGTATTTCCTCATCTATGCTATGTTTGGGTAGGTTTCTTCCTACAGCCATAGGATTTGCAAGAGTGATAATCTGAACATTACCTTTTCTAATATTGATGATGAAATAAATGCATGTATGAAGAAGTTGTTGTGTTTAATGCTCTATAGGTGTTGTCACTCATATTGAAGACAACATTTCAGCACTAAAGTCAAAGCTGACTAGATGATTGATGAATCAGCACAACAATAGATCATGGTATGAATTCTGTTATGGTAGCTCACGAAGATAGTTTCCTCAACTCGCTATATTCCTAGGGAAGTTGAAACATAGTTAATAGCATTTTTGTTATAAACTTTATGATTTGTAATTGATCCTCATTGATGGAGTGATCATAGGAGTAGGAAGTTGTTAAAAGCTTTCCTTTAAATAAATTTTGTTGTAACCCTGAAAGGAGATTCTAAGATTTTAATCTTTTCTTGGTTTTGACCAAAAGAAAATAGAGTAGACTATTTTGTTCAACATAGTAGAATTTTGTTTTCAAATGTAATTGCTTATTATGAATGAATAGAATACAGAATTTAAGTTTCCACCTTTAGACTTGATTGTTTTCTGTTCACTCATCCAAGGGAGCTCACTTGGTGAGTGAACTACTTTGTTAGAATGGATTTCCTTTCTTAGTTTGTTTCATTGTAAAGTAGACTTCTATTATTCCTGCAACCATTGATAAGAGAATCATTGAACTATTCTTGTAGCATAGGTGTTTAGATAGATTTATTGTTTGCAACATTACTCTAAGCTTTAAGGAAAATGTTGTTTCAATTCCTAGCTTAGTTTCCTTGAGCATTCCTTTCCTATTGTAGTTGTAATGAATTAAAGTGGAATCAGAGCATATACTTTGTAGCCACCCTCTCAAGCTTACGCTCCTGAGTTGACAAGTAAAATGAAGTCAATATGTTATACTTAGGAAAATACATGATTCTATTTAGTCATGGAGTCAATGTAAAAGGATTTCCAATCCTTTATTACTAAGATATTTAGCTGACTGACTATTTTTGGCACTATTGCCAGGAAAGGTGTCAATCTAATTCAACCCTGAAGTCATTATGTTAGATTAGATTTTGCATTCTTGCATGCATAGAAGAAGAAACCCCTTTGGGATATTAAATATTCAGGAAGACATTTTTAATCTTGAACCTGAAAAACCTCGCAGCGACAATGAAGAAGAGCCTTTTTGAAAATCCATTCACTGCTACTCAAGAAAAAATACCCTCATTCTCTGATGAATCCTTGCATTTGAATGATCTCTTTGCTGAACCTAAATACCAAGATAATCCACTTGCTCTTTTTATTTATCAAGCACCATTAATAGTACCTCCTCCAGGAATGGCTCAGCCTTAACCAACATTTCTCTTTCCTATCCCTCCTCAGTAAGGTAACCAAAATTTGAAAAATATACCTACTTCTGCACTTCCCAAGTTTTATGGCTTGACCACTAAAGACCTTGAAACCTTTCTCTTTGAGTTTGATATACTATGTAGAAGCTATGACTATACAACTAATGCTCACAAATTAATGTTGTTTCCTTCTACCCTCAAAGAAGTTTCTCTAAGATGCTTCATGGGGTTGGGTGCCAATGTTGTAGCAGATTGGCCTACAATGAGCAATCTATTTTCTCACAAAGTATAAGGAATACCACATAGGTTGGGATTTAAAGGGAGATGACATTTTCAAAATGTCCCAAAAAGATGATGAAACATTGGAAGACTATGTTTCCCAGTTTATGTTTAACCTGCAGCATAACACACAACATCAATTGAATGAGGAGTCAAAGAAACATCTTTTTCTAGATGAAGGAAGCATGGAAGCTCTAAACCTTATGGCAGAGGGAGACATTACTCAAAATACTTGGACTAAGATACAAAATATATGCCTGAACTATTCTAGAGCTACTGTGAAGAAGGGTAGGGGACTTATAGACTTACCACATAAGTCTAATGGCAGTTCAAGGGTATCCAAGATGGAGTTATCTAATTTTCTATCTGACTTCAAGCAATACATCATTAATGAGGTAGCCACTCAGCTAGACACTATGCAAGCCCAAAGGAAGAAAGATGAAGCTGATGCCATGTTGACTGAATACTATCCATATTGTAGAGAAAAGAAAAAGCATTGTAGATGTAAGTCTATTGCAAGTATGTGGACATAATCAATGCCAATTGAGTTCAAAGCCATTGATGAAATTGGAGAGGTACTCTATGTCGCTCAAAGAAGGCCATGGGATCAAAGAAAAGGTATGCCACAAGATCCTCTTCAAAGTTATCATAGTAATAATCAATGGCAAAATTTTCAAAATACTGGTTTTAGTGGAAATCATAGTTGACAACAACCTCAGTAGGGTTGGCAACAACCTTTGAATTGGAGCCTCCAATCTAGTAAATCAACCACATTGCCACCAACTTAGCAACAAGCTCTAATTCCTCCTCTTGTAGCCACTAATACTCCTTCCAAGTAGACCCAACTACCAATTCAATCTAACCCACACCTGAACAATACTAAATAGTAGACTCAATAACAAATCTATGCCATCTCATTTAATGATATTCACCTAAGATCAGACACTACTCTTCTTGCACCCCAAGAACCTATAATAAATGAAGTTGAGGATCCTTCAATTAATCATACAAATGAATCAAATCAGCATACCTCTCGTGCAACCAAAGAACCTCCATTTCCCCATAGGTGATCGAACAAGGCCAGTCCAAGGAGAACCATGTAGTCATTGATTTTTTTATTCAACTGAAATAGATGATAGTAAAAATACCACTACTAGATGCTATCAAAGAAGTCCTTGCCTATACTAAATCTATTAAGGAAGAATGTAGTAAGCAACCAAGAAGGAAGAGGAAAGATCCAAAAACCATTCATATCCTAGGATAGTTGTCTAACTTAATACTGGAGAAATTAGTTGTACCCAAATACTCTGACCCTGGGAGTCCTATAGTTACAGTTATCATTCATGGCATCTAAGTTCAAAATGCTTTGGTTGACCTAGGAGCATCTATTAATGTCATGACAAAAGAAGTATTGTCTTAGTTGCATATTGTTGGCCTTAGAGAAACACCCACCATCCTTCAACTTGCCGATAGTTCCACCATTAAACCAGATGGGATGATAGAAGATGTCATAGTCACCCTAAATTCTTGGAAGTATCTGGTTGATTTTTTTGTTCTCTCCCCAAAAACTAATATGGGAGGATATCCTTTAATCCTAGGAAGACCATGGTTAGCCACTACATATGCTTATATAGCTTGCCAATCTAGGAAGATGACAATATCCAATGGAGTTCATATCAAGAACCTAACTTTATACTCTCTTGCTCAACCATTATTACTAGATGACCAAGTAGTTTGGCCAAATTTGGGTGATGATGATCCAGAAGCCAATTTCATCCATTAGTTGATGATGATAGGAAGAGAATCATTCATAGCTGATCGAGAAGAAGATGAAATAATTTCATCCATTATTTTGAATGAATATGGAACAAAATCTTCAATGTTTCCTCAAGATGAATTTATTTTAGAAATCATTGTACCACCTTTAAATCCATTCAATCATATAGAAGCTTCACAGTTCCCCCATTCATTATTACCTCATGAGATGGATTCTTCCCTCATTGCTCAATTATTCATGGCAGATAAAGTTATTAAGATAGAAATTGGTCTAGGTAAGGAACTGAATGTAAATAATGCCTTATCACACTCCCAACAAGAAGAAATGTTGCAATTACTATAGGAAAATTAGAATGCATTTCCTTGGGATTACATGGACATGAAAGGATTAGATCCTATGCTCTGCACTCACAAGAATTATATTAGTCCTGACTTTAAATCTGTTAGACAACCTTAGAGGAGAGTTAATCCTATCTTAAAAGACATTGTTAAGAATGAATTGCAAAAGCTCTTAAGTGTTGGTTCTACATACCCCATATTTGATAGTCAGTGGATCTCACCCTTGGTCATAGTACCCAAGAAGGGAGGAAATGGTGAGATTGTGTAGATTATAGGGAGCTTAATTTAGTCACTAAGAAGGACTATTTTCCATTACCATTTGTAGACCAAGTCCTTGAGAACCTAGCTAGTAAAAAGTATTTTTCTTTTTTGGATGGTTTTAGTGGCTATAGTCAAATTCAAATAGCCCCAAAAGATCAAGAGAAAAAAACTTTTACCTGCCCATGGGGAATGTTTTCCTATTCAGTATTACCTTTTGGCTTGTGCAATGCCCCAGCTACATTCCAACGAGCTTTCATCTATATTTTTCAGATATTTCTACTAATTGTATGGAAATCTATATGAATGACTTCACTATTTATGGTGTTACTTTTGAAGAAGCAAAATAAAATTTAGAAATAGTACTCAAAAGATGTCAGGACTATAACCTATCTTTAAATAGTGAGAAATTTTTTATAATAATGGAGGAAGGGGTAGTTCTAGGTTATTTCATTTCATCAAAGGGCATCCAAGTAGACCCAGTAAAGATTGAAGTTATCAGTACCTTGCCGACAGTAGAGAAGTAGAAGGATGTACAAAGTTTTTTGGGACATGCTAGATATTATAGAAGATTTATTAAAAACTTCAGTCAACTTGCAACACCTCTATACAATCTGCTAAAAAAGGACTCTAAATTTGTTTGGAGTATTGACTGTGCATCATCCTTCCTATAGCTTAAGGAAGTTATTACCACAACGTCTATTTTGAGAGGACCCAATTGTGGCTTACCTATTCACATTCATATGGATGCCTCAGACTATGCTATAAGTGTTGTGCTGGGACATAAAGTAGACTCTGTTGAACATGTCATTTATTTCATCAGTAAGAATTTGTAAGGTGCAAAATTTAATTACACAGTCATTAAAAAGGAATTACTTGCTGTCATTTATGTTCTTAATAAATTCAAGTATTACATCACTAGAATGAGACATTTGTTCACAATAACTGTTCTGCTATAAAATATTTGGTGAACAAACCTGCAATATTAGGAAGATAGACTCGATGGTTATTACTCATGCGAGGATTTGACATCACCATAGTTGATAAACCTAGTAGGGCCAATGTGGTAGCCAAATTTCTCTCTCAGTTGCATCTCCTTGATGATCCTGCAACCATTGAGGATAATTTTCCAGATGAGTATCTTTTTCTATTAGGCACACAAAACCCTTGGTATGCAGATATTGCTAATTACCTCACCACAAGAAAAATGCCAGTATATTTCTCTACCCAAGACAGAAAACTACTAGCAGAGAAGAGCTTTAAATATTCATGGATTGTTGGGTTTATATTCTATATTGGTCCTAATTAAGTCATGCGTAGGTGTCTAAGAGAAGATGAAACATATGATGTCCTAAAGTCCTACCATGATGAACCCTATGGAGGTCACTTTATAGCCAAAAAGAACAACCTTCAAGATCTTAACAATTAGGTATTATTGTCCAAGATTGCACAAGGATGCAGCCAAATATAAAAAGAAATGTGACAAGTGTCAATGAATGAGAGAACCCACTAAGTTAGATGAAATGCCCCTACAGCCTCAAGTAGTGGTCACACCCTTTGACAAATGGGGGATTGACTTCTTAAGACCCATTGAGCCTACTTCATAAGGAAAATCTTATATTTTGGTGTGCACTAACTATGTCACCAAATGGACAGAAGCTAAACCCATGAAACACCCAAGAGACATCAATGTGGCAAATTTTTTATATGAATCCATTTTCACATTGTTTGGTGTTCCTAGGCAATTAACATCTGATCAAGGGACTTAGTTTACATCAAATTTAAATATTGCTCTTATGAAGGAGTATACTATTAGGCATGGTAAGTCATCACCTTATCATCCTCAAGCTAATGGTCAAGTTGAAGTTACTAATAGGGAGCTGGAATCTATTCTAACTAAGATTGTAGCACTTCATAGGAAGGATTAGGCGACATGCCTTCTCGAAGCTCTCTGGGCTTATAGAACCACCTGGAAATCCACAACTCCTTTTACTCTATTTGAACTTGTTTTTGGTAAGTCAGTCATCATGCCTATTGAATTAGAATACAAAACATTGAAGACTACCTTGGAGCTCAAGATAGAACTCAATATTGCCCAACAAGATAGAATCCCGAGTTTAAACAATCTTGATGAATGGAGGAAATCTGCACTAAATAATAATGAGCCCATTCAACACCAAAGGATATAGTGGAATGATAAGTTTATCAAATAGAAAATGTTTGTTGTAGGAAATTGAGCACTCCTTTATGACTCAAGATACCAGCACCATCCATGAAAGTTCCAAACACACTAGTTAGGACCATATGAGATTGTTGCATAATTTCCAAATGGTGCAGTTCAATTATCTACCATTGATCCCATTCACTTCAAACTACTTGTCAATGGGCATTGCCTCAAGCTTTACCATAAACTTGCTAGCCATGAAGAGTTCCTACAACAATTCCAACACAATGAGGATATTGTCATTCATATAGCCACTGAGTTTGGGTCTTCTACCCTGACTCCTACTAGTTCTCGACTCCGATCAAGACATTCACAATAAATAATTCTTTTTGAAGTACTTTCTTTGCATCCATTTTACTTCCACTTTTCTCTCTTCCATCTTACCATTCCATCCCATCACTTTGTCAATTTTGATGATCATTTTAGAACACCTTTCCTGCAGTAGTTGCTAGGTACCTTCCACATAACTCTTCATGTATTTTATTCTATTCAAGCTTAGTTACAGTTTGGTATTGTTTTTGTTTATTCACTATTTCTTATCTTGAACTGGTGGGACCCATGCCTTCATTTGGTTGGAGGGAGGGGAATATTTAAATGATTGTTTTTAAAAGTTGATTGTTTTTAAAAAGCATTTTTCAAATAACATGTACCTTCAAAGTGCATTGAGATGACTAGAAATAAGTACATAATTAATATCACATGCCCGTGACTTGCCCTTCTACGATTGTGTCATTATGAAATTAAAGACATTAAAAGAGGTTATTTAACTTTTAATGATGATTTGCAACATGTTTGGGTGACAGGCCTATACATGCACAAAAATATGAAAATTGATGCAAATGATATATTGTGAGATATGGTGCATTTAACTTCAAATCATACATGTCATTATTCTGAAGCCATTTTTCTAAAAAAATAGAACCAATGTTGTAAGCCTTGAACATCAAAGTTTTTCTATAATTTAGCTGCAATTGACCATGGCCGGCAGTATACAAAGAAATGATCCTATTGATCATCAAGTTTTGTTGGGGGATGTAGCCACCTGTGAAATGTTTAGAAGAAGGGGATGGCTAGATTATTGCCTCAGCTTGAACGAATTTAATGAAGAAGTAGCTCTCCAATTGATGACCACCTTAAGAGATGAAGTTGCAGTGGTTAAAGGTATGAGAATTGAGTTCTCAAAGGAAGTGATAGTTGAAGTCACTGGGTTGCCAAAGGAGGGTGAAAATTGAGAGAAAAAGTTTGATTTGAAGACAACTAGGGAACAATTTAGCATACACTAGGACTTGCCATTGGACATTGATAAGAAACAAGGAACTTTGAGGCAATCCTTGCCAATTGAGTTTATTCAACCTATTGCATTTATCATTTGATATTTCATGTGTGAGGGATGGTACAAATATCTGCATGCCCTGTATTTCAAGTTGTTGGCTAACTTATGTCATGATTATAGATAGGTAAACCTCCCTAACTTCCTATTCAATATTATTAAGAAGAAAGCTTCTCTAGTTCAGCCAGGAAGTGATTTGTCAGTCTCTCACCATGGTTTGATAAAGTTAATTGTAGAAAGAGAACTAAACAAACAAGCAATTTTTTCATGGGAGGAATTCTTGCAGATGAAAGAGTTAGAACCTAGGTTGGTTGGCCCTAGAGGCTAGTGGGTAGGATGAAGGGAAAGAATGTCCACAAGATTATATAAAGTTGTCCCTAGTGCTAAGAATACTCTTGAAGCCTCTCCCTCTAGTCTTAAGCCAACTAAGAAACATATTTATAAGGCTAAACCTGCCATTGTTAGAAAGAAGAAAAGAAAAGAGGTAGAAACTACTAGTGCTCTTGAAGCCCCATCATTTGTTAAAAATAGGTCGTATGCTAAGAAGGATAAAGATAAAATTTTGGAACCTAAAGTAGAAAAGCTAGAACAATCAAATGAGGAGAGTAACCCTAATGAACCCTTGCACACTCAAGAAGAGGAAGACCTAGAAAAACCTCCTAAAGTGCCCATGATAGAAACACCTATAAGGAGGAAATGAAAGAGTTCCCAAAACCTGTCAACACCACCCATGAGGTGAAGTGCAAGACTCTTTGAGAGTAGGGTTCCAAAGGTCTCTATTCCCATAATTACTCCTGAAGTGTTTGAAAGTGAAAAGGATCCCTCTCTGAGGGAAAAATTGCCACAAACCAAAGTCAATAAAACTGAGAGTAAAACTCATAATTTTCCACCTAAAGCTGAGTGTGGTATCAATTATGTGCTTATTGTGAGTGTGAAATGCGAGCCTCAGATTTTCACAAACACTTCAACATGGTCATTACCTATGAGATCATCCTGGAATAAACATTGGATCATTTATCTAAAAATTCTAATAGAGAGACCTATTGCCTTCTAACTAGAAGGATTATGTCTTTGCTCTTAGACTAAGAAGTAGGCAACCAAACCTCTAGAATGAAGGATTTATGTAGCTAAATGAAATTGCAATTAATCTAGATAAGAGATGCAATTATTAATCTAAGAAATGAAGAAGTGTACTATGCTAAATGGATGCATATTTAAAATCTAAATGATATTACAATGAAAGAAATAAAGTTATGCAAATGTGAGCAAAGTGAGTAAGAATTTCAGCATAAGTTTGACACAAATTCTAAAATTCAACCTGTGTAATGAGGAACGTAGAGCTTCTTTTATAGAATCCAAGAAGTGATCGATGGTCGAGATTAATAAGAATGGATGGTTAAGATTGAAGGGGAGAGCCAGTCATAAAGGAAACTTCCTCATGAAAAGTGAGTTAACTAGTTGCCTTTGAGTGATAAAAGGAGTTAACTGGTTCCTTTTTGAGTGATAAAAGGAGTTAATTGGTTCCTTTTTGAGTGATAAAAGGAGTTAACTGGTTTCTTTTTGAGTGATAAAAGGAGTTCACTGGTTCCTTTTTGAGTGATAAAAGGAGTTAATTGATTCCTTTTTGAGTGATAACAGGAGCTAACTAATTCCTTTTCGAGTGATAAAAGGAGCTAACTAATTCCTTTTTGATTGATAAAAGGAGTTAACCAATCACCTTTTGGAGTGATAAAAGGAGCTAACTAATTCCTTTTCAAGTGATAAAAGGAGCTAATTGATAAAAGTTGCTAATTGATTCATTTTCGAGTGATAAAAGGAGTTAACTGATCACCTTTTTAGAATATTTAATTTAGTAAAATAGAATATGACCTCATAAAGGGATAACTTTAACTAATTGAATAATTAAATTCAATATTTAAAAAGAGGAGATATCTTATTAAATTAAATACATTTAATTCCTTTGTATATTAGATAAAGAGGTAATTTTAATTTAATTAAAGTAGAACACTTATAATTAAATTAAATTAAATCAATAGGTTTATGTAGCTAATTTGAGTCGATATTTAAGAATTAAATAAATAATATGATTAATGCAGATTAGGATTTTCTACATTTGACACCTAGGTCAAGTAGCAATTATCAAAATTAGAATTGCCTAGTAAAATAGGACTTAGGAATAATTGAATAAACCAAATCTGGTTAATATGGCAATGTGCCAATTTTGGGGTATTACATTTGCCCCTCTTTGAATGAATGTGCGAGCAACATGTTTGATTCAAAGAAATTAGAAGTATAGATCAAGAAATGAGATTGGTTTTGAAATTGATGATATAGAGACCAATTGATTAGCTTTTAAAGGTTATCTCTAGAATGAAACTTAACCTTAAGGGATCCAGATAAAACACCTAGATACCAAAGTTGATTGCATAAAGATTGTCAAATTTTATAGAATTATTCCTAGAACAAGACTCAGCTCTCAAGTGTCGGCATGTAGGATGTCCTGATACCTGTCCATTAAAAGATAACAAGATTAAAGATGATTCATAGAATTATCCCCAAAATGAGGCTTAATCCTTAGCAAAAGTTAGGATTATCTCCAGATCAAAGCTTAATCCTTAGCAAGAATTTGGAATTATCTCTAGAATAGAGTTTAATCCCCTAGAGTCTAGATAGAACACGTGAATATTGATCCATAAAAGATAGTAAGATCCAATCATGAGTCATAGAATCATCTTAAGAATGAGGCTTGATTCTCAACAGTTAAGGTTTAGACTATCCCAATATTTGTCTATTGAAATCTGACCATAAATGTTATAACATGTGATTAGCTGATCAAAAGATGAGATAGATAACATAGATGCTAGATAGAAGGAAACAAGATGCCCTGATTGATAAGATGTCGTGAGTGATGAGGACATAAGATTTAGATTGAGTTGAAATTTATATTTAATGATGTAATCATCCTGCCCCCTCGAGAGCAAAATCAAAAGATGACACACCAGAAATGTGATGTAGCACAATATGTTAAGAGATACTAAAGAAATCTGAGGTTGAAAAGAACATAAAAGAGATCATAATGATCAGAAGAAATATAGAAGAGATCAAAGTGATCTAAAGAAATATAGAAGAGATCATAATGGTCAAAAGACTATAGAAGAAATCAAAATGATCTAAAGAGAAATTAGAGGAGATTAGAATGATCAAAAGAATTTAGAAGAGATCAGAATGATCTAAAGAAATATAGAAGAGATCATAACAATTAGAAGAATTTAGAAGAGATCACAATGATCTGAAGAAATATAGAAGAGATCAGAATAATCAGAAGAATTTAGAAGAGATCAGAACAATCTAAAGAAATATAGAAGAGATCAGAATGATCAAAAGAAACATAGAAGCCAATTTGAAGTGATTTTGAGTTCTAAAAGATGAATTTTGACCAAAATTTGACCAAATTTGACCAGATTTGACTTTTTCCAAAAATTTTGGAAAATTTGAAGAAAGTGTGATTTGAAAAGATTTCAAGATTCACAAAGTATTAGAAAAAAATGGATTGCACAAGCATTCAATTTTGTCGGTCCCAAAATTTTAAAATGTGATTTTGAGTTGTTTAAGTGTATCAGATTTCGAATTTGATCTCGAAAATGGATTCAAAGTAGTCAAAGTAGCCAAGAGGGTGATTAATCAATCATTTGTGCAGTCATGAAGAAGCTGACAATCCCACATCACAAAGGATGCAAGTAAATCAATGATCGAACTTATGCAAGCAAAATATCCAGTGCAACCCTATGCTAGATGCAACCTTAAACTAGATGTAACCCTAAACTAGATGCAACCCTAGGTTTGGTTACCAAGCTTCAAAAAATTTCATCACTGAGCATATAGAAAAACCCCATATGTCATACAATTCCCATCGATATTGCAATCATAGAAATATGAATAGGACATATGTTCTAGTTTTGTTGGGATTAAATGTAAGCATTCGAGGCACAAGAAGCTAGAATGACCAGAACATTTTTCCCTTTTAATGTAGCAAGTTAACATAAGCATCAAAGTATAACCACTAGGATGACCAGAATGCTTCTTGCATGCAAACACACCAGACACATGGGAGATCCCTCTTATGCTAAGTAATCAGTAACTATTCTATCCGCAATGGCCCTTGTGTCTGTAACCTGAGACAGAAGTTGCCATATATAATCGTAGTGACTTGTATGTTCACTTAGTAGGATGAGTATCAGTATTTACTGTAGCATAAAGAGTTCACTCCAACAAGCAAGGAGAAGAACCAACCTCATTGATTTATCCATATAAAAGGAGTCGAGGTACACATGACCATCCAATACAAGATGGAGGCTCTTATAGTGGACACCCCATTTATATGTATGCCTTAGATCATTGGAACTAAACCACAAACAAAAAGAAAAGAAAAGATCATGCCCCCACTCCTTGCTTCTCTAGTCGAAAATGACATCATCGAGTCACTCAAAGAGACATGATAAAGAAAAAGAAAAACAAACAAAGAAAAGTTCAGCATATCTCAAATAGATTCAACATTTTGAGTTCATTTTCTGTGTTGTAGGATTGATGTCAAGTGCCAATATTGAATCTTGGTAGGAAACTGAGTGACAGTAGACAGACACAATTAGAATAACTGGTGACTGACATGAGAGAGATCTTCCATGAGAGGAATCTCAATAGTGACACGAGCGGTAGTAGGCAGACACAGTTAGAACAATTGGTCACTAATACATTTGGCATCATTTTGTGATGGCTATGTCACAATTATGATAGAAATGTGTTGCCACTATGACAGTCATAAACATCGCTATTTTTTAGTCACAAATTACGATGTCTATCCTATACTATCCCAATTGTGATGCCTATCTGTCACTATGCAACCACTTTATTGTGATAGCAACCCCATTGCAATGCATGTGGCTGACATCGCAATTGCGATGAACACCTTGGCAATTGCGATGGCAGTTGGGGGTTGTCGCTATAGCAACCCTGTCGCAATGCTTGTGGTTGACATCGCAATTGCGACAGACACCCTGGCAATTGCAATGGCAGTTGGGCATCACCGCTACAACAACCCCGTCGCAATGCTTGTGGCTGACGTTGCAATTGTGACGGACACCCTTACAATTGCAATGATAGTTGGGCGTCGGTGCTACAACAACCCCATCGCAATTCGTGTGGCTAATGTCACAATAGTGACAGAGAAAAAGTAAAAAATAAAATAAAATTTGCTGGCTTCCAGCTACGTCAAACCAAATCAAACCTCCTAAACCTTGTGTAACTTCATTTGGTCACATCTTATATTTGAGCAGGTTGGTGTCTTATTGGTGCTCCTTTCATTATTTCATGATATATTATTATCAGGCCATCCAATCAGCTATAGGACAAAGATGATTCTTGAACAATCAAATTAGCAATACGATCGATCTACATTGTAGTTGGACACTTGGTTTGAGGTTCATCTCATTGATTCCCATTCATCACAGGATCTTTATCTGATTAGACCTCGATAGAAAACATTGAGATTTCCTGAGCCCCAAGCCCAAATTGTGCAAGCTTCAATCTTCACATATCATAAAGCTTGTATATAGAGTTGAGCATCTTGTAGCTAGAAGCTTCACCTACATTAGCTCTTAGATGGTGTGAGAATGCTCAGCTCTATATACATGCTTTATGATATGTGGAGATTGAAGCCTGCATGATTTGGGCTTGGGGTTTGGGAAATCTCAATGTTTTCTGTCAAGGTCTAATCAGATAAAGATCTTGTGATGAATGGGAATCGATGAGATGAACCTCAAACCAAGTATCCAAATGCAATGTAGATCGACCATATTGCTAATTCGATTGTTCAAGAATCATCTTTGTCCTATAGCCGATTGGATGATTTGATAATAATATATCATGAAATAATGGAAGGAGCACCAATAAGACACCATCCTGGTCAAATATAAGATGTGACCAAACGAAGTTACATAGGGTTTAAGAGTCTTGATTTGGTTTGATGTTGGAGGTAGTTGAGAATGGCGTAGCTAGAAGCTTCACCTCCCTTGTCTCCTCCCTTTGCTTGACTCCTTCTTAGGCCTTAATATGTCATACTTATGTTGCTTAAATCATTGAGTACTGACAATTTTGCTAAAACTGATTCCTTACATTTCTTTTTTCAGAAGCTTTCTTATAAAGATAAACTATGATAGAAACAATCTCTTGAACATGCACACACTTTTCCAGCTATGGTGGACTAGGAATGTGCAATATATATTTTGTGCACTACAATATCATGTAGTGAAACCGATTATACAAATATAGAAGTAGTGAAACCATGGAAGCAAAAGCCAGTAAAATTGGGAGGGTTCAATGAAAACAAATATTATGAAGAAAGATTGCAATGATGTGGCATTAGATTGAATACATCGATATATGTAATTGGATCAAAATTTTCTAAGATGTGTAGCATCATAATTTTCTAAGATGTGCATATTGATCTCATCATTATTTATTTAATTAACGTTACTTGAATGATTTGAACAAAAACTTACACAGAATAATAAAGCTACTTTGATTTTTAATCCATGTCACTCAGGTAGAAGAAAAATAGAAAAACTTTCTTTTTTAATATGTATAGCATACCTGAAATGCACCCATAAAGCCCCATCTCAGTTGATTTGTTGTCAATCTTGGGATGACAAGAGAAATTACTGGCATAGTAGGCCTATACTTTGCAATCAACCTAGGGAAAATAAAACATAAATATTGTGTTGTGAACTAGAATGCGTAGATGTCTTATCTGTATATCAAAAAATCAAATTCAGATATAGAACAAACCTTAATTGCATCATGAAATTTATTTGAAAGTTCCAACCATTTTTGCTGCCCTTCTGTTGAGACCTTTCTACATTCTTCCTGTCAAAAATAAAGCCCAACCATCAAACTATCATGATCATACTTTAAAAATTTACTATTTAGCTTTTGACTTCACATTTTAGAAGTTAAATCACAACAATAAGAAAAAAAAAAAATGTTTTGTGAATTTCATGAACACCCCTAAATCCAGAGGGGCATGCTGGGGAAGTAATTTGTTCCCTATCACCTTAGAACTAAAATAAGAAACTAGTTTTTGTTCAAAAGAAACATTGAGACCATAAACAAACATAATGAAAAAATAACCCAAAATTTAGATATTATAATTTATTATTATAGTTTGAAATAGAAAAATTTCATAACAGCAAATGATTAGGGAGCTCCATGAAAGTTGGCTTACATGTGCTTTTAAAAAAATGTAATTTCATATTAGCCCTTTGCAACTTTCACTAAAATAAATACACAAACCATATCGAGATACAACCCAAGCTAACTTCAGTAAATAAACAAGAAATAATGTTTAGGAAAGCCATGAATAGTAATAGCTCTTTTAAATAAAAGTTGCAAGAAATAGCTTATATAAAACACCCCACTAGGAAGCTGTGGTGAAATTTAGAAAAAAAAATGAGCATACAAATCTAGTTAGGACAGGAACAAGAAGATAGTTGGATCAAAAAGATTAAACATTGAATCCATATTGCAATATCTCAGACTCTCTTCGCACAAGCAACAACTATGCTTAGTGAACTAACAAAGGGCCCATTCGATATAAAATTCAGAGAGTATGGGTGGGAAGATTTGGAACTTGGAGGTAAGCTTTGTATCTGACCATGAACTCATGGATACAATTGATTTGAAGCCCAAGAGTTAGATATATTTGTCAAGAAAGATATCTAATATGATCAAATCCTAATTCTCTTTGCTTAAAATAACCTCTTCCAAGCAGCGGCATATTCAGATAACATAGTCCCAAGACAGTGTTGATCAAGGGCTTCCCTAGTTAATTATGATAATCGTATCATTGGTGATAACATAGTCCCAAGACAGTGCTGAGATCCAAGGATGCAATAAAAAAGCTACAAGTTTAGAACTTCATGAAAGTTTAAAGCATGAAGCCTTAGATGCCTAGGAAAACAGTCTAAACATAGGACAAAATAGAGAAATATTTAGTATCTTATTGAGCTTCACTTTGTTTCGAGAATAGTTTAATATTCTCTACTAAACAGGGCCAACCACGTGAAGATGGAAGCTCATTTGGCCCCACCCCCCTCCCCCTAACATCACTCTACATTCCCTGTTAACATCTAACACTCATTCATTCTTTCAACCATTAATAAAATGTAACATTCAATCAATATCACATGATAACATTCAATCAATATCACATGATAACATTCATTAACACATTAGATTCATTAACATGCAACATTCATCAATATTCTGCATTAACACATAATTCATAAACATTCATTAGCACATAATTAAATTCATTGAGACATAAAATTCAGTCATTATCAATTAAGGTATGTAGATGACAATCATTTCTTTTTTTTTCTTTCTATTTCTTTTTTCTATGTAAGCTCTAAGAGGAGCATCAATGTCATCATCAATTCCCCCCTCATCAGTTGTTCTATTCTCTGTTCTTGATGATCTCAAATTCCTATGCTATTGCAAAGGAGGGTCCTCTGCAATAACAAATAAAAGAGTTAAATTAAAAATAATTTATTATAATTGTTACAAGTATTTAATTATTTTAAATAACATAACTGTGGCGCTCTTTACTTGATCTGATCACATCATTTTTTTTGGACTCAACGTCAACACGCTCATGAACATCGACCCCTTGATCCTTTACAACTACTATACAAAATGTTACGTTAATCCAAACACCAATTGCAATTACATATAAAAAATTTAATAGAAAATGTATACCTCCACCATTGGGATGCACATCATGCGAACCTTCAACATCCATAGATTGTGTAGAAGGATTGTCAGGCTGCATTCCAACATCCTATGCATTGTTATCATTGCTTGTTTAAAATAGATATACTCACTTTATATTGGAACTTAACATCAAATAGACTAATTGGTAAAGTATTCAATTTGAAATAAATTTCATTTAGCTTATTTACTTGTGGCTCAGATGCATCATTATTAGAACCTTCCACACTGATTTTAGCTCGTAGCCATTTAGCCACAACTCTATAGCCTTGTTGGAAGCCAATTCTCTTATCCTCTTCTATGAGGCATCTCTTGAACTCTGAGCCCTGCATTTTTGCATGGTATGGTGAATTTTACTTGCATTGTTTCATCAACCAATGGAGGGTAGTTAAAATATCAAAAGGAAATACAAAAGTTGCCAAAACACTTGGTGTCAAGGTTGGGTGTATGAGGCCTTGAATGGTACAAGGGAGAAGTAACTAGTATGCAACCTTATGTGATGAGTTGGGTCCATGAATTAGAGTAGTTGTAACAGTAGATTAGTTCCTTGTTTGAAGGTGAATCAAGCCTTGAATGTTCTTGTGGAGAACAGAGGATTGAGATGATAACTTGAATTTCTTAGTTGTTCCAAGGTGCTAGGAGTTTGTTGGTGCTTCCAAAGTGTGTTACTCTGCATCATATATTGGTGTGGAGGAACACTGAGATCCAAATTGAGGATCAGGAGCATAGACAAGCTAGTCTATCCTGGAATTTCCCATCATAATATATAAAAAAATTGATACAATTTTTCATTTAATAATACTTACAACTTGTGCTTGAAGTTTCGAAAAACCACCAGAGCCGAGCATGTGTGTCCCATGGTTTTCTAGTCTTGCCTTTGTTGCCTGTAATGTGTCAGGCAATCTATGAAAAGTTTGAAATATGTTAGATAGTATAAATATAGAGGTTAATTAGTACATAATTACATTCTCAACAATGTCACATACCTTGCTGTACTCTCTACTGGTGTAATATTATTTTTCTTGTCAGCTTTATACTTTCCATCCAAAATTAGAGCCTGCAACTCAACCTTAGGAACATAGGGCGGACGCTCGTACCTGGGGTTATCCTGTAAATTTTTTCTGTAATGGTCCCTAATATACTTCAAACATGAACTAGCTTTTTCAAGGAGCTTGTTTCTCTCAAATGCACGAGGTCCAAAGAGTTGGGTCATGCTCTCTATAAGATCATCCTTCAACTTTTTGTCTTGGTTATTCCACCTTTTAAGTAAAAAAAACATGTTAGACTCATAACTGAAGTGAAGCTACCTTTAATATAGTTCAAGAAATGGATGAAAAGGAAAAATATTCTAGCAATGATATGAAATCAAAATAATGGTTTGGGGTTTTAGTTAGGATATGATGTTCCACCAGGTATGTAGGGTGGGCCCAAATATTTGCAAACACTCATCACCAAGTTTTTTACAAAAAACATCATTCCCTACAAAACAATCATGGGATCATTAGTCGATGAAGAGTGATCAAAAACTAAATTACTATTATATCACTATAGAATAATAATAACTTTAAAGTACCTAGAACTTTGGCTAATTTTAATGGAATGCTTTCATCGTCATTGACAATCAATATGACATCCTTCACTGTTCTCATACTAGGAACATAGGAACATCCAAGAAATGATGCTGTAGCTCCTATTGCAAAAAGTTTCATAAGTTTCATAAGTCTTTGTCACAAAGTATAAAAGAACAAATGATAATTGATGTTAAAAAGTTGTAAAAAAAAAACTGTTTGTTGCTGTCATAAGACAGTTATGAAGGGCAGTCGGTGTCCAATGAGTTTTTGTTCAGTTTGATGAGTTAGTTAGATGGGAAAAAGGCTTGAAAAGCAAGATCTTTATAAGACACAAGTGTTGTAGTCGATAAAAGGGGTGTGTGTGTATGAAGAAAAGATATAAATAAAAGAATTCTGCACTTCACTATCATAGGGACAATTTTCTAATTTGCAAGATTCAAACTGGTAACTCAATAAAGTTCTTGCCATTCAAAAGTTACTATTTTGCCTCTTGAAGAGATTTTCATGTTTGGTTAACTTTGTGCAAGGGTTTTTTAAGTTATTCTCAAGAAAAACTACTTTTTAGATCTCTGATGTCATAGGAAATGTGACAGTCTGTCACTGTTTTGAAGTAATTTGGGAAAATGTGTCTCTCCCACTTTCTGTGATTAAAATGTAACTTGTGGGAGAGGTACTAAGGCTTGTAAATATGATGACCTTAACATGATTTAGATGCAGGTGACAGTGAACAAAGAAAGGAATGACAGGGTGACTGTTGAACCAAATAGTGAAGGTGCATTTGCAAGGCACCACATGGTGAATATGATGATCTGAGGATTGGAATGACTAAATACTTCTTGAAAACATATGATAGGGTTTTTTTTAAAGTGTTTGAGCCATTAGAAATATTTTATAAGTTGATTTAGGGTCTTTTCTAAGAAGCCCTAGGCTAGAAACCCTTACAGGGAGGGTTTGATGGAAAAGTATCTAGAAATGCATGGAGGGTTAAACAAGTTGAGGAATCTTACTATTTATTAGATGTCTTAAGGTTGTGTAAAGGTTTGGGAGGTTGATAATAAGCACAAAAGGTAGTTGCTTTGTTAGGCAAGGGCTAATTAGGCCTAATTGATTGTAGAGATGGCCATAGAAGGGTTCATCAGTCACAAGTTGAAAGGTTGATATTTGCAAGGGTTTAAGAACTCATTAAAGGGTATTTGAAGAGGTGGAGAAGTTACCATTGTGTTTGAGAAATTTGGAAGAAAAATGCAATTTGCTTGCAAGACAGGGCTAATAGTTCCCAATGAAAGGGAAGTTGAAACATGGACAAAGTGAATTGAAAGTTGTTCAAAATGAATCAAGGTAGTGAACCTATTATAGAGGAGTGTTTGGTTGATATCCTAAAGTCAGGTACTTCTTATTGATCCTTGAGTTGAATTCTAGTTCCTTGGGTGGATTCCAAGACATTGTTGAATCCTCGAGTAACTTATGAAAGGTGACTATTGGGAAGACAAAAAATCAGATATAGATCAGAGTCAATAATTACAACATAGTTTTGGAAATGGATATATATATATATATATATATATAAATTGAAGATGATGAAAGAATTGATTACTACTAAGGAAGATCAAAGCAAGACAACTCCATTTATCATGAAGTAACTCATACACATTAGAAATGAAATCATACTTGATGTAAGTTTATAAGGCTCATCTGAAATATCAACTACATCACTGTAGATTTATTATCCCATTAAACATTCTATGAAATAAAGGACATTATATTAGACACTTATTTCATCAATAAATGCAATATTTATTCACACCTCATTGCATGATCGGACACATGAATATGGTGCAGGGCACCTAACCTAGGAGGTAGGGGAACAAGTAGGAAACAAGTACCTAGGAGGCAGGACACCAACGCACTCCATGGAAGGGTGGATTCAAGCAATTTAGGAAGTTTTAACAAGGTTTGGTCCATACTTTAGTAAGTTGGCCCATGTTTGGTAATGTTTTGTAATAAAGGCACATGTAAGGCCCATTAGCACTTTGGTGTGGTTATAAATCGAGTGACTCAAATGGGACCAAAAGGCCTTAGAATAGGGTGTTTGAGTCAATATAGGCCTAGAGAAATGACCATGCACTTGTTAAGTTCATTAGACTTACTGATTTGCAAAAAATGCAAAAAATGCCTAAAAGTTGTTGACAACTTTTAAAATGCTGATCGGTAATTACAAAAAGTTGCTATTTATTTGTTTCATGGTTGGAAATGGCTATTTGGTTGTTACAATGGTCATATAGGCCTACAAATATGTCATTTGAGGTCTTAGTTGGAGGGAGAGATCAGGTTGTAGCAGATGCTTGGAGAAAATGAATAAAAACCTCTAATTTACTGGTAAAATTGTTGTTACAGTGGGTTGTACAGTACTTTCATGATTACTCTACAAGTAGATTAGTGGTGGATGTGTGTTTAGAAGGTTTTGGATTTTATTTGATTCAATTTTCAATTGTGTGTTGTGAGTTATTAGCATTTTTGTCCTGAGAGGTCTGAATAGCCCTGTTTTCTAGGGCTTTGTACAAATGCAACCCTAACTTGCAAATCCACCAGTGGAAATCTCTGAAACTGAGGGATATGCAAGTTAAGGGACCTTTCTACATGATTCTAGGAGTTGGAGGCGTGGTGAGTAGGGAAAGTATTTTTCCAAGCCAGCCCTAGGTCAAGAAAGACCATGTGCTTGACTGGTTTTTGCTGTTATTGTGGTGACCGTCATGTTTGGAGGCACTTTTGATCTATGTGAGTGCTAAATTTAGATTAATTGAATGTGTTTAGGATTTCCATAAGTGATTGGGGTCTTGGGAACCCACCTAGTCCATCCTCGAAGCCCTAGCCTAACTTGGTCAACTAGGCCTAGGTACCAAGAAACAGTTTGGAGGGTGCTAGAGCAAGATCATCCTAGAAGCTTTTGGGATTCTAACAAGTGTCTTAAGAGGTGCCTAAAATAGTGGAGAAGTCCCTATGCCATAGAGGGATAGTTGGTGAAAATACAAGAAAACAGATTGGAAAGGCTACAAGGATTGTAGGCCTAGAAGTGCAAAGGATTGTTGTGGATTTGGTAGATTCCAAACAAACTGAGGATTGTGGTTGGACTAAAGGTCTTGGTTGTTTTCACCATTGCTTGTGTCAGTGAGTGAAGTTTTTGAAGTGGATTTCCCCATTTGGGCTCAGCAGTTGTGTATACCCGTGTGGGTAAGGGGACTTATACCAAGTCCTAGATCTAAAAATTGGATTGTGAAAGCCTTCTGAAGGCTAGTAGAAGAAGTGGCTGCTAGACTTTGCATCAAAATATAATTGTGATAATATAATACAAGAGAAGATAATCTTCAATATTAAAATATTTCATAACTAAAGATAGCTAATTGAAGTTTGACCTATAGCATAACCTTGTATATCCAAGCTATGAATGGAGTCGAGTTCTTATGGTTTGGAATCATAAAATTGTGAAAAAGTTTAAATGTTGAGTGACTACCAAAGGGGGGTCACTACAATCTACATCGTAAACACATAACACTTAAACACATAACAAAAGAGAGAAAAAGAGGGATTTGTGTACCACTAGATGGTGCAACAGTCAATGCATGTAAGCTGCATGTTGTCAACTCAGTAGTCAGAAAGAGATTTGTGGTTTTCCTAGATGGAGGCGGCATCGTCATAGGATACAATTGATTTGAAGCTGAAGAATAAAATTGTTAGAGCATGCATAAATATAGAATGTGTGGACTAGCATGGACAAGATTGTTAGAGCATTAAAAAAAAGGATTGTTCGAGCATGTATTGTCAATGATTATGATCATTCCTATATATTTAGTGGAAAACACAAGTGGGGAATGGAACATGTGATCTACTAGAACCACCTGTTGCACCCTCATCATGGGAATGGGGCTTGAAATCATGCAAAAAAATCTATAAAGACAACACATCCATATTTTAATTAATGCCATAAAAGAGCATAACATAAAAACCATTATTTAACTCTTGTTATAATTAAAAATTTCATTAACACTTACTTTTAAGGTTTCAGAGGTGTGCAACAATTCAGATCCCCTATCTTTTATTTCCTGAGTAGTAGGTTTTATGGTTGCCAAACGTATAATTTATTTGCCAATTTTCTTTAGCATGTTTTTAATCGAATCGATTGGGTCATTGGTCTCTGCTAAATCAATATAGAAAGGGTCCTCCTCAAGGGGGGGCTACTGAGGGACTATAGGTTCCTTTCCCTCCCTCTGACCACTGGCCCTCTGTGACAAAAATAGTATTAGTATTATCAAAATTACTCCAAAAAAATGAAGAAAACAACATTAAAACAATAACATTTTTCTTCTATCTAGTTTGCACAATTACAATGAATATTACTTGCTCATGTGTAGATGAGCCAGGAACATGACCAGCATCCCCTCTGGGTGGTTGCTCCATATTGTGCCCCTGTGTCAAAGATCAAGTATAAAAATGTTAGCCAAAAATTTATTAACTAAATGGTATGTTGGAGTCATTGATTAGAAGTTGGTTTAATAGTATATACCACCCCCATGATAGTAGCCTCATTTGTATCTATTCAGTTCAAATTGTAATCAATAAGAAGCTCTTCCCCTACACATATTGATTTTATTGCACAGATGAATACACGATTTCCCTCACGTGCCTCAAATATTCAATTGGGTTGCTTTATAGTTGACCCAGGTCATGTACTATTTATAAAACTCACAATATTCCCTGTTGCTTTTGGCCTTCCATCAATGTATATAGCCAGACTTTTACTTTGATTATTGTCTTGCTGTTGTATATAATTTTTCGAGAGGGCATACCTATGCATACTTTTTTTTATATTGAACAATATGCATCCAACTTTTGTAATTGTAACATGGTCCAACATACTCCATCAATTCAAAACTTTTTTGTAAGACACCTTTACGCCGTCCATAGAAAATAGGCCCAAACCATGTAATGATGATGGTGCTATGCAATATATCCTCTCATTAACGCAAAAATCAGTGTTTATTGTAGGAAGTTCCTTGGGTACCCAATGTTTTTGTAGATGTTGGTGCCTCAAGGGCACCTCGATGTCGCCTTCCATCTCATCATCATAAGAACATGACCCCCCTTGAGGAAGGAAAAATTTCATGCATTTATTGAATTTCCTTCTAGTCCTTTGACCTCTAGTTAATCTCCTTGTTCTGGATAAACTGCATGTCGCACTTTCCTCTTCTATTCCTATATTTCCCTCACTTAAGGAAGACACTTCTGAGAAATACCTATTCATTGGTACCTACAAATGGGAGAGATCTTAGAAGACATCAATCTTACTATTGATAAGTGTATTAAATAGACTATCTATAAGGAGTATTAACTTATACTTGTCGATCCATGAGACTATGCAAGATGCTCCTGAAAGGGGTTCAGTTTCCTGCAAATGTAATTCAATTATCATGAGCATAATCACATCATAATCATAATCACATCCGTCATAAGAATCACATAAAAATTAAAAACATTAAAAGGTACACAATATAACACTTAAATCAGGCTTACATTATAAGCCTACTAGGGAAGTAGGCCTAGTGAAGGGATAAAACTAGGTTTTTGTATCAATTGATGAGTTGAGGGCTTAGTCACTTTGGGGACATGCTATTTGAAGTTGTTTGATTTGCGTGTGAGGTGGAGGAAACACCTAGTTAAGGTGAAGTCAAGTTTGGCACCTATTGAGGCATTGTGAGCATTTGATAGTTTGTTTATTAGATTGCTTGGATGAATCCATTGGATGGATTGAGGGACATTCATGGGATTATTCCAAAGATGTAGAACCTAAGATGGCATAATTATTTGGTGTGCACTCTGATAGGTTATGGAGTTGGCTTGGATCAAGGAGAGAGATCTTATGAAGATGCTTTGTTGGTGTTGTGAGAATACTATGGAAGTCCCTCTTGTTATGAATGATTGCAAGTCCACCTAGGGTCTCTGCATCACCTATAGAGGCAAAATTATTAACCAAAAAATTGGGTAAGCACTTATATTATGTTTTCCCTATGAATTTTATTCTAGGTACAACCCCCTTTTATAGATATTTAATGAATTCCCTTTTCTAAACTAAACACTTACAAATGCTTTTGACCTGAAAGAAAATAAGGCTCAATACATTCATGCATCAATATGTGTTTTAAATTGTTTTATTTAATTAATTTAGATTAATAGTTAATTTAGATTAGTAGTATTCTATTTGTAGTTGAAACTTGTAGCTTTTAAATAGATAATGAATAAACTATGTAACCATATAAGACAAATATATTTCTATGAAGAAATGTATATTATATAGATTAAGGAATAATGTCATACCTCTAAATTTCATCATCATCATCATCCTCGTCATCATCATCATCATCATCATCATCATCCTCACCATCATTGTCGTTGTCATCGTCATTGTCGTCCTTGTTGTTGTTATTGTTGTCATCATCAACATCATCATCATCAACATCAACATCATCTTCATCATCATCATCAGTAGCAGCATCATCGTCATTATCATCATCTTCTTCTTCATAAAAATTTGTATCAGGAACGTCATCCAATAACTGTCGATTGTGATCACCATCTACATCATCTTCTACTTCTTCGGTATCTTCTTCTTCCATCACATTATACTTTATTGGCCTTCCTCTCGGTTCATTTCTAACATTAAATGACCAAACTGGTTTATGTGGAACCTCTGAGTAAAATACTTGCTCACATTGGCTTGGAAGAACAAAGGGCTCATCCCCAACTGGCTCAAATGACCTCGTATTAACCATTGTAAATCCATTATCATGTTCAATAATAGTTCTATCAGGATCATTTGGATTAAGTCATAGCCTATACCATTTGACAACGAAGAGTACTAATTTGAAAGAACGAAAGTCACACTCAAGTATATCATCCAAAATGCCATACTATTGATTTTTAGACTCTCGAGGATGTAAGTCATTTCTAGATGAAATATTAGTCACTTGAAAGACTGTTGTTGATTATTTTTACACCCCACCAAAATTTAAATTTTAAATTCTTACCTGGCCTACCCATCGGCTACTTGCCAAATTTATGATATTTTAATGCCCAAGGTATTTAATGTTTTGCCTCGTCGGTGTGCAACTTTCCTCGCTTTTAGATCTTCCCAGATCAATGTTCGATGCATTCTCGCATTATCAAGATACGAGATGTTTAAATAATGTGGGGATCCCCCTTTTTGACACGTGGATAAGTGATGTCATGCGGGGTCTTCGCCAAGTTTCAACAGCAGGTTACAGCACCGGAGGGCACTATGGCGTTATCGAGAAATTGGTTCTTCTCGCCGTTAGCAACATAATGCCTTGGCGACATGTGGCAGATGGGTCTGTGTTTATTCTATGGACTGTAGGATGAACAGGTGGTAGTTGAGCTGGCAGATTGGTTGGTGCCCACTTCCCTACATTTTGAGCTTTGTCAAACCTTTTGAGAATGCGAGAAAGTGGGTTGTTGATGCGTGTTCCAGGTGATGTCACGATGTATGATCATGCAGGTCTAGAAGGTACAATTGACAGGCACCGTTAGATCTAAGAAGATCAAGGGCTGGCACTTCTTCACATTATGAAGTTGCAAGGAAGTTAAAAAATGTGGGGAAGTAGTTTGGCGATGCTTTTCTCGTTGACGTCATGGCCCACTTTCTCAGAAGATATCAACAGGTGGCTTGTCTTTTGTGGCAGCTATCAGGTAGGTCAAAGTACAAAGGAGGATCTTATTGGCCCACCCAATTGACCAGACATGCAGTTCTACAGATCTCTGTGCACTGTCAGATCTTCAAAGATCAAGTGTTGAGGCTTTCCCGCATTATGGAGATGCAAGGAAGTTAAATATTGCGAGAAAGTGGGTGAAAGGCACGTGTCCCAGATAATGTCATGACAGATGTTTTCAGAGGTTCAAAAAGTATGAATTATGTTCACTGTCCGATGCAGGGAGATCAAAGGCTGAGGCTTTCCTGCATTATCAAGTTACGAGGAAGTTAAAAAATGCAAGAAAGCGGGTAGCCGCCACATGTATCTATGAGACCAATTTCTCCATGAATCGCCAGTTAGATGCCAGATGTTTTCCAGTGTGGTATGGTTGTTGAGACGGATGCCAAGTGTTTCATGGGTCCTAAAGGTTAAGGAAAAAGCGTAGTATTTTGGTGAGTCCTCATGATTGTCAGATCAATTTAAATCTATGGTGGGCACTATCTCTCTATGGGAAAGTGCCCAAAAGATACGCATGGTGACATAGCGCCTAAGTGACACATGTCCCAGTGGGTCTTGTGTGGGCAGTAATAGTTAGTGGCTGTCAGTTAATGTAACCATCATGGTTAGGGGTTAAGAGGTTGGCACCGTTAGTAAAGAATGGAGATGGTCAATTCAGAGAGACTTTGCAGGGTGACAAAAAGATAAAAGGCTGTTGGACCATGTGGCTCTTTCTGGTGCCAGGATTTAGTTGACTTGCTGAGTTCACTGATTTAGGTGCTCAAGAATGAAGAAAGTCAGGTTATCTTGTAGATTTAATCTCTGCAATCAATCCCAACCACCCAGAAGTGAATGCTGAATGTGGAGGAACACTCTACCACCCTGATCCAATCTATCTACTTGGTCAGGGCACAATTATGGCACCATTGCTATCTTCTCAAGGCACTTTTTTTGCAACAAAGATCAGATTTTCTTCAGATCCCCATGATTGTTCCCTATGGGACTTGATGGCGGTGGTTGCAGGATAGTTTTGGAGGGAAAATCTCAGTTATGCCTGCACTATAAAGGCAAATTTTTTAGATTTTGTTAAGGGGATCCTTCTCTAACTTTTCTCTATCGTTGCTCTGCAATTTCAGTGAAAAAATTCCCTTTGCCTCTGAACTGAATGATATTCTACCTTATCTCCTTCAACCATTGGTGTGAAAGTGCAAGAACTCTTTGGCTCTCACTTATATTCTATAGAGATCTGTAATCTGCATGACTGTATCTCCTTGTGTCATTCATCTTGGATTTTCTGATCTGCATGTGATTATTAGATTAAGGCAAGTCTGAATGTGTAATATCTTTAGTTTCATTCTAGTTCAATAGTGCATATATGGGCAGAGATTGGTTTGAGAACTCTATTTTGGTGCATTACCTCTTTAGATTAGATTAGGTAGATTTTCTTTCATGCTCTCCTTCTCTCTTTTCCTCTCCAAGAGTAGTTAGGTGCATCATGATAGTAAGAGGAAGCTGGCCTTCTCTAGAGACTCAACCTCACAGTTCAAGTCCCATAGCTTGGAGGTTGTTTCCATGTTTCACTAGGTTGTCCTCATGCATAGGCTTTGGACAAGGGTGCAAACCTAAGTGACAACAATTTTTGGCACGCCTGGTCAGAAAACATCTCAAAAAACTTCAAGCCTACTGGTGTCAAAAGGGAAGATTTCAAGACCAATACCGAGGAGATAGTACTAGTTTCAATGTTCAAGCCTTCAAGAGGGTCATCCTTCAAAGTACTTGGCAAATCTGAGTTTCAATACATATCTAGTTCCAGGCCAAAGTTGCAGTGATTCATGCCTAGAGCTAAAACAAGGGCATCTTCTAGAGGTAAGTTTTAGTATCAAGAGCTTTCATTTTCAAACCCTAGAAGAAGGAGGACCAGAATATCTTTATCACCAGTTAGGAGTGCAGTAGTAAAAAATACCCCTACAAGATCTATCTCTACTCCTCTTGTTGTTAGATCTCAACCTAGACTGCCACCAATACACATCAATAGATCACTTGTCTATATGGCGTTGCCTAGAGCTCATACTTTTGCCACCTTTAATGGTGGGAGTCCTCTCTTATTAGCCCAACGACATGACATACCAGGAGCTACCCTCAAAAGTCTAGCAGAGTTTACTAGTGAAACTTCTATCTCTCCCTCAGAACATGTTCAAGAGGTTGCAAATGTCTACAATATCCATGGTATTACAAAGGATGATGTTGCAGTTAGGCTCCTAGTCTCATCCTTGAAAGGAAAAGCACTACAATGGTATAGAGGTTTAGCTCATGATTCTATAACAGATTGGGATGGATTAGTAGTAGGATTGTGCAAACATTTTGAGGATAAAAGTGATTATTTATCACTTCTAGAGTAGTTGACTACTATAAAAAGAGCCCCCCATGAATGTATGACTAATTTTAATTATAGATTTCAAAAGATATGGGATAGAATACCTACTTTAGTGAAGCCTAGCCCTGGTAATGCCTTCTTGCATTATCTTAGAGCTTTTAACAGTGATATTACCACTACAATCCAAACTATGGGAGGAGATACCTTGCCTAATGCTTATGACATAGCAATAAGGGCAGAAAATATATTGATACAAGGAGGTAAACTAGCTCCAAGGCCTCCTATGCCTTTCTTCCCCGATGTTCCAAACCATCAACCAACAATGGCTCCCCTTCCCAAAACTTCTACATCACAACCCCTTGTCCCAGTCCCTCAAACTTCCACATCTTCAAATGGGATAGATGAAGTTAAAGAGATGATGCAATCTCTGATGTAGAACATGGATAAAAGAGAAAATAACCTAGAGAAAAGATTACAAGATCAAGGGAAAAAGTTAGAAGATCAAGGAAAGAGGTTGGAGGATAATTTCTTTATGATGCAGAAAATGAGCAACAAGGTGGTGACTTTAGAAAGACAACAAGCTCAAGGTAGTAAGCCTCATTAATTTCAATATCAAGCTCCTAGCAGTGGTAGGCCTCCAAATCCTAATCATTGGAACAATTATTTTGATTAGAGTAGGTAGGGTGGTCATGCTTCAACCTCAAATGTAAACCAAAGTAGGGCCATAGTCCCTCAAAACAACATGGCCCAAGATTAGAATTTTTGTCCATCCTACAATTACTCCTATGCCTGTTGCATGTGTCAGAAGGCTGAATCTTTTATGGCTTTGATAGTCCAAGAACCTGCAGTGAAAAAATCATAGAAGGAGGACCAATTTAAGGATGCCTCATATGTGAAAAGATAGGGTGATTGCTCTTTTATGAATCATCAGATAGAAGAGCATTGTAATGTAAACCAAGATCCCATTGCTCATAACACTAGAAGCAAAAGGAGAGCTATGGAAGATGTTGTCCCTCCTCCTCCCAATCAGGCCTCAACTTCAAATGTAGTATCCCATGAGCAAGCAGCAAATAATCAATCAAGTACCTTTCAACAATAAAGGAAAAACCATGGCAAAAAAGATACAAGTGATCCTCAAGCTATTCCATCCCAACCTCATACAATCGCAGCTCCCAAATTCTCTACCAAAGCACCTGCTATGCCATTCAGTGTGGTAGAGAAAATGAAGAAAAAAAATGTGAATATCTCCATGTGGGATGCTATTGCTACTATACCCATGCAAAAGAGGTTGTTGCAGAAAGAATTGGAAAGAATTGAACCAAAGGACTAGACACTTAGCATGGAAAGTGCCACAAGCCTAGTACAACTGTCAAGGGAGGTAGAAACAGGTAAAAATGTTAGACCTCCTCCATTCTATGTTTCTCTAATTATAGTGGGTAAACTAGTCCATAATTGCATGATTGATTTAGGGGCTAGTAGTTCAGTGATGCCTAGGTGTGTTGCTGATGCTTTAGGAATGAAATATGAGCCTATTGTTAGGGATGTATTATAGTTGGATGGTAGTACTATCAAGACTATAGAGATCCTTAGGAATGTGGAGATGGCCTTACATGCATGCCCTAGTTGTATTATAACCCAAGATATCTTTGTTGCTAAGGTCAAGCCATATTTTTCCATCTATCTGTCAAGGGACTTCACTGCTCAAATAGGTGGTTACATATCCTCTGATTGGTCATATATGTTTTTTAAGATGAGATATGGAGCCAATGCTTCAATTAGAGCAGAGCCTCAAGCTCTCCATCATACTAAAACCTACACCCCTAATTTCATCAACATGAATTGCCCTATCCTAGAGATGGATGAGAATGACATAGTGAATGAGACCACCACTTCCCTAGCAGAGATAATTAATTTTTTCTTGGATGAATGGGCTAATGCATATCAATTTGACCCTATGTTAGAAACCTTTGAGATAGGTCTCAGTACATATTGTATAGTGGAAAAAGGTGCTCTAGTTCCCAATCTCATGGGTACTAAAGAAGATATGAGTGGGATATGGAGTATGTACTTTGATGGCTCAAGAAATAAAAATGGATCAGGGGCTGGTGTGATGTTGGTTTCTCCTGCACAAGTAAGATATTATTTCTCCTTTAGGCTCCAATTCAATTGCACTAATAATGTAGCTGAGTATGAATCCTTGATTCAAGGTCTCCTACTTGCTCAAAAAAAAGGAATTCAAGCCTTAAGGGTGTATGGAGACAGTGAGTTGGTGGTTAATCAAGTGAGAAATCAGAATATCACCAAGAATGGTTTGCTTAAGTCTTATAAACATAGAGTATGGGATTTTCTTGAAGGTTTCAATGCATTTAATATTCAAAGCATCCCTAGAAAAGATAATACAGATGCTAATAGACTTGCAGCAATAGATGCATCTTATGATGTGCCAGGGAATCTTGAGGAGGAGAAGAAGCAACAAATCAGAGTGGTAGTAAGGCTTTCCATCCCTAACAAAAACATCCATTGGAAAGTGTTTGAGTATGATGAGAAAATTGTGAGCTTCTTACAGAATGAGGCAGAGTTTTCAGACAGGAACTAGTTGAGACTGCAGGATTAGTATGGTGATAAGATCATTCATCTTAGTTCTAACAAATTGCCTAAGGGTCTCATTACCTTAGAAAGTGTTTTTAATCCTGATGACCAAGCAAGAGGCAGGGCCATGAACCTAGCTGCTAATGAAAGTGACTACACTCTAGTCATGATTGCTGATGGAAAATCCTTAAACATGGGGAAGGTATGTTCTGAAATCGAGCAAGAAAATTTTATTCATCTGTGTCAAGAATTTAATGATGTCTTTGCTTGGACTTATGATGATTTAAAGGGTTTTGACCCAAGGTTATTTCAGCATACCATAGATTTAGTTGATGATGTAAAACTAGTAAGACAAAAGCAGAGGCCAATGAATCCCAAGATTGAACCCTTAATGAGAAAAGAGCTATCCAAGTTGATTGAGGCCAATATAATTTTCCCTATCAAGCACTCATCATGGGTAGCAAACATTGTTCCTGTTAGGAAGAAGAATAGAGAAATTAGATTATGTGTGGACTTTAGGGACCTTAACCAAGCTTCCCTTAAAGATCACCATCCTCTCCCTTCTACGGAGTAGATTTTGTCCAAGGTCAGTGGTTCAAAGAGGTTTTCATTTCTTGATGGATTCTCTAGTTACAATAAAGTACTAGTGAAAGAGTTTAATATATACAAGACTGCATTTACCACTAAATGGGGTACCTATGCTTATTGTAAGATGCCATTTGGGCTAAGCAATATAGGTGCTGTATTTCAGAAGGCAATGGAGATGGCCTTCAAAAAATTGATTGACAAGTTTGTCTTGGTTTACCTTGATGATATCACTGTGTATTCAAAGAATGCAAAGGATCATTTTGATCATCTAAGGCAGGTATTCCTAAGATGGAGAGAGTTTGGGGTTTCCCTTAAACCAAGTAAGCGTGTCTTTGCTACTAATCAAGGAAAATTACTAGGACACATTGTATCTGAGGATGGCTTAACCATTGATCCAGAGAGAACAAAAGCAATACTTTCTCTTCCTCTTCCTAAACACAAGAAAGGGCTGCAAAGTTTCCTAGGCAGGATAAATTTTGTGAGAAGATTTATCCCTAATCTTGCTACCACGGTGAAATCTCTTACATCTATGCTCAAGAAAGGTATAATCTTTCCATGGACCAAGGAAGGGAAGGAAAGTTTTGAAGAAATCAAGGCAGCCATAGCCTTAGCCCCTACTCTCATGAATCCAAATTTTGAGAAGGATTTTATTCTTTATACCTTAGGTGGTGAGTCAAGTATCTTTACTATCTTGACTCAAGCAAATGACAAGAGTGAAGAGCAGCCCATAGCTTTCTTTAGTGAAGGGCTTAAGGAATATGAAGATAAGTACAACTACATTGAGAAGCAAGCCCTTGCAGTCATAAGAGCTCTAAAGAAATTCAGACACCTCCTATCCCACAATAAGATCCATTTTTTAGTACCCCATGCTAGTGTGAAGGAATTCCTTTTGAACAAAGATATTAGTGAGAAAAGAGCTAGCTGGATTACTAAGGTAATGGAATATGATGTTGACATTCAGATCACTAAGCTGGTAAGAGGGAGGGGGTTGTGTAAATAGATGTTATCATCTCAAGAACTTGATGAGGATGCTGCTATGATACTAATAGAGCAACAAGAGGCGAGAAATGTGACCCAAGGAATTGGATGGATGACATGAAAAATTTCTTACTAGGCAATGGATACCCTCAAGGATTGGATAGAACTAAAAGGAGACAGTATAGATTATAGTCAATCCCTTATGTTATAGTTGATGGTATCCTCTTTAGAAAATATTTTAATGGAGCCCTATTAAGATGCCTTGATACAGACCAGGCTGAAAGAATGATCAAAGAACTTCATGATGGTCCTGATGGTGGCCACTTCTCAGCTAGAACAACTACAATGAAGATCATGAGGGCTGGTTATTATTGGCCATCTCTATTCCATGACTGTCATAGGTATGTAAGGAAGTATGAAAAATGTGCCTTCTTCTCTGGAAAACAAAGACTTGCAGCCCTTCCCCTTCATCCTATTCAGGTGGACCAGCCTTTTGCTCAATGGGGATTGGATTTCATAGGCCCCATTAATTCTCATTCTAGTTTAGGTCACAAATGGATTCTAGCTGCTACAGATTACTTTACCAGATGGATAGAGGCAGTTGCATTGAAGGATGCCACTGAATCTTCAGTTGTTGAGTTCCTTGATGGAATTTTGACCAAGTTTGGTGCCCCCTTCAACCATTACTTCAGATAATTCAATGTCTTTTGTTGGAGCTCAAATTTGTGCATGGCCAGTTGATCATAATATCTATTTAAGCACATCCTCAAATTATTATCCCCAGGGTAATGGCTTGGTTGAGTCCTCCAACAAGAACCTAATTAGAATCATGAAAAGGACAATAGAGGATAACCAAAGGTGTTGGCATAAAAAGCTAAGGATAGCACTGTGGGCTGATAGGATAACACCTAAGAGATCATTAGGGAACTCTCCATTTGTGTTAGTGTATGGTAGATAGGCAAGGCTTCCAATTTCATTGGAATTCCCATGCCTAGAGCTAGCTCATCAGTTGGAACTAATTGAAGATGATGCCATGATAGTGACAATGGCAGAGCTGATGGAGCTGGAAGAGAAGAGGAATAAAGCCATGCAAACCCTAGAGACACACCACCAGTAGGTGAAAAGGAACTTTGACAAAAGGGCTAGGGTCAAGATCTTCAGGGAGGGAGATTTGGTTTTGAAATGGGATGTAGATAGGGCAAAACCAAGAAGACACTCAAAGTTTGATGCATTATGGAGTGGTCCCTATCTAATTGTTAGTTGCAAGTAGGCCAATGCTTTCCAATTAAGTAGGCCTGATGGTGAAATTCTGCCTATCTCAGTCAATGGGATTAATCTTAAGCTGTGTTTCTAACAGGGTTTTAGGTTCCATGTATATAGTTAGTTTTGTTTTGTTTTCTCGTTTGTTCTCTGTTTTTTCCAAGAAGTGCATGAGCACAAGTTGTCTCTTTCTTAGATAGCCAATTTTTGAAATTTTGAAGGTTGCAAAAGGAAGTTTTAGTCTCTGATTCCAGTTGCAGAGATAGGGTTTCTATGTTTTTCTCCTCAAAGGTAGGGTTAGGGTTTCATAGTACACTGATTCACATTTTACAACTCTGTAGCCCAATGGATGCTTCAGGCCACTAGTCATATGCGTAGCAGGCTTGCATCCTCTGTGAGTCGCCAAAAATGTTGCTTATTTTTGTACCTCGCCAAAATTGAATTTTAAATGCTTACTTGGCCTACCCAACGGCTACCTGCCAAATTTATGATATTTTAATGCCCAAGGTATTTAATGTTTTGCCTCACCGGCATGTAACTTTCCTCGCCTTCAGATCTTCCCAGATCGACGGTCGACGCATTCTCACATTATCAAGATACGAGATGTTTAAATAATGTGAGAATCCCCCTTTTTGATTCGTGGATAGGTGACATCACATGGGGTCTTCGCCAAGTTTCAATGACAGGTTACGACACCGGAGGATGCTATGGTGCTATCAGGAAATTGGTTCTTCTCACCGTTAGCGACATAACACCTTGAAAATGCGTAGCAGATGGGTCCATGTTTCTTTTATGGGCCACAGGATGAATAGGTGGTGGCTAAGCTGGCAGATCAATTGGTGCCCGCTTCCCACATTCTGAGCTTTGTCAGACCTTTTAACAATGCGAGAAAGTGGGTTGTTGATGCGTGTCCTAGGTGAAGTCATGATGGATGGTCATGCAGGTCCAGAAGGTACAAGTGATAGGCACCGTCAGATCTAAGAAGATCAAGGGCTAGCACTTCCCCGCAGTATGAAGTTGTAAGGAAGTTAAAAAATGCAGGGAAGCGGTTTGGCGATGCCTGTCTTGTTGATGTCATGGGCCCACTTTCTTAGAAGATATCAATAGGTGGCTTGTCTTATGTGGTAGTTGTCAGGTAAGTTAGAGTATGAAGGAGGATCTTATTTTCCCACCCAATTGACCAGACATGCAGTTCTACAGATCTCTGTGCACCGTTAGATCTTTACAGATCAAGGGTTGAGGCTTTCCCACATTATGGAGATGCAAGGAAGTTAAATATTGTAGGAAAGTGGGTGGAAGGCATGTGTTCTAGATAACATCACAATGGATGTTTTCAAAGATTCAGAAAGTAAAAATTATGTATACTGTCTGATGTAGGCAAATCAAAGGCTGAGGCTTTCTCACATTATCAAGTTACGAGGAAGTTAAAAAATGCAGGAAAGCGGGTAGCTACCACATGTATCTGTCAGACTTGTTTCTCCATGAATTTCCAGTTAGATGCCAAATGTTGTCCAGTGTGGTACGATTGCTGAGACAGATGCTAGGTGTTTTGTGGTCCATAAAGCTTAAGGACAAAGCACAACATTTTGGTGAGTCCTGACGATCGTCAGATCAATATAAATCTATGTTGGGCACTATCTCGCTATGGTAAAGTGCCTGAAAGATACACATGGTAACATATTGCCTAGGTGACATGTGTCCCAATGGGTCCGGTGCGGGTAGTAACACTTAGTGACTGGCAGTTAATGTGACCATCGCGGTCAGGGGTTAAGAGGTTGGCGCAGTTAGTAAAGAATGGAGATGGTCAATTCAGAGAGACTTTGTAGGGTGGCAAAAAGATAAAAGGTTGTTGGATCACGTGGCTCTTTCTGGTGCCAGGGTTTAGTTGACTTTTTGACTTCACTGATTCAGGTGCTCAGGAATGAAGAAAGTTGTGTTATCTTGTAGATTTAATATCTGTAATCAATCCCAACCACCTAGAAGTGAATGTCGAATGTGGAGGAACACTCTACCACCCTGATCCAATCTATCTACTTGGTTAGGGGACAGTTATGGCACCGTTTTTGTCTTCTCAAGGCACTTTTTTTGCAACAAAGATCAGATTTTCTTCAAATCCCCATGATTGTTCCCTGCAGGACTTGATGGCAGTGGTTGCAGGATAGTTTTGGAGGGAAAATCTTAGTTATGACTGCACTATAAAGGAAAATTTTGTAGATTTTGTTAAGGGGATCCTTCTCTGACTTTTCTCTGCCATTCTTTGCAATTTCAGTGAAAAAATTCCCTTTGCCTCTGAATTGAATGATATTCTACCTTATCTCCTTCAGCCATTGGTGTGAAAGTGCAAGAACTCTTTGCCTCTCACTGATGTTCTATAGAGATCTATAATCTACATGACTATATCTCCTTGGTTCTATGAATGATAATATAAGTGAATACCCCTTTCCTTGTGTCATTCATCTTGGATTTTCTAATCTGCATGTGATTATTAGATTAAAGCAAGTCTGAATGTGTAATATCTTTAGTTTCATTCTGGTTTAATAGTGCATATATGGGCAGAGATTGGTCTAAGCACTCTATTTTGGTGCATCACCTCTTTAGATTAGATTAGGTAGATTTTCTTTCATGCTCTCGCTGTTTGTTTTCCTCTCCAAGAGTAGTTAGGTGCATCCTGATAGTAAGAGGAAGCCGGCCTTCTCCGAAGACTCAAGCTTACAGTTCAAGTCCCATAGCTTGGAGGTTGTTTCCATGTTTCACTAGGTTTTCCTCATGCGTAGGCTTTGGACAAGGGTGCAAACCTAAGTGACAACAACTGCAATTATTCCTAAATCACAAGTTTTCTTCATGTCATCCAATACGTTGACACAAAATTTTTGACCATTACAGAACATAGCCTTGTGGTGTTTAACCTGCAATAATATGTGAAACATGTCAAAATTATTGTACTGTGAGTTGATAAACATACGAGTGATTAATAAATTTGTACGTACCTGGAAATCTCTTAAACCATGTGATAAATCTATTTCCTTTTGCGTAACATTGGAATCTCCATTACGATGAGCTTCTTTAACCAATGAAGATACACCTTCCCATGTTAATGTGCAACCAGTATGTTGACATCGTTCAATCCATACCATCATCCAATCAAGATTGTTTGCAATATACAAATGTGGTGCATCCCACTCTCAAGCACCTATACAAAAAAAAAAAAACAACTTACAACCGATTTATTTTGAAGATTAAGAAATAATTTATTACAATAACATCTTATAATTTATTACCTCTCACTTTTCTCAATGTACCTTTCCCCATCAAGTACTCCCCTTCTCATTTTTTAAAAGGCTTGAGTTCCCAAATGTGATCTACATGGATATTTCATGAAAACTTAGGAAGATATTCAATAATGTACACCATAGTATGGTATACCATATATCCCTCTACCATAGAACCCTCAGGATGTGCTCTTTGTCAAACCAAAGCCTTCAAATATTTCAAGTGCCTCTCGACCATCCACATTGACCTAGTGTGTATAGGTCCACACAATTGAATCTCCTTAACTGGGTGTATCAGGTAGTGTTCCTGTGCATTGAAAAAAGTTGGAGGTAAACATTTTTGCATTTCACATAGTAAATGAGGAATTATTCTCTTCCAATAGTTTATATCTTCTTTATGGATTTCTTTAGATGACAACCACCTACATTAAGAGCTTCAAGTCATAAAAAATATATAGATATGAGACTTTACAAAATAATATACAATATATTACATAGCAAGAAAAACAAATCGCAAATATAATAAATATATACAACAAATTGAACAGATATTACTGCTTACCTCATGTATTTTCCAAGATCGTATATCACTTGTTTGATGTTATTGTTGAAGTGCTTTGGGAGAGATAGAGGAAGCATGTACTGCAGTAATTATAAACCAATCATTTCATTGTTTTCTAACATAACATAATGAATAGTACACGTAGTTTATATATTGTAAATACAAAAGAACATAACTTACCTTGATGAAAGTATGCCAATCATGCATTTTGAGCCCTCGCCCAAATTCACTTTTTTTTAAAATATGAGATTGTTTATGTTCGTAGCAAATCCTGTGGGAAATCAAATTTTTGGTATGACTTCTTTTATGGCATCACTTTGCTGCTCCGTTAATAACCAAGGAAGGGCACTTATATTAATCTGATCTCTGTTGCTATTTGAGTGAATGAAATTCTTCAATGCATGATTGGATTCATGAATGTCATTACAAATTTTGACAATTTTTTCTTTGTCACACCTTCCATCCAATATTTTCCACAATGTCTCTATTATATTCTTTCCAATATGCATAGTATCAAACAAATGCACAATTTGTAAGCGCTCATAGTAGGGAAACCTACTAAATTGTCTAGGATAGCTTTTTAGTCCCTTTGGAAGGTTGTCAGTACTACCTTGACGACCTTCACAATCATCAATTACACAATTAGTAAACAAAAATCACAATAGAAATATATACTTTACAAACATAAACCATTAGGTGGAATGACATTACCTCGATGATTAATTCTATTATATTCGAACTCCCATAGGTGAGGTGTCATTCTTTGTGGCTTTGATGTAGTCTCTTCTTTCCCATTGAAAAGATGTTTTTTTGTACTTTCATAATTTGATACTTATGATTCATATGGAGGAAGTGTCTACACTCATCAAACACCTACTTTTCTAAACTTTTTGAATGACAAGATTTCATCTTTGGACCACAAACTGGACATGCAAATTTTCCCTTTGTTTGAAGACCTACAAGATAATGATATAATTGGATTATTAAATATGTTGATTTTTATTATTAGAATTATCGTGCGCAACTTGAATTCACTATAACATACCACAAAAATGTGTTAGCCTTGGGGCATCATGTATTGTCCATGCAAGTATTGCATGGAATTGAAATTGTCTTTGTCCTATTGGTCTAGACACGTCATACATAGTGAAACCATTCTATAACTCTACCAACTCGTCGATAAGAGGCTCAATATATACACTCATATCTTTTACTTGATATTTACCTATTGAATGAACAATAACATTACATAATTATTGTGACCGTTTTACTGCAAGATTTGTAAGTACATGTAAATTAATAACTATCAAATGATAAGATACTTGGAACAATCATTGCCAAAATAATGTGCTCCCTCTTTATTGACATCCATGGAGGAATGTTATTGTTGATAATAAAAATAGGCCACACCGAGTAAACAGATCTCATCTCTCCAAATGGATTGACACCGTCTACTGCCAATGAAAGCCTTAGATTACAAGGTTCTTCTTTGAAGTGTTGGCACTTTTCCTCTATGTGCATGAATGCCAAACCATCTGTAGGGATTCGAATAATGTCATCTTGAATTTTATTGCATGCATAATAATCCATAAATCAAGCCAAGCTACTACACTTGAATAATTGTCGCATCTGTGGAATAATGGGGATGTAACAAAGAACCTTTTGAGGCACCTTTTTGTTAGTCAATCTGTTCAATATCTACTCATATGACATACAGGGAATTGTGTTGCAAATTCATGTTCTTTATAATATATAATATGATCATTGGGACAAGCATGTATTGCTTCATAATCCATTCTAATATCTTTCATAATAGCAGATAATTCTCGATATGAGCAAGGTAGAATATTTGATGGTGGTAACAGAATCTCTCCTATCAATCTACAACAAAAAATATAAGTTGTTAATATAAACAATATTAGTGGTACATTATTCACCTTTTGCTAACTATAAAGACATACATGACATACCTTAACATACATGACATTATTATGTTGGATAAACCATTCATAACCTTCAAGTTCAAAAACAACAATACAATAGAGAGAAGAGTTGTTTGGGAGTCTTTTTATGGGGGCTCGTATGCCTTCTCAAGTAGAGGTACATCAAGGCTATCATCATCATCATGATTAGATACACTTGGACTAAATGTGTCATGCATCAATGTATTTATACCATCATCTTCAATTGTGTTTTCTGACGCATGATCGTCATCTTCCATGGGATCATTATCTTCACCTTGGATATTCGCACCTCCATGTTCCTCCACTTTGATAACCATATTCTTCAGATTGTTGTGGTTCATATCATGTACTTCCTTGGGGAGATCAACCTATATAAAATTGATTAACATAAATAAACCATGATCATCAACTCATCATCAAGTGATTTCATATGTATATAAATTGTTAAAATGATATAATGAACAACTAACCAGTGGATGATAGTCATGCCCCCCTTCAATGTGACCATTCTCCCTACAATGTCTCTTAACTATTTTGATTAGCAGTCTTCTACGGTTTAAGCCCTTACAAATTTTGCAAAGACAATAACATTTTCCATCACCATTTCTTTTCAAGTTAGACCACAATCTAGTGATTGTCTCCCTATTTGTTCTTCACTTATATTATCTGACATGATCGTTCTTCGTAGGAAACAAAAATCGGGCTATGAAAACTTTCACAAACTAAGAAAAACTGTCAAAAGTACACAAATCTTCTTAGACCTAGTTAAATAATTTAATATTTTAAAAATACTTTCTTTGACTTTATTCCTAAGACATTTAACCCCATCACCTTTTATAACATTCAGTCAATTGCTCTAGGCAAATTTGTGGATAAGATTATTTGTAAAACTTTGAGCAACCACCTGAAGGTCTTATTTCAAGAGACCTTACAACATTAAGCCACTAAAAGAAATTTCAAAACATATAAGCTAAAAGTCTAGTTAAAATATACATTAGATTAAAAAATATACAATTTTCATACCTGAGCACGCGGCTATAACTCGTGCAATAGCCTTCTTTCTTAGCTATAGAAGCTCTCCAACAATCAATTTATACAATCTACAAGGCCTAAAAACAATTTCAAAACATATAAGCTACAAGGCAGGACATATTACATGACATGGAAAAAGGAACAAAATCTACAAGCTTTAGCAAGACATATTAAATGACATCATAGTGCTAGAGAGATCACAATTATATGAGTCAAACATAGTCATGAAAAAGCACATAAATTAGTTATTAGATGCAATTAAAAGATATATAGTTAGATAGGGACATCCATAGGGCATATTGAAGAAATGAAATGGTCATATAGATTTCATATAGGATTTTGAAGATGACAGTGTTCTAAGGCAAAGAATCCATTCATATAACCATAATGACACTAAATGTTTAAGCATGGAAAATCATCAAATACCAAAATAGAGCAGCAATAAATCATTAGCAATAGTATTTTCTTGAAAGTTTCTAAAGCCTTTTCAAAAAATTCATTTTGTACATATCATGCAATCATGGCATTCCATGATACCACATTTCTTAGATGAATTTGTTCAAAGAGTTCATGTGCCTCATCTATATTTCCACATTTTGCATACATGTCGCAATTGGTGTTGGTTCTATGATGACTACTAAGGGGGATGTTGGTCTCAACACAAGAACTAGAGGTACCGTAAAGAAAAATGATAAGTGTGGTGATAAACAATGTCAAGATCATTAGGAACTTTAACAAAACTTCTTCCAAGTGGAATTGGAAGCTAGTAGTACCCTCAATAGAGTTAATATGTGATCAAAATCTTTTAATTATTCTCATGTGATCAATGCATACTTACGTAGCTTTTATTTGATTAGTTTATTGTGTTTTCAAAGTTTATTTGGTAAAAGGTGCTTGAGACAAATTTTACATCCTTAGAAATCTAAAGATTTCTATAAAGGAAATGTTGACAGTATCATATGTTTATTTTCTGATGTATTGCTCCTATATGCTGCACTCATTCTTCTTTATCTGTCTGATCATAATATAAACATTGTTGTATATGTTTATTTGCTGATGTACTGCTCCTTATATGCGGCACTCATTCTTCTTTATCTGTCTGATCATAATATAAACATTGTTGTATATGTTTTGGTTATCTAGTTAGGGTTTATTTGAAGTAGCTAATGCAACAAGACTCAAAATCAAAACATATATTTTGAGTTTTAGCAACATGATTAAGGCATGTTTCTAAAACTCAAAACACAAATGTTACAATGTATATCAGTGTACTCTATTGAAAATGTTCCAAAGAAGCATAAGCATTTGTCTATGGGCAATAACACATGTATCAATCATCTTTTTCATGAAATGGAAACAAAAATATAAATTTATGTTGTCTTATCCCTTAATTTACATTCTAAGAAATCAGAATTATGGATATATCATCACATAACATAACTATTCATAAAACATAAATAGAAAATAATTAACTTAATCGTAGGTCCTTTATGGGTTTCTTAAAGTCGCTACCTGAGCAGTGCTACTATAACATATCTAAACCATCTAGGTACATTAATGAATCACATAATAAGAACCTTAAATATCATTTTCTTAAACTACAAGTTCATTTTATAGCACCAAACCCAAATGTTCCTAGATTCTTTTCATCGTCATCATGTAATGACATAGTTCACTAACTCTAACTATCATTTAAAGATTTCTTATCAATGTATCAAATAACTATGCAACAAAAACAATTACAATATCATCTTATCCTACCATTACAATTTGTAATGGCATAAATTTTACACCCTTGTGTAGAATGCCTTTTTCACATCTAGCCAAACACAAAAACTCACCAACACATGATCCTTGTCATTTACCAACTCATTGCTCAACTCAAAATCCTACAATGAAGCCCTAGTAGGGAGAAATTCATGCAGCGTGCTCCTGTCCGCAAATCTATAAATATGTAAAGGGTTATTAAAATTAGTAGTTTACATCATTATTTTTTAGGCATTCATTTGTCTCTATATCTATATTTATAAATGGCAAAAATGGATTACATTAGTTGAGAGTTTTTAAAAATATGGCATTCCAGATAAACGTAATTGAGTCAAAAAAAGGAATAAAACAATATACTATATTCTTTTTACAAAAATTAGTAGTTTTTAAGAAATCAATTTGGAGGTTTTCAATTACCATGAATATGATTGAGAAAGCCTAAACACCTATATCTTATGAGACTACATATAAAAGGTGTTAGGAATCTACCTCCAGTCAAACAAATTAGAGGTTCCTATAGGATCCTGGGAAAGTATGGAGAATTTTTTTACAAGTTGTTGTAACCACCTTATATAGGTCTTTCTCCTATATTCAATATCTAAGATTTGACCATGTTCAAAGATTTTATGGATGAAGGTGTTAAACAAACATATTCAACTCTAAATGACGAAGACTAGGTGTCTAAATTACCATTGACAAAGGAAACATAGATTAAAGCTATTGTGGATACTAGAGAATCCAAAATGACAAGGCACAAGGTGTAATGGGAAAAAATAATTGATAATGGATCAAACTATAAAACTTGGAAGCCACATGGATGCTAGAGGAAGAAATTAGGAAGAAATGTATTGATTTGGATAAATTTTTCTCTAAGAGCATTTTAGACTTCTTCTCTTCGAGAGTATCATGCAAGAACACCTCAAGCTTAGATTGAAGGCCAAAAATAATTAAGTTCCTAGCAGGGCATAATAAGTATAATAAATTACATCGATAATTTAGACCAATGATGTAATGGAAAACAATATTTTTAAGCCAAAGTTGGCATGGATTTATACTTTAGGACCAACTAGGCAACATTGTGCATATTTGGTCAAAGAGAGTCGAATGTGATAAAAACCATATCATCATGTTTTTCATGATATTCAAGGTCATCATCACCATTTTATATTTTCTGGGGCCATAGAGTGCATATGAATCTTCATATTGCAAAACTACAAAAATGTTATGATGTTGTCAATGATAACATTGAAAATATTTGTGTTGGTCTTCTAGATCCTATTGGCTTTTGGGATTCTACTGGTGCTAAGCCTTCTACAAAGGCTAGAGGTGATTTTCCCAAGGTTTCTCTACCTACTGGCTCTATGTTAAGGCTTGAGGTCCTAGCCAGGGTTGTTGTTTCAACTAGGGTTAAGTCTAATGCATGTTCTCCCTTGGAATTTTCTTCTATTCCTGTATTATCATATTTGACTGCTAGTGTGACTAGGGTTTCTATCTCTGCTAGTGACTAGGGTTTATTACTTGTTACATTGGTGCATCTTTAGAGAGTTCAACCAGAAAATTCACATAAGAAGATTTTAACTTAAAAATTTTCTATACATACCTTTCACTGTAGATCACAGAGATGGATTCTAAATGTACAATGCCCTGGTTTAGCGCCACAGACAGCAAAGATGCATTCTGAAAATACAAATTACCCAAATGACCAAACCAACGCACTTTTTTTTCTTTTTCTTATATCCTGTTTGTTGCAATTGCGACGTTGTCGGGTTATAATTGAAAAAAAAAAGCCAAAAACACATTACATTTGCCTGTTGTTGCAAATTGATGTCACAAATTCACCCCTAATGTATTAGTGGGTGACTGTTGTGAGAGATGTTCCATGAGAGGAATCTCAAAAGTGACACAAGTGATAGTAGGAAGACACAGTTAGAACAATTGGTGACTAACATTGGAGAGATGTTCCATGAGAGGAATCTCAAAAGTGACACGAGTGATAGTAGGTAGACATAGTTAGAACAAATGGTGACTGATGCGAGAGATGTTCCATGAGAGGAATCTCAAAAGTGATACAAGTGATAGTAGGTGGATGTAGTTAGAGAAAGTGGTGACTATCGCAAGAGATTCCTATGACACTATAGGGTGTTGCCCTTGAGTTATGACAAGGTTCAATCCATGGATACATGAGGGAAAGCAGAAAACTAAAGCAAGAAAGCAAATTTACATAAGCCATAAGATGTGTTGTAAGATATAACATTGGGAACAAGAGGTGCCTGTTTACTAGGTTTTCACCTTCTTGGCATAAATTCTATTTTTTCTACCATGATGCTTGTTTCCAAGTTTTCATCAATAGCATTTTTTTTGTTTTTCAATTTTTTTGTATTTTTCTCTTTTTGATTTTTTTTGTATTTTTGAATTTTTCAAATTTTTTTGGTATTACCAAGGCACCTACTACTATGTTTTCACCAAGATAATGATTTTTTTAGGACTTTTTGCAATTCTTAGATTTCTTTTCAGAACATTTAAGTATATATAGAGAGCTTCTGAGATCAAATCAGCTATAGAACCACTTTAGGTGGAGAATGTTGATGGGCTCCTTGGGCACCTCTCCCTCAGCTGTAGAAAGTTGGTAAGCACCAGATCCAAACACTGCAGTGACTATGTATGGACCAAGCCAATTGGGTTTGGACTTGCCCTTTTGTACTCGTTGTTGTTGATTCTTAGAGTTTTCTTTCAAAATGAGATCACCTAGTTGGAAGTCACGTGGCTTAACTTTCTTAATGTAACATCTAGACATATGCTGTTGATAAGCTCAGAGATGATCACATGCCACTTTTCGATGATCATCTAACAATTCTAGCTCTTGAAGTTGAGATATTCTATAGTCTTCATTAGTGATGAGGCCATTCATGGATATTCTCAAAGTAGGAATCTTGACCTCAATGGGAAGTAAAACATTTGCTACATATACTAAAGCAAAGGGCATTGTACCCATTGGAGTTCATATACTTGTTCTGTAAGCCCATAAAGATTGATTAATTTGAAGGTGCTAGTCCCTTCTATATTTACTAACTATGGGATGCAAAATCTTAAGGATGGGCTTGTTGGATGCTTCCACTTGACCATTACTTTGGGGATAGTAAATAGAAGACCAATGTTCCATGATTCTAAACATTTTACATAACTCCTTAAGATCCTTGTTTTGAAACTATCCTCCATTCTTAGTAATAATGGAGGAAGGTACGCCATACCTACATATGATGTAATTCATAATGAAAAAAGCTACAGTTTTTCCATTTTCTATGGAAAGAGGGACTGCCTCTACCCACTCAGTGAAGTAGTCTTTAGTGGTAATGATAAAATTATGTCCATTTGAAGAGGATGGGTGAATCTGACCTATGAGATCAAGGCCCATTGTTGAAATGGTCATATGGTAACAAATGAAATTAGATCTCTATCTAGAGCATGAATTAGATTCCCATGGATTTGAAATTTCTGACAAGACTTAGCATATTTGATTGCCTCTTGCTCCATATTCAGCCAATAGTAACCAACTCTAATAAGTTTATGAGCTAGTGTCAAGCCATTTGAGTGAGATCTGAAAATGCCCTTGTGTACATCTATTAATGTGTGTTTAGACTCATCAGGTTCTAGACACCTAAGGATTGTTTCATCAAGACCTCTCCTAAAAAAGTCGTCAGCAATAATAACATATCGTGAAGCATTATTGATAAGGTGACATCTTTTATTCTGATTTAGATTGTCCGAAATGGTTTGGTCATGTAAGTAAGAGTATATGTGGTGGTAGTGAGATGAGTTGTGTCCTACAATAGATCAAATCATCCTAGATTCGAGATAGTCATAGGCAAGGTAGAGTAATGTTTCCACCAGGAACTCGTGTCAAAGATCATTTTCTAGCATTTATAACAAGGAAGCAAGAGTAGGCATGGCATCGGTTGCTTTGTTGTTTGCTCGAGGAATCTATTGAAAAGTGATAAGAAAAGTATTTCTTCAAGTCATCCACCATGTGTTTATAAGGAATCAATTTCTCATACTTTGTCTAACATACATCATTGACCTAGTTGATTATAAGCTGTGAATCACCAAAGATGTTAAATTGATCCACTCTCCATTCAATTGCAATCTTCATGCCATTAATCAGAGCTTCATACTCTATGATATTATTTGTACAAGGAATAAAAATCTTGTATGCCTTAGGCAGTGAGTACCTTTGTGGTGTGATGAAAAAGAGTCCAACACCTGATCCCTATTGTGTGAATGGACCATCGAAGAACATCATCCAAGTTTGATGTGTAATTATTAGAATTGATTCATTAGTAAAGTCAATGTTGAGTGGAAGAGTAGTCTCCATCAGTGCATTTTCTAGCTGATCAGCAATAACTTGTCCCTTGATAGCCTTTCATTCAACATAATGGATGTCATACTTGCTTAGTATCATGACCCATTTAGCCAATCTCCATGTTAGAGTTGCCTTATTGAGTAAGTACTTTAGTGGGTCAATTTTAGCCACCAGCCGTGTAGTGTGAGCAAGCATGTAGTGTCTCAACTTTTGGGAAGAAAAGATGACTGCCAAACAAGCTTTCTCAATGATACTGTAATTCACCTCATAAGAGATCAATGTACGACTTAGATAGTAAATAGCCCTTTCCTTGTTTTTTTGGTCTTCTTGAGCTAATAAGATACCCAAAGATGTCTTTTTTGTTGAGATGTACAAAATCAAAGGCTTCCCATAGATAGGAGGCATCAAGATTAGTGGATTAGCAAGATATTGTTTTGTCTATGTCAAGCTTTGCTCGCAATCCTAACTCTAGTTATATTTCATGCCTTTATGTAGAGTCTTGGTAAAAGGTTGTGATCTATCCACCAGCTATGCGATGAATCTGTGAATAGATTGAAGTCTTCCTTATAAACCTTTCATCTGACTGATATTATGGGATGATGACATATCCATAATTGCATGGATTTTCTCTGGATCGACCTCGATTCCTTTTGTAGAGACAATGTATCCTAGTAGTTTCCCTAATGTGATGCCAAATAAACATTTCTTAGGATTAAGCATGAGACTAAACTATTCCATGTGATCTAGGATAGGTCCCAAATCTTGAAGATGGGTATTGCATTTTTCACTCTTGACCAAGGTATCATCTACATAGTCCTCCATAGTCTTATGCATCATATCGTGGAAATTGTAGTGATTGCTCTCTGATATGTAGCACTAGCATTTTTCAAACCAAATGGCATCACGTTCCAACATAAGGTTCCCCATGCACAAGTAAAAATAGTATTTTCCTAATCTTCTAGTACAATTTTGATCTTATTATAACCAAAAAATCCATCCATGAGTGAGTACATCTCATATCTTGATGTCATGTCCACTATCATATCAATGTTAGGTAGTGGAAAATCATCCTTAGGACATGCTAAATTGAGATTGTGGAAGTTAGTACAAACTGTAATAAATTTGTCATGCTTAGATATTGGAACAATGTTTGATATCCATTCAGCATAATCAATAGCATGGATGAAACCAACTTTCAGAAGTTTCTCCAATTTAGCCTTGATGAGCAAAGCAACATGTGGATGCATTTTCCTATGTTTTTTCTTGACTAGTTTAACCCCTAGTGTAATGGAAAAGTGATGCATAATGAGGTTAGGACTAACTCTGGCATGTTTGAATATGTCCATGTGAAGTTTATCTTTTTCTCTCTGAAGAAAGCAATGAACTCCTCTTTTTCCTCTGGGGACAATGACCATGCAAGATGTATCATGTGAGGATGTTCTTCCATTCTCAAGTTGATTGGTTGTGTTGGCTCTATCAACACTGATGATCTTTCCTAAAAATGACTAGGAAGTACATCAAATATCTCATATACAAGTGCCTCAGAGAGGTCTTCACCCTTGGATACATCTGTTATTTTTACTTTTTTAGGTTTTGACACTGCCACAATGTGGTTTTCACCATTAGACCTTATATTTTTTTTCTTTTTGATTGTATGATTGAGATATTTGATGTTAGCTTCAGTTATGTTGAGACTTTGTTTGCTAGTGGAAGATGTTACAGGTTCGAGAACATTTAAGTAACATGCAAGAGCATAGTCATTTTGGAATGTAGGAACTTTGCTAGATGCATTAGAATTCTAGTCTATAAGCTCGGGATAGGTGAGTGAAAAAGAAGTGATGGGTTCAATAGCATTCATAGTATAACCATCAAATGCTCAAACAAGTAATTTGAGACCTAGGGAAGCTTCATCCATAAGTGTGTTCAAATATCTCTAAGTTCTAACGTCATTAATCGAAGACTTGATGACACTAGTTGGATAAGACTCATATGACCTAACACTAGATGCTTCACCTACTTTAGGGGAGTTTTTGTAGACGTGAACTTGATCTATATCTTTTTCTATAGTTGCCTCTGAGAGAGAGTCAAATTCATATTCCTTAGAATTTGTGCTACATGGTGATAGACTGTAAAATTCCCCAACAGTGATAGGGACAAACTCTCCTTCATCATCTGAATTTTTACAAAGATACTCAATGTGCAAAGCATGACTAGACTCTTTTGGTTCTTATTGGGTATTATGTGAATTAGTAGTATCATCAAAAGAATCACCATCACCATCCATGGTGCTGACACGTGGTACAAAATCATCAGGTTCAACAAAGAATTTAGCAAGATCATTAGGAATGGGATAAGGATAAGGATCCTCATCATCAACATCATCTTCATGATCATTAGACTCAACTTGTGACTCATTTTCAGATGAATTTTCAGGTTCTAGCACACATTTGTTGATCTCTAGATGGAAGGGAATCTTCTTGAAGCCTAGACCAAATGTATCTCAGTTCCTCCTAGCTATCACATTGACCATATCAATTAGACCATTTCTATTGCATCCAATAGGACCAATTCCCTTGTAGCTAAAGTGTTTCATGAGTTTAAGACTCGAACCATACTTCTCTTGAGTAATTTCACAAGACTATTCTGTGAGGTCCACTAGAGTTTCTTCTTTATAGATGGATGTAGCAATAACTTTGTTTTCACTTTCCTCCTCAAGAGGGACAATAGCTTTGAAAAATGTACCATTATACTTGGTTTGAGGTTTCAACACAAAAGGTCTCTTCACTTTAGAGGGTCTCCCATAATGACAGGGAGATTCAAGAAGAGATGTTAATGATAGAATAGGTTCCATTTGATATTCACCCATTCCAATTTCTTTCAACTTTAGTGACTACTTGATTTTCTTTAGCTTGTTATCATGATAATCTATAGACTCTCTATTAGCAGGTACAAAGTTTGCAACATATTTCATCATGTTATAGGTATAGCTAGTACTTGCAGGTTTAGTGACTTTAGAGCCATGAAATGGGAATTTTACGCATTGATGATAAGTGGAAGGTACAACTTGGTCTTCCTAGCAGCATATTGTAAGATAAGGGAATGTCTAGGACTTGACAAGTGACATCCCTTTTGACAGGACCAAATTAGAGAGATAACACAACAAGACCCAAAGATTTTTCTCTACTTCGTCATACACTTTGATAGTTATCTTGTGTCAAGGATCAATAGACTCTTCAGAATGTTCTAATTGTTTGAGCAAAGAAGTAGAGACAATATTCAAACCAACTCCATTATCGATAAGCACACGTTGGACACATTTTTGGTGTATCAAAACCTCAATGTGTAGAGGTTGATTATGTGGGTGATCCAGTGAATTGTCATCTTCCTCAAAGAACGTCATATAGTAAGGTGAAGTCAGATAACCTACCATAGATTAGAACCTCTCAATATCAAGATCTTGATAGATGCTTTCCTTAGTGAGGACTCTGTTGAGAATCTACCTATGAGAGGCAAGATTTTGAGTAGTTCAAAGATCATGATTTGAGCATTCATTTTCTATAACTCATCAAGTATACTGTAACTAGAAAATTTTGTTCCTTTTTTGGATGGACCAGCAAGAGGTTTATCTTTGTGTTGTTTAATCTCTGGAGCAGAAGGCATGGGGCCTTTGAGTACTAACTTGGCATAGAATGCATAACAATTTTGGCACAAGTTTGTGATGACTCACTATCAGATGTGTTGGAAGTAGGACCCCTTAAGACAAATGGTGTCTTAGGTTAAGTTTTTTCTTGTTTACCCATGATGGTGATAATGTCACAATACTCAATACCTACTAGTTCAACCATATGGACTATCTCATCATCATTGTTAGAGTATGTATAATTGACCTTGTTGTTAGGCTTTGGTTTTGAGTTTTCTCCTTTTTCATATTGAGGGAATGGTTCCTTGAAAGCCTTGTGATCCGAGTTCTTGTTATGTCCATCCACCACGATATCACCATCATCGATTAGATCTTGGATTTTGTGACACAAGTTGATATAGTTACTATTTTTGTGAACTTTGTTTTGGTGGCATTCACAAAATGAATTTTCATTCCACCATGGTGGTCATGGTAGTGGATCATAAGGAAGAGAATTGTCCAATAGAGAAATGAGTTTGTTTTGTAACAATGTCTTGTGAACCACATCCAAAGGTTCATCAAGAGGTGTAAAATCTTAGTTAGGGTGTGTAACCCATGAGTTCCTTGGTTTGTTCTGAGATGTCTTATTGTTAGGAGGAGTTTTCTCAACATTCTTGGATTCTTTGAGATTATCTATAAGATTGAATGTTTCCTTGGCTAGTTTAGGAGTAATGTTATCAACAACTCTGTCATGTACAACCTGTCAACTTTTGTTCACATATCTAGACTTTTCTTTATTAGAGGTTGACCCTTTTTTAATGTCCATTTAAAGGGTTATTTCACCCTTTTTGACCATGAATTCCTCTATTTGAATAGCTTGTGTGACCATGTATTTGAAGGTAAGTGGACCTTGAAGTTGAACTCTATACCCAAAATTAGGTAGAGGTTATCCATAAAGATGTCAAGTTTCTCTGTTTCTGGGATTTTGCATGAGTATTTGGTGTAAAGTTGTCTCTGTCTTTGAAGTAATGTGAGGAAGGGTTCCCTAATTCTCTATTTGAGGTTGCACAAGTCTCAAATGTTAACTGGGTGTTGTATTTTGTGAGAGTAGTGTTGGACAAACAAGTTAGCAATCTCATCAAATGTTTTAATGCCCATAAGCAAGTCTGAGAACCACTCCATAGCCTGACCACCTAGACTTCTTGGAAAGTGATGCATGAGATATGTCTGATTATGCATAAATTCCATAGATAAGGTACCAAACTCCCACAAATGATCTTTGGGATCAGTGGTTCCAAAGTATTTATCATACTTAGGTAACTCAACCCCTCTTGGAAAATGAGGCATGTCTACACTCTTTTCAAAAGGAAATGGACAAAGAGCATCTAAGGTGTATGTTTTTGTAAGTTTTTCTTTATCACACATCATTTGAGCTAACTGGCCTTGCATGATTTTTAGTTGTTTTTGCAATTTGGAAGTCTTAGTTTCTTCTTCATGTGTAACAATAGTTTCAACATTAAAGTGATGAGGTAGCTTGGCTCCCTCTTGGGCAAGTTTGAGAAAGTATTTCTCTTTCTCTTTGTTAAACAAGATTTCCATGACCTTTTCAAAAAATTTGTCTTTACAACATTTCTCAAGATGTTCAAGGAGTATTTCTACCTCTTCTTCATTCTCATCAGTAAAGAGAGGTTCCTTATGTCATTCATCCCTATTTTGATCTTGGTCTCTAGTATGTTCTACATGTTTTGGTTTTGGTTCAACCATTATAGGAATGTGACGAGTTTCAATATATTCTGATTGAAAAGGTTGTCTGAATAAAAATTCAATTGTGTCATTTGGAGATGTTTGACCTTTGCTAGTTTTAGGATCCTCTTGATACAAGGGGTTCCTAGTTTGTTGTAAGTTTATAGAGAATGATCTCTGAACATGAGATGATCTGATAGGTGAGGGGGATCATGAAGATTCCTCACTAGATGAACTAGAGATAGACCATGTATGGATTGAAGAGTGACCTTTGCCATGATTAGTACCCCTAGCTCTACCTCATGTAGGTCTTTTGGGATAAAACACATTGCCACTTCTTGTTGCCACAATAGACAAGGACAAAAAGTGAAAGCTTAAACAAGGACCACACTAGAACATAGTCTCAAAAACAAACCAAGATAAGGGTACTGTATACGAAGTTACTAGTCATCTGAGTAATGGCTAGAACAACCAAAGATTATGACTATCATGACATGGAGTATGATAAGCACCAAAGACCAAAGACAAAGTGAACAAGAGACAAGACTAGTTTATGTGTAGGTCACAAGTCATTAGCTAAGCAAGAAGCCACTATTTGACATTGTTTGGAGACAAAAAATAGATAAAATGATGCAGATAATAGACTAGATTTAGAACGTAGGTTTCATACTATTCTGGATAGATTTTTGTTTGTTTTGGAAAATTCCAAACAAGTAATAAGACCATTATCAAGTTTTGGACAACATTTTGGTTGTTTTGAACAAGACAATTGGTTTTCAGATAAACACGGGAAGCAAGCAGTAGTTTCAAACAACCCAACTAAGGAAAACTAAACTTAGAGGGGTGAGGGAGTCTTGACCTTTAGGTTGTTTGATAGGTTTGCACAATGTTTAAAGACTCAATAAAAAATACACATTTATCCCTAAAATAGAAAATTGGTAGAGAAGGCAAAACCTTTATCCGACAACTTATGTGCATGCGTGCACCTCACACAATCATGTCACCCCCTAGAGGGTGCCCGTGTTTTTGGTGTATTCAAAGGGCTCAATAACATATACACTAAATGAACACCCTTATGGTAGGGTTCAAGTGCATATACCACCTTCCAATGCCCAATTGCATGCCTATGGTGAGTTCTATAGGAGAGATTCTTCCCCCTCCTTGCACAAAGATTATGCCTCCTTTCGAAGGTGAACTGGGTAGCAACTAACTAAGATGTTTTTACTTGGCTTCCATTCATACTAATCCCCAATGGCTTTGCAAGTGAAGTTGAGGCCATCAGCCCACACTAACATCTATAAGTGCACACACTTGACTAGCAATTTTGGGGCCGACATCGGCTAGTGCAGTTTACAGAGCTTCTTCTTGATATGTGATATTAGAATGAAGAAGAGGAAATTAATATGGCTTTGGAGTCTTTCACTCAACAAAGCTTCTTTATTAGAGTGAGGTGGAATCTCCAATGAAAGGAGTGTGCTCACTTGGTTCATCCCCAGAGGTTGGATCACTTCGATAAGTGCTCTAAAGGATTGACTTGGACTAGTGGTTCAAATCTAAGGGTTAAAGTTTCTAATTTCCCTCAAGGGGAAAGAGCATACTCCTCTACCTCATTTCTTCACCCAAACATGCAAGACATGTTAATCATCGAGTTAGCTTAATTGATCCCACCTTGTCCTACTCCAAGACTTTGATCCCCTAAAAGGAAATCATCATCTCTTCGTTAAAGACTTCATTTGAGAGAACCACTAACTTTCTTGCCTCCATCAAATGTTTTCTTTCAAAGGCTTCTAGCTTTTTGATTTACCCTTGGTCATGACCTCCAAGTGGTAAAGAGCATACTCCCAAATTCCCCTATCTTGTACCCTACAAAGTTCACAAGCCCTATTTATACTATGTGTGGAAAGAAATAAAAGAAGACACAACATTTATGTGGGTTTGAAACAAGTCTTCATCATGCGTATCTTTGACAAGCATCCTGCATTCACATAGTCAGTATATATTTGAAGTATTTGGATAAAAGGTGTCTTTGTCAAGCATCCTGCAAACCACTATTAAGCTATTAAAAACTAGAAATCCAAGTGAAAATGCTTTAGAAAAGACCATGAGTCAAATAGAAGCTTAACTATGGGAAAATAAAATTTAACTTTTTTTGTTCTATTTTATACCCATAAAATAGCTTAGAAAAAGTCAAAACCTATGAAAACATCAAAAGTCAAAATGCTCATTACCTGTGAGATCATCCCAAAATAAACATTGGATAATTTATTTGAAAAATCTAATAGAGCAACCTATTGCCTTCTAACTAGAAGGATTATGCCTTTTCTCTCAAAATGAGAAGCGAGCGACCATACCTCTAGAATGAAGGATTTATGTAGCTAAATGAAACTGCAATTAATTTAGATGAGAGATGCAATTTCTAATCTAAGAAATGAAAAAGCATAGTATGCTAAATGGATGCATATTTAAAATCTAAATGATATTACAATAAAAGAAATAAAGCTATGCAAATGTGAGAAAAGTGAGTAAGAATTTTTGCATAAATTTGATGCAAATTCCAAAATTCAACCTGTGTGATGAGGAATGGAGAGCTTCTTTTATAGAATCCAAGAGATGATTGATGGTTGAGATTAATTAGAATGGATGGTCAAGATTGAAGAGGAGAGCCAGTCATAAAGGAAAGTTCCTCATGAAAAGGGAGTTAATTGGTTGCCTTTGAGTGATAAAAGGAGTTAACTAGCTCCTTTTTGAGTGATAAAAGGAGTTAACCAGATCCTTTTTGAGTGATAAAAGGAGTTAACTGGTTCCTTTTTGAGTGATAAAAGGAGCTAATTGATTCCTTTTTTAGTGATAAAAGGAGCTAAACTAATTCCTTTTCGAGTGATAAAAGGAGCTAACTGATTCCTTTTTGAGTGATAAAAAGAGCTAATTTATTCATTTTTGAGTGATAAAAGGAGTTAATCGATCACCTATTTGGGTGATAAAAGGAGCTAACTGATTCCTTTTTGAGTGATAAAAGGAGCTAACTAATTCCTTTTCGAGTGATAAAAGGAGTTAATTGATCACCTTTTTGAGAATATTTTATTTAATAAAATAGAATATGACCTCATAAATGGATAATTTTAACTAATTGAATAATTAAAAAGAGAAGATATCTTATTAAATTAAATGTATTTAATTCCTTTGTATATTAGCTAAAGAGGTAATTTTAATTTAATTAAAGTAGAACACTTATAATTAATTTTAATTAAATCAATAGGTTTATGTAGCTAATTTGAGTTGATATTTAGGAATTTAGGAATTAAATAAATGATATGATTAATGCAAATTAGGATTATCTACATTTGACACCTAGGTCAAGTAGCGATTATCAGAATTAGAATTGCCTAGTAAAATAGGACTTCAAAATAATTGAATAAACCAAAGTTGGTTAATATGGAAATGTGCCAATTTTGGGGTATTACACTTATCAATAACAATAAGGAATCTAAGGAGATTGAAATGTCTGAAGAATTTGAAGAAAACCCTGCTATGCACGACATTAGTGAAAAGTCTACAGAACTCCCTTCAGAAAATTATCCAAAATTTAGGCCTAAAATTTTTAAAAAGTGTTGGAAAAATTGGATCAAGAAGGGTTGGATATATTAGCTACAGCAACCACAAAATTTAGTATGGAGGAAAAAGAGGAAATAGTTGTTTTCATAAGAAAAAATGAGCATTCCATATCATAGAATGTCAACAATACTCATCAATTGGCACCTGAATGGATAGACCTCTTCCATCATGAGCCATTGCCACAACCAGATTTGTCCACACCTTTGTCTATAGGATTAATTTGTTTGAACAACTATTATGGGAAAGAGCTCAATGGAATTTGGAGAAAAAGAAATTAAAGCATGTTATTGATGAGAAGAGCTACCAGTTTAAACAAAGTGCAAATTAGAATGAAGTTCTAAAGACAAGAATTGAGCAGATTATAGGATTAATTCTTGAGCTAATGGAATGTAGGTCACCATTGCCAGTATATGCTTTGTTTCTTGAAGAATAATTTGCCAATTATAAGTTCAATAGAATTGTGGAAGGACTTAATCCCTCTATCTCTACCCCACATGAATTTTATGATGAATTTCAATCTATTCCTATGGCCTTGAAAAATTTACTGTGTGAATTGTATCTTCATAATATGGTTGTACCTAATGAAATTGAATAGAACCTGGTCTTGTATGTAGGGGATATGCAGTTAAGGGAAGAAATGTCATGGATGCAAATAAAAAAAAGCAAAGAACATCAAGTTGTACCCTACAGGGAAAGTGAGATGACAACACCTTTGTTCATGAGGCTAGAAGTCCAATACTCTAAACAAACTTATCTGGATTGGGTTTCTATTTTAGGAAACCCTATAGGACTTGGTAAGGTGAGTATAATCAGAGAGCCAAATTTTATAGAATGGGAACAACATTTATCTCAGAACGTAGAAACAAAAATCATTGCCTCAAGGTAGTGATGGGTTAGAATGGCACATGATTTAAAAATAAGAGAACCCCACTCTCCACAAAATTTGACTCTTTCTACAATAAGGATTCCTTGGTAAATTAACTTGGGGAGAAATCAGTGCAAAAATTGGTTGCCACTAAGGTATTATCCTCCAATCCTCTTGTAGCCACTACTAGCAGTAAATGAAAATACATAAATTCATGACATGTGTGTTGAAGCTTAGCACTAGAAGAGGCTCAAGGAAAATTATGGTTACTTTGACTATGTGAAGAATGAGCCAGGTGAAAGGACACCTAGTGACTAGAGAGTGCAAGATAGGATTTTGAACTTCATGATTGCTAGAGACTAGTAATAGTTCAATTGGGGGGAATGATGAGCCTCTAAAAGGCCATTATTTTGATTACTTTTTATCTTGTTTTCAGTAGTTATCTTGTAAGAAATAGTTTAATACATTATGGTTTAAGAAAAAGAACTTATGTTTTATGAATATGCTATCCATATGTTAAGACATGGAGATTGAAGTATTTATTGATCAGTTATGTTGTGTTTGCTTGAATCTATGTATTTTTATGGTTTAATGAAGGATATTACATGTTGATAAGTATTTCCTTATCTATGTTATGTTTGGGTAGGTTTCTTCCTATAGCCATAGGATTTGCAAGAGTGACGATCTAAACATTACCTTTTCTAACATTGATGATGAAATAAATGCATATATGTAGAAGTTTTTTTGTTTAATGCTTTGTAGGTGTTACTGTGCATATTGAAGACAACATTTCAGCACTAAAGTCAAAGTCAACTAGATGATTGATGAATCACTATAGCAACAGATCATGGCATGAATTCTATTATGGTGGCCCACGAAGATAGTTTCCTCAACTTGCTATTTCCCACGGAAGTTAAAATGTAGTTAATAGCATTTCTGTTATAAACTTTATGATTTTTATCCTTGTTGATGGAGTGATCATGGGAGTAGGAAGTTGTTAGAAGCTTTCCTTTAAATAAATTATGTTGCAACCCTAAAAGGAGTTTATGAGATTTTGATCTTTTCCTAGTTTTGACCAGAAGGAAATAGAGTAGACTATTTTGTTCATCAAAGTAGAATCTTGTTTTCAAATGTAATTGCTTATTATGAATGAATAGAATATAGAGTTCAAGTTTCCACCTTCAGACTTGATTATTTTCTGTTCACTCATCCAAGGGGGCCCACTTGGTGAGAATAGATTTCCTTTCTTAGTTTGTTTATTTGCAAAGTAGACTTTGGTTGTTCCTGCAACCATTGATAATAGAATCATTGAATTGTTCCTGCAGCATAGGTGTTCAAGTAGATTTACTATTTTCAACATTACTCTAAGCTTTAAGGCAGATGTTGTTTCAATTCCTAGCTTAGTTTCCTACAAAATTCATTTTCTATTGTAGTAGTAATGACTTAAAGAGGAACCAGAACATATACTTTGCAGCCACCCTCTTGAGCTTATGGTCCCTAGTTGACAAATAAAATGAATTCAATATTTTATACTTAGGAAAATACATGATTCTATTTAGTCATCGAGTCAATGTAGAAGGATGTCCAATCCTTTATTACTAAGGTATTTAGCTAACTGGCCAATATAGAAAACATCTACCATGTAATAATCTTAATAATGGAGAACCTCCAAGAGGTCAAGTATGTTGGAAAAGTTGAAATATGTGAAAATACAAGTGAAAATAACTAAAATACCTCCATAGAATAAGATTGCAACATTGTATACTTTATGTGACATATCAATCTTATCATTGCATAGAAAGATAGCTATTACCGATTAAAAAAAATGACGTGTATAAAAGTGTCATCTTAAAATTTAGCAACCATCAATTTGGGAGCTCTATAAGACTTATTTAGATCAATTTTAGTGATACCCTAGAATATGGATGCATCTATGCTTGATATGCTACCTTTCCTCAATTTTTTTATTGTTTTTATATTGTTCTTTCTCCACCCACAAGATCTAGAAAGCCATCCCACTGCAGAAAAACCCTTAGATAAGAGCCAAAGTATTTGCTTACCCCAAAGTAAGGGTAGAGATCATACCTTATCCCAAGGTAAAGGATGAAGTTGTATCTTACCCAAGGGGTTTTATCTTGGATCTCACACCTATTCCGATGTTTTCTTTCCTTTTCTACCCAGATGGGATTGACTCCTTTTGGATTTGATCCCAAAAATCATTATAAAGGAAGGCTTGCTAACTTCATTTGATGATCCATTATTCATGTAAGAAATCCAAAAGTCTTATATGCAATTTGCATTTTTATGAGAAAGCATACATTCAAGTCATCATTTTCATGAAAGACTTCAAGGTGAATTCAAGGATTTCAATTCAATCAAGAAAGGAATCATTGAAGGCCCTCATTATAGTCCTCACTCTTAAATTTCCTTCCCAACATATAGTTTCTTTCTTTATTGGAGATAGTGGAGTTATCAATCAAGGAATGAGATCTTTATTCATCAACCTGCACATGCATTCAAGTATTGAACTGTCCAAATATTTAAAATAGTACTTACATCCATGGATCTATGATTTGGAACTTGTAAATCTATTTTATTTGTGGAGATATCCTACACTATTATTATATATCATTCATCTTCATACAAGCATTTATATATCTTTCTGGATAACATATTTGAAATCCATCAATGTAGGTTTGGCGAGTAAGGCGAGTATTTACATTTATCTTACTTTTTCCAAGGCTAACCAATAAATGGGGGATTGAGAAAGGAAATACTCTCCCTCCAATAGAATCCATTTTTCATGTGTGTAGAAGCTGATCCATAGGTTTCTAGAGTAGTAAATTTAGATTTTAGAACTGGGGTTTCAAGTTTTTATCAAACTTTTTAGATCTTATACTTCTACACAGAGTAGGTTGAGGCTGACCTTAACCTCAACCTAGGTAATACTTGACCCTTTGTTGAACTTGAAGCTCCAATTTTTCCCTTACTAAAGGATTCCAAATTTTTAGATTCAATAGATCTCAGTTTTAAGATATTAAATATAGCTTTCTTTAAGTATTTGTCAGCATCTAAAAATTACAACACAATCAAACTCCAGAAATTCTCATGATATTACTAATGGATTGTGGAAATCAAATGACCTTAATCTAAAAATTGATTTTCAAATTTGAAGTGCCCCCTCCTATTGACCCTCAGGGTGAGTTTAATTCCTCATTTCTCACTTCATAGAACTTTCTTTGATGTATTAGATCTAATCCTTTCACGTGTTTATCTGTCATGTGTGTTTTCTCATTACTTGCACTAACATACACATAATCTAATAAATTAATAGCACAACATTAATCAGAAAGAACATCATATAGAAAGAGTTCCTTTAAGAAGATTTTGAATAAGGACTTGGATTTAGTTTTGGTACCCATTACATCAACTTTCGGTAGTGCTAATCTAATCTGACTCATTTGAAAGGTTATGTTGGTCTGGTTTTTCACCACCCTTGTTTTGTTGTATTCAGCAGTGAAAAACCCTAAATGTGCACTCCAAGTAATTTGAAATTTGGTTTAAAAAAAATCCTAGGCAAAAAATTCACCAAATAACCTTGTGCCTTGCCTTGTTTGGCCCTAGCCTTTGAGAACTTTAGAAAGTATTGTTTTAAATAAGTTTTGGCAGGACATTTCTATCTTAAAGGTTTATTTAAGTAAGAATGACCTTTTTAATCTTTCAATAAACTTTATAAAGCTTTTCTTAATTGCAATTTCTTTCAAGCATTGTAGATCCTTTTGAGATCGAGGGTTGAGGCTTGCCCGCAATATGGAGCTGCAAGGTTTTTAAATATTGCGGAAAAGCACCTTTTCAACACATAGCCCCTACTAACATTTCAGCCTCAGTGCATTGAAAAAGGTTTGTGGTTGTCAAAGCTAGTCAGAACTTTTGCAGGTTCATCAATACCTTTCGTGCACGTTCTAGATTTCCTGCAATATCATTGGTTTAGTTACTAAGAGAGATATTTCTTTATCAGCAAGAAGCATCAACCATTGATTTCATTTGAATCAAGGGCTAGCACTTTCCTGCAAGAAGGAGATGCTCGTGAATTAAATAATGCGGGGAAGTAAAAATGGGACAAATGGCACAGTCTGACAAGATGGTCCCGCTACTCAAAGATGATGATGAGATGTCTTTTGTGGAAAATATCAGATGAGTTATAATGGATGGAGATATTTTATTCATCACTGTAGCCAACGTGGTATTTAAAATGCCTGATTCTATAACCGTTGATCTGTCAAAGATCAAAGGCTAGTGCATATCTATATTTTGAAGTTGCAAGAAAGATAAATAATGCGAGCAAGCAGTTCTTGGACATGAGGCAAAGTGGGGTCAAAAAATTTTAACTGTATGTTGCAGTGTGACACACTGTAAAATGAGGGCTGGCACATCTTTCAAGGATCTTTCAAATATTGAGGGCTGGCACATGCCCGCATTATGAAGCTGCTAGTCAAATAAGGAATGCGGGTATGCGCCTTTGCGATGCGTGTCATAGTGGAGCCAAATTATGGAAGAACGTTGAGTCACCCCATGTGGTCTTTCACTTGTGCTTAGCTAGAAATACTTATGATGTGGGTGCGAAAAGTTTCAAAAATTTATGTAATAGTCAAATCAGTCAGAGCACGCAAATTGAAAACAATCACTTCATTAGCCCAAGTGGATGATGCAAGTATAAAAAGTAGAATTGTTTCACACCATTGATCCTGTCTCGATCAATGAGGGATGCTCGTCGACATAAAAAACTTGAATGAAGTTTAAGTAAAGCAGGTATGCATCTTGTGGACACATGTCCATGATGACGTCTAAATTCTTAACTCAGAAGCTCTATAGGGTATAATCACTGTTACCATTGATCTTTCAAAAATTAATAGCTGACGCAATCTTGCAATAAGGAAATGCTCAATCAATAAGTAAAGCAAGAATGCGCTAGCTTGACATAGGGAAAAGATGACATCAAGCATCCGCTCACTCAAAAGAAGATATGGGACCCACTGGCATAAAATGTTGTCAGAAGGTGCAAACTCATATGAAGGTTTCCTATTGGTTAGTATAGCTGACTAGACTTTGTTCAAATATGAATTGATCTGATCATTGATCTTGTCTTGATCAATGAGTGACACTTCCCCACAATTCTAAGGTGCAAGAAATTTAAGAAATGTAGGCAATCAGTATTGTGACATGTAGCCTTATTTTTAAAGCCATAAAGCTTCTTGCCTTTTAAATTAGAGCCGTCCAATCTGATGAAAATCTATGGATAGGATTCAAAATTGGTTGCAAATTGGAGGTAATGGTTACAGGATTTAATATGATTCAGAGTTCCTTCGTGCGACCTTAATGCATGGGTATAACATAAGAATTCACCATTACTGAATCAAAAAGTTGTAGATTTTCTCAGAGCAAAAGCATTTCCAGAGCAAGGGCACAAAATTTCATAGCGGTTTTAGCAAAATTGTAGAGAAAATTGCATAGAAAGAAGGGCTAATTTAGTGAGTAAGTAACTTGTAACCATAAGAAATCTAGAATTTGCTGTGATAAGAGTTTAAATTTTTTTAAAGATGCCTCCATGGAAGGATTTTTCTAGGAAAATTGATTACTTAAAGAGGGCTATGCATGATGACTTCCTAGAAGAATTTCCCTTATCAATAAATGAAATAACTAAAGGAAGAAACTCATTCCTAAGAACCCTAGGGTAGTTGTCGTTGAGGGTTTCTATGATAGGGAAAACTAGGTAAGAGATGCCCAAGTATCTATGGGAGGTTTGCAATTGTTCAAAAAATGGTTCTCAAAAAGGAATTTAGATACCCCCATGAGCAATGTCTAGGAATTTGACATTGGAAAATTAACAATCCCTACAATTTTCTTTGATAGTGATCTATTGACTGACCTGGCTAAAAAATATGATCCTATTACGGGTTGGGTGAAGAATCATTCTAGAGTGAATCTTTTTAGGGTTTTCCCTGAGCTGTGTAGTGAAGTTTTTGACCTTAACCCTAACCATGCTATACATGAGATCATTGATATGGATGATTTGCAATCAAGATATGATGCACAAAGAATATACTTGAGGATAGGACCATTGCAGGAGCATGTTGCTAAGGTTGGAACCTTGTATGCGATTACTGCTAGCACACCTGAGCCATTACTAAAAAGACATTTTAACCCTAGGGCTTAGGCATTGTATGTTTATCTTTGTAAGATTTTTGGGATGGATGAAGCCAAGTAGATCCCAAGCTTGGTTGTCCTCATAATGGCTCAAACTCTTCAATTTGGGATGAGCACTATTCTAGATTTTTCTACCTTCCTTGCAAAGGAGATTCACAATGGTTTGGTGGGAATAGAAAGGGGAAAGTGAACAAACCATTCTGTTGGTATTCATTGCTTATGCATGTATGCTTGTACAATGGATTTACCTTTTTCTCCAAAGGTATGGAGTTTGAAACAACTAGAAATAAAGAGAGGATTTTAGTACAGTTGTGGAGTGTGGATATGACCTCAGAAGCCATAGATGCCAGTTATTTGAGGTTTAATAGATATTTTGCATCAAAGCTTAGATTACTTTTGAGAGGAGACAACCCTAGAATTCCACAAGCACTGTTAGAATTGGTCAGACCCAAGGACCATGGAAAAGGCGTTAGATTGTGGTGATTGATCAGGAAAGTACTGTACATACTCCATAATTAGTGGGGTTGGAATTTTTTTTTTGGGTACTATTCATAGATTCACCATTCGTAGATTTGCCACTAAAGTTATGGCTAATTTATGGCCGACATGTTATAACCCTAAAGCAATTTAATACTTGTATAAAAGGGTTTAGTGTTGGGTATTTTTTATTATGTTGTGATGCAAAATTGCTTCTTGCAACAGTATTGAGCTATAAGGGATTACAGATTGTAATCAAGTTGTAATCACTAGATTGTAATAATATTAGGCTTGCTATTTGGTGGGTGTAGCCTAGGGATTGGTTGAACCACATTAAATCTTGGTGCCTTGTGTTCATTTTTGTTTGATCTATTATTTTCTGTTATTGGTTATATTTGCATGTAGTTTTTATTTCTATCCATGGTTTATCCTAACAAGTGGTATCAGAGCAAGGTTGTCTTTCAGTTATCCTCTACAGGAAAGTCTCACGATTAAGTGAGAGTCTCATGGTTGAGTGGGAGTGATGGAAGATGAGGTTAAGTTGAGGGTTGATAGGTTTAATGGGTAGAACTTCCAGTTATGGAAGATGTAAATGGAAGACTGTCTATATTAGAAGGATTTATGGAAGCTATTGGAAGGCAAAGCCAAGAATCAAGGAACTATGTCAGATGTTGAATGGGATCTTTTGGATAGAAAGGCACTTGAAACCATTCAATTATGCTTGGCACCATCAGTGGCATTTAATATTACAAAAGCAAAGATGACAGAAGATATGATGAAAACCCTAGTGACACTATATGAAAAGCCCTTCTCTTCAAACAAGGTATTTCTCATGAAGTGTTTATTTAATATAAAAATGGTAGAAGGTGGATCTGTTACAGATCATTTAAATGAGTTTAATACTATTACTAGTTAGTTATCTTTTGTGGGTATCAATTTTGATGAAGAAATTAGGGGTCTCTTGATTTTGTGTTCTTTGCCTGAAAGTTGGAATGGCTTGGTAATGGCGGTGAGTAATTTTGTTCTTGGATCTAGTACCCTAAAATATGATGATGTGATCGGTGTTGTTTTGAGTGAGGAAACTCATAGGAAATCCTCAGGTGGATCTACATCAGGAAGTGCTTTGAATGCACAAAGTAGGGGCAGAACGACTGAGAGAGGAAGTAACTCTAGAAGTCGTGGGAAATCAAGAGGAAAGTTAAAGGGGAAGAGGTCTCAATCAAGAGGACCAAACGATTGTTGGTACTATGGGAAACCAGGTCATAAGATAAAAGATTGCTAGAATCAAAAGAAAAATGAAGGAGATAAATCATATGGAGACAAGGAGGCAAATGTGGTAAGTAAAAAATCCGAAGAGGATGCTTTGCTTCTATCAATAGAAAGTGTTGATGATTCATGGGTTTTAGATTATGCTGCTTCATTTCATGCTACACCTCATAGAGGTTATTTCATTGATTATGTCCAAGGAGATTTTGGGCTTATTTATTTGGGGGATAATGAACCCTGTCAGATTGTTAGAAAGAGAAAAATTAAAATTAAGTTGCAAAATTGGAATCATTAGCTACTACATGAGGTAAGACATGTTCCAAGGCTGAGTAGGAATTTAATTTCAGCAGGGCAACTCAGTGATGAGGGTTGTGTAGTTACTTTTAATGATAAAAATTGGAAGGTTTCAAAAGGTTCCCTTGTAGTAGCAAAAGGTGTGAAAGTAGGCACCTTATATCTTTGTACAGGTCATATTGTTCCTTCTACTTTGATTGTTTCAGAGAAAAATGAATTTTTAGGAACAATTGTTGTAGTTGAGCAAGGAGAACAAATAGCTGCTGTAGATTCTAATACAACACTGTGGCACAATAGACTTGGGCACATGAGTGAGAAAGGTATGAAAGTACTTCATTCAAAGAAATTTTTACTAGGTCTGAAATGTGTTAATATGGATTTCTATGAAAGTTGTATGTACGGAAAACAAAAGAGAGTGAGTTTTGTAAAGACCAGGAAGGAAAACAAAAAGGAGAAATTAGAGCTTGTGCATACAGATGTATGGGGACCAGCTCAAGTATCTTCCCTTGGTGGCTCTCATTATTATGTTACATTTATTGATGATGCAACTAGAAAAGTATGGGTTTTTTTCCTTAGACAAAAATTTGATGTATTTCAAACTTTTAAGAAATGGAAATGCTGGGTTGAAAATGAGACTGGTAAGAAATTAAAATGTCTCAAATCTAATAATGGTGGTGAGTATTGCAGTCATGAATTTGAAGATTATTTCTCCACTATTGGTATTCATAGAAAAAAAACTATTCCAAGGACTCCACAAGAAAATGGAGTGGCTGAACACATGAACAGGACTATAATGGAGCGCGCAAGGAGCATGAGGTTGCATGCTGGGTTGCCCTTACACATGTGGGTGAAGGCTGTCAATACTACAGTATATTTGATTAATAGAGGTCCCTCTACTCCTTTGGGCTGTGGTATTCCAAAGGAGGCATGGACTGGTAAGAAGGTGAGTTATTCTTTTCTCAAGACCTTCGGTTGTGAATTATTTGCTCATATAGACTCTGAAAATAGAACCAAGCTAGAAGCTAAATCAAAGAAATGTATCTTTATTGGATATGGAATTAATGAATTTGGTTATAGGCTTTGGGATTTTAAAAATCATAAAATTGTTAGAAGTTGGGATGTCATATTCAATGAGAAAGTGTTGTACAAAGATCTTTTGCAACAACATGAGAAGAAAGAAGATGATTATGTAGTGCTGGATGATACTCCAAAAGCTGATGTTCCAACCATTCCTCATGATGTGCAACAACTGCAACAACAAATACCACACACACCAGTGAATGTTAGATGGTCAATGAGGCAAATTAGACCTCCACAAAGATTTTCTCCCTCTTTGTATTCTATTTTACTTACTGATGCTAGTGAACCTAAAAGTTATGATGAAGCAGTGTAGGTGGATACAAAGATTCAGTGGGAGTCTACAATGAAAGATGAAATGGACTCTTTGCTGAAGAATAAGACATGGGATCTATGCAAGTTGTTTGCGAGTAAAAAAGATTTATAGAATAAGTGGGTTTATAGGTTGAAAGAAGAGGAAGGAGGTAAGAAAAGATTTAAGGCTAGGTTAGTTGTAAAAGGATTTGCATAGAAAAAGGGAATTGATTTTGATGAGATATTTTCTCCTGTTGCTAAAATGACTTCTATTAGTACTGTTTTAAGTCTTGTGGCTTGTGAATATTTTCATTTAGAGTAGCTAGATGTTAAAATGGCCTTTCTTCATGGTGATTTGGATGAAGAAATATATATGGCTCAGCCACGGGGATTTGAGGTCAAAGGTAAGGAGAACTTAGTGTGCACATTGAAGAAACGTTTATATGGCTTAAAGCAAGCACCTCGGAAATGGTATCTAAAATTTTACAGGTTTATGCATGAGCATGGCTATAACAAGTGTCATTCAGATTATTGTGTTTATTTTAAGAAGTTGGATGATGATAGCTACATTATTTTATGTTTATATGTTGACGATATGCTTGTAGCTGGGTCTAACATGGATCATATTAAGGGATTGAAACGCCAGTTAGCACATGCATTTTCTATGAAGGATTTGGGGGCAACAAAACAAATCCTTGGTATGAAGATTTGTAGAGATAGGAAGAATAGAACATTGACTCTATTTTAGGCTGATTATGTTGAGAAGGTGTTGCAATGTTTCTCTATAGAGAATGCTAAAGTTGTTAGCACACCTTTACCTGGTCATTTGAAGTTGACTAAACAGATGTGTCCTAAGACACATGAAGAGGAGGATAAGATGTCCAAGGTACCCTATGCTTCAGCTGTAGGAAGCTTGATGTATGCTATGGTATGCACTAGGCCATTTATTGCCCATGCAGTGGGAGTCATTAGTAGGTATATGAGTCATCCAAGATTTGAGCATTGGAATGTTGTCAAGTGGATTCTCAGATATTTGAGAGGAACATCCAATAAGTGTTTACACTTTGGGGGCTCTACTACTGATTTATAGGGCTATGTTGACTCATATTTGGAAGGGGATATTGATGACAGGTAGAGTACTATAGGGTATGTCTTTACTGTTGGTGCGGCAGCTATGAGCTGGGTTTCTAGGTTATAGAAGATTAATGCTCTATCCCCTACAGAGGCAAAGTATTTTGCTGCTATAGAGGCATCCAAGGAGATGATATGGCTTCAGTTCTTCTTGGAAGAATTGGGACATCCTCAAAAGGATAATTATTTGCTCATAGATAGTTAGAGTGCCATTCATCTTGTAAAGAATTCAGCTCTACATTTTAAGACCAAACACATACAGTTGCAGTACCATTTCATTTGGTCAATTTTGGAGGATGGACAGTTAAAGATGGAGAGGATACATACAAATGAAAATCCAACAAATATTTTGACAAAGGTTGTAACAAGGGAGAAGTTGAACTCCTCTTCAGCTTCAATTGGTCTTTTAGACTAAACATAAATAAAAGAACAACAGAGTCCAGTGTGGTTTGATCCAGTGGGAGCCCCATGTGGTAGTGGTATTGCTATAGGATTAGTCTCCAAGTGGGAGATTGTTAGATTGTGGTGACTGATCAGGAAAGTACTGTACATACTCCATAATTAGTGGGGTTCGGGGCATCGGCCTGAAATTTTTTTTTTTGGTACTATTCGTAGACTCACCACTAAAGTTATGGCTAATTTATGGCCAACATGTTATAACCCTAAAGTGGTTTAATACTTGTATAAAAGGGTTTAGGGTTGGATATTTTTTATTATGTTATGATGCGAAATTGTTTCTTGTGGTGGTATTGAGTTATAAGGGATTACGAATTGTAATTAGGTTGTAATCATTGGATTGTAATAATATTGGACTTTCTATTTGGAGGACATAGCCCAGGGATTGGGTGAACCACATTAAATCTTGGTGCCTTGTGCTCATTTCTGTGTGATATATTATTTTTTGTTATTGGTTATATTTGCATGTAGGTTTTATTTCTGTCCGTGGTTTATCCTAACAAAAGGGCTACTGGTTAGTCATAATTGGGGGGAATATAATTCCCTATAATGTTTCAACAGTAATAAGAGTATATGGCTTCTTGGGAAAGCCTCATGTTCTACCTTTCCATGTGCCCTTGAAGATAGGGATAGCTGAGCTCCTATGGCAGATAGGCACTATAGATGAGATGGAACCATCTAAGAAGGGTACCTTCTTTCCAATTGTTACTTTAGTGCATGATTTTGTTTTTGTCAGGAAAGGGTGGAACAATTTGAATTTTTTTTTAGATAGATATAACATGGGAGAATCTCATGCCATATTTATTGATCTTGAAGGATTCTATGACCTCTTAAGAGAGAGGGTGAAAGCTTCTCACATGGTACAACAAGTTTATTATCCAGAGGATATAATAAAAAATGTTTTCACTTTGAAGAATAGGAATTGAGGAAAGAAAAATGGACAGTATTCAGTAAGACTTTAGAATTCATTGATGCTTTTGACCCCCAATATGACCCATTAAAAGATAAGAAATAATAGGGAGCTAAAATGAAAGCACTGATGAATAATTTTGTTGTGATAATACAAGCCATGAATGAGAAGAAGGACGCATATGTCAAGGCTTATCCAGACAAGGCTACAAAGGTGTAGAAGAGAATAAACAGTAGAAATATGGTGTCTCATGGTCAGTATACTTTGCAAAGAAGGGTAGGTTATGTGATGGTTCAAAGTGTACAACAGGAACCCCTTCATCAAAGGCCAAGACCAAAAAGTCCACCTACAACCAATGCTCCAAAAAGACAAAAGTTAGAGAAAGGGTCTTCTTCCCAAGTGGAGCAATATTCCCCAAGCCAATCTCCAATTAGGATTGATGATGAAACATCTCTAAGAGAGCAGCTTAGACAAATTGGTGGAGAGGGAGATGTAATTATTACCTCCACAGACTTGGAGATTGGAGAGCCACGAGAACCACCTACACCTTCCTTGGATTTAACTGTGGTTGATTACCAAGGTAAGGAAATTGATCCAATAGTTTCCCAAGCCTTTAAGAAATTTATTAATGATGAAATTTTTGTGAAATCTAGGGTATTTGCTCAATTTTTATGGAGGCTACATATAGGAAATTTTGAGAAGACTTGTGAAAAGATAAAGTTAGAGCAACCTAATAAATTAGACTCTATTATTAAAGAAGAGGCAAAGTCTAAATTTTTGAATGATTTTGTTCAATTTACCCTCGAGGCTAGAAGGAAAATAATTAGATAGTCAGGAGTCCTTATTTTGCCTGGATGGGATATAGTGAATGCTATAGTTTTTGATTCAGTAAGGAAACAAAAGGATGTCCAGTTTAAGACTGAGGAAAAGATATTATAGGCTCATAGGGGAGTCAAGTTTAGTGATGACCACCAAGCCCTTGTTATTTGGTAAATGGAAGAAAGGGACAAGACCAGAATGCAGGAAATCTCTACTGCACAACATACTAGTGCATTGACAGTTTTTAGGGCTGGTGAGGTAGGCAGTAAGAAAATAATAGGAATAGCCTTAGAAATGCTAAAATTTGGTAGTGTTGTATCTAGGTAGGAAGAAGATAGATTTTCCCAACTCAATGCTAGGTTTGAAGAAGTTTTGAAAGCATATGAGGAAAGGGGTATGCAGATACAATCATTGGAAAACAAAGTATCTCAAATGGAGAAGGTACTGGGGAAAAGAAAAGTAGAAGAATCTAGTAGACCTAGGATTGTATACCCTCAGGCCACCTGTTGAACCTTTCAAGTCCACTCCAATTTTTGAAGTACCAGAAACCCCTAAAAGGCCATCATTTTACACTATAGAGGAACTTGAGGAAGAGAAGAATAAATTGTATGCACTGCATGTAGAACTAAATAATTAGTTTGAGGAGAAAATAAGGTAGGGTATAATGTATTTAGTAGATAAGATTGAGTGGCCATCATTTTTTGATTTACTATCAAGGATTGCAACCATCAGGGATGAATTGAAGAAAAATGAAGCTACATTTAGACCCCTCATTCAAAAATGGATAGAAAGAAATAGAGATATCACTATTATGTGTATATCCATCATTCAACTACCATGTCATAAAATAGAACAGATATTTGATTTGCTTAATAAATTGCAAGGTTTTGATGACAAACAAGATTCTTTTCAAAAAAGATAAATTATTTATTTTTCCTAGCATATTATAGAGAAGTTTGTTTTATTTCCTTGTGCTTTAAAGACTATTGATAAAGTGAGGGAAAAGGAAGAATGGAAGAGGGAGCTAGATGAACTCTTTTGTGAAAGAATAAATAAGGTTGTAAATGAAATGGGCCATTTGTTATGGGCAATGACAAATGAGGAGTTGATTAAAGTGCAAATATTCTACAACTCCATCATAAAAGACTTGGTTGATATAGAGGCAGTTGCAAATTCTCTAATAACTGTACAAAGGGAGGTTCTAAATTTTGATTGGCCAGATGACACTGCTTATAATGTATGGAAAGATAAATTCATGTCTATAGAACAAACAGAAGGAGATGATGAGGTGGAGGATGATGATAAAGAAGAGGGTACAAAAGTAGAAGCCACCTCTGCCATTGATGATAAAGACAAAGAGGATCCTCAAGTAGTAGGAGATGACTCATCATTGTCACATTTGATGGCCACCTATCTCGAGGAACCTGAACACTGAAGGAATCCGATCATATTGTTTTTGTCTTCCCAAAGGGAATAATAGAAATGGACCCACAAAAGGAATGTTTGATCTATAAGTCTTTCTATTACTCTCATTTTGTCATCTTGTGATAGGAATGTTTGATGTATAAGTCTCTTTCTTGTAAAGGAAACTTGTCAATTTCTTTTAGCGTGAAGCTTGTTGCATCTCATACTATATAAGTGAGATTCCAAGGCTAGAGAAAAGGTCTGATTTCTATTATTTCTAGGTGATATACTTAGTCTGTCTTTCGGTCCAATGTTTGGAGCAAATTTATGATGTATTTTCTCTATTAGTTTCTAAGAATACATGAATATAGAATGATCTCTATGTTTCTTCCTAAGGTCATTCTGAGTTTACTATAAATGTATACAATTTTCAAAGAAAATGAATACAAATTATGAGTTGTCCCCATATCAGTTCTTTCTAAATTTTGTCTCCTTTTGATTACTTGGTTATCTTGATGTTGTATGAGTAAAGGCTTGTGCAATTGAATGCAGTCTAGTTAGGTTGTATATCTATTAATCACTGCTATTAGTTCAATGGATTAAGTAAAAGCTTTGATGAATTTGATAATGTTGCTACAATATGAAGAAGGATTTTTGAATGATGAATTCTGATAAGAATTGCTGATAATATTTGTTGTAAGGCAACAAATTAGATCTAAGGATTTGTAGTAGACCCTGAGCCCTGATGGATTAGGCATTGGTCAAATTGATTCAACTGGAGGAGAAATATGTCCTAAATGGTTTCCAAATGTAGAATTATAATCGATTTTACTTTTATTTCCTGTAGATCTTCAAAGTTGGCCAATACTTGTTTACATGGAATGTTTTAGCTTCAGTTAGCCACTATTGTTGAGAACACGTGTAGATCTATAGAAGAATTTTGGCCAGATCTGTTATATGCAATGTGTTTATCAAATTGTCAAGAATTATGCATGTATTTGAGGATTTGAGATGAGAATCAGAATGAAACTAAAATAATTCTCATATAGTATTTCCCAGTCTTGAATCATCCCTAGGTATACCCACCCTAGTTTTGCAAAGCCTAAAGAGTAGAAAACCACCTTTGGTTTTGTTGAAGTTGGGTCCAAATGGTTTGCACACATAATTGTTAATAGGAATTGGATAATCCTTAAATTATGTGAGTGATATCACTTTGGTATTGAGCATTTTGTTGCTTAGTAGTTATAAAACACCAATAGGTTATATGTGAAGGTCCCCCTTTCATGTTTCCTAATGTACATCTAAAATGAGGGGTTCAATACACAAATCTTAATATACATCTCACATATTAATTGTGCCCCTAATTTTTATGTTAGATTTTAATGAGCTTGACTTATACATTCTCCTCATATTTTATAGACACATGCTATGTCTCATGACCTTTTTCACTCTGTAGGGCCCTTATTGGATTAGTAACAATCCTTAAGGCATGATCCTTGCATTTTTGAATCCCTCCTTAGATTATTAGTAGTCCTCAAGGCTTGATCCCCATATTGTATCTTTCGATCCCATAAGGACACACAAATTATTATGTTTGGATCATCTCTTGTTAGATTTCCCTTGTGGAGATATATTTTGTTAAGGGTGTATCCTTGATAGGTTGACTAGAATGCTACACAAAATTACTATATTATTAATGGAATCTCCTTCTTTAATGTGCATTTTTATGTCATTCATAGTAAGAGAGACAAATATTAATGGGTGAGGTAGTCGTACTCCTTTTTTTTTGTTGGTGATGACTTGACAAGGACTCAAGTCTATCAGGGGCTTGATAGTTTCATTGTCTCCTTAGTCTTGGTGAGATCACCTTATGCATTTGATCTACTTCAGCATGGGTTTGAGTTTGACTCATACTCCCACTAAAGTGGGGGATAAATGTAACATCTTAAAATTTAGCAACTATCAATTCAGGAGCTCTACAAGACTTCTTTGGCCCTATTCTAGAAATCTCCTAGAACATGGATGCATTTATTCTCAATCGTTTGCATTTCCTTGAGTTTCCACCTATTTTTTATTGTTCTTTCTTCATCCTGAGATCTTGGAATCCATCCCAATGCAAAAAAAACTCATGTTAGCATCAAGGTTGTAACTTACCCCAAGGTAAGGGTTGAGGTCATCCCTTACCCATAGATAAAGGACAATCTCATCCCTTACCCTAAGGGTTTTCTCTTGGATCACAAGCCTACTTTGAGTTTTCCTTTCCTTTCCCATCCAAATGGGATCAACTTGTTTTGAATTTGATCCTAAAATTTATATAAAAGGAGGCTTACTCACTTTATTTGACGATCCATTATTCATGCAATATATCTACAAGTTCTATATGCAATCCACATTTTCATGAGAAAGCATACATTCAAGTTATCATTTGCAAGTAATCTTTCAAGGTGCATACGAGGAGTTCAAATCAAGAAATAAATGATTCATTGAAGGCCATCATTTCATGTCATCACTTGTGCATTTCATTCTAAAATTTTAGCTTATTTCTTCATTGGAGATAGTGGAGTTGGTCTACTTCACCATGAGTTTGAGATTGACTCATACTCCTACTAAAGTAGGGGATAAATGTATTGTCTTAAAATTTACAAACCACCAATTTGGGATCTCTACAAGGATTCTTTCATCTCATTTTTGTGATCTCCTAGAACATGGATTTTTTATTCTTGATATTCTACATTCCTTCAAGTCTATGTCTATTTATGACCATTCTTTAGATCCACCCCTAAAATCCTAGAAGTTATTGTGATGCAAAAAAATGTAGGTAAGGATCAAGGTTGTCCCTTACCCCAAGGTAAGGGGAAAGGTCATCCCTTACCCATAGATAAAGGACAACATGGTCCCTTACCCTAATGGTTTCCTCTTGGATCTCAGGCCCATTTTAGGGTTTTCTTCCCTTCCCCACCCAAATGAGGTTGGTTCATTTTGAACTTGACCTTGAAATCACTATAAAAGGGGCTTACTCACTTGATTTAATGATCTAATATTCATGCAATAAATACACAAGTTCTATATGCAACCCACATTTTCATGAGCACAAATACATTCAAGTCATCATTTATAAGCAATCTTTCAAGATGCATTCAAGGAGTTGAAGCCAGGAAAGTAAGGATTCATTCAAGGCCCTAAATTCATATCATCACTCATGCATTTCCTTCTTAATATCTAGCTTCTTTCTTAATTGGAGACAATGGATTTTTCATTAATGAAGATGACTTGCATTCATCAACTTTGCACAAGCATTCAACCCTTCATTTGTTCAAGAACATACTTATATCCATGGATCTATAATTTGACATGTGTAGATTTGTTGCATTTGTGGAGACAACCTACATTATAATTCTATATTATTTATCTAAATATAAGCATAAATACATATTTGTGGATAATGTATTTAAAATCCATACATAGAGATTTGGAAAGTAAGTTGAATATTTATGGAAGTCTTACTTTTACAAGATTTCCTGTTTCAAGGATAGTTCCTAAATGCAGGCTTGACGAAGGAAATCCCCTGCCACAATATAATCCATTTTTCATGTGTGTAGGAGTAAATCTATTGGTTTTTAGAGTAGTTAATTCAAACTTTAGAACTAGGATTGTAGGTTTCTATCAAACTTTTCATATCTCAGTTGGATGGTTTTGGGTTATTATTTGATTACATTTATTAAGCTTTCAAGGTTGTCTCAATTTTGAGAGTTTAAAGATTTTGTTCAAAGATTTAAAGTTTGTAGGAGTTCAGAAAATTTTCTTCATGGTTGCATATCAGTTTGGTGGATTAAGGTAGGGTTTAAAATCCCTTTGCAATTTTCGTTTGAAAAGATCGTTTACATTGCATTTGCAAGATTGTTGAATATTTTTGAATTGATTATTTCACTATATTTTTTGTTTAAGGTTTATGATTTGAAAGATTATTTGGATTTTGATTTGTGAGGATAAATTTTTATTTATGTTTATAGCTATTAAACCATATATCTTTAGTGGGGAATATATTCTTTTGAAGTAGATTAAAGGAAAACTATATATTAATTTTGCACAGGAGTATACAAGTAGTTATTTGCATATAACCATAATATTTTTCTCGAATGAAAAGAATATAAGAAATTTTCTATTTGTGTGTGTATGGGGGGAGGTGGGGGGGGGGGGGGGGGGGGTGAGAATTGATTTGAATAATGCATTTTTTAAAAATAAAAATGAACTTTAATAATTGAACTTATAAATAAATCAATTTTTTATTTTAGAAATGAAAATATTATTTATTTATTAAAAATTAAATATAGATATTGATAATTATTATTTTTATTTATTTATTATAGTTTATGGGTCGATGCCTAAATTAATTATCATTATTTATTGATGAGATTAATTATTATTATGTGTTAAGCTCCACTAGGCTCAAACCCAAGACCTCTTAGATAAGAATCTCACAATTTACCATTGTGTTGTAGGCCCTTGACTAATAATTATTTTATTTACATTATACAAGTGTCTTTTAAAATTAATACTTTTATTTATTAGTTATATTTTTTTTCATATTGAAATCCACCAAAATAATAGGGTTAGCTCAACAACAAAACAAAAGGCAGATCCCTTATCAACAGATAAACTATAGAAATGAAAAATAACACATCAACTCATTCCATTTTTTATATATAAAACCTCACCCTAACAACCATAAGAAACAAGTTTAAAAAATTATAAACCATGAAAGTAAAATATAACCAAAGAGTCACATAGTATAAAATTCTATTGCAAATGAACACAAAACTACTACTACTAAGCAAGTTCATAATCATCATATAGTAAAACATTTTTGATGCCACATGGGGAAATATAACCAAACATTTAAAAAAATAGAAACTATAAAGATCAAAGGATAGAGCCTTGTTCCCCTTGCAATTGGATGACAACATTTTAGACAAAAAAACCTACAGCTAATCGTCAGCAAAAAACCTATAGGGTCTCTTGGAACTTCCCTTGTCATCTTCACCTGCACCTTACTCATTCTCCTATTGAAGAAGCTATAAAGTAGTAGCAATAGAGTGCATCACCTTGATGGAAAAACTACCAGGGTGGTGAAACTATCATCTAATTTAACAATCATACTATTCAAATTTTCTAGTTCCTTTTTAAGGCACTTTAGGTCCTCTGCCAAAGGGGCATAGTCCTAAAAACAAAAAGTTTCGTTACCAATAGTATTATCCTACACAAAAGTGGGGTTAGAGTTAATCCATTGATGTGGGGAGGGGGTAGAAGTATCCTTGGTTGTAGGATAGAGGGGAGAGCTAGTTGTCATGGGGGAGGTATCTTTAAGGGCCTTGACACCATCCTTCAATGCAAAGTCTGTAGTATCCATTTTGAAGTTTTTTGACACATGAGTTGTCTCTCTGCTACAAATAATAACACCATCCTCTGGGGTGGATTTATCGAATTCTTACTCTAAAAGTTCCTACTCTTTTTCCACATACTTTCTCCTAATAGCTCTCTTCTTTTGTCTTGATTTAATCCCCTTAATTTTCTCACTCTCATTAGGTTCCTAACCCAAATCCTCCTCATCAACATTGTATGGTATGTTTGCCACTTGTTTCTTGATAGGGTTAAAAATGATCCTATGAGAGAATATGAGCCCATCTCCAACCTTAACATCCAAATCACCAAGGTCAATAGGTTGGCCTAGTTTTAGCTTCTTCTTGGAGGAAACCTGAGCTTGGACTTTCTTTTTTTCCTTCCCACCAATATAAGGGGTAGGTTTTTTCATATGCTCACTAGGGTTAGAAGCATTGATGACATTAGCAATGGGGGCTTTTTGGAGGACAATATTGTGGGGATGACAAAGGGTACAATAAAGATTGTAAAGAAAAAGGATAAAACCTTGGTGGAGAATAACACCATTTTTCCTTCACTCTTTTTTCCCCCTCACCTCCATTATTGAGGCATCAAGGTCATGTAGTAGAAAAAATGGGATGACACTATATCATGGTACCAAAAATAATTTAATAAAGGGAAATTATAATATTAGCTAACCCCAAAATAACCCTCCAAAGGAAGATACTTCATGATTAAGAAACATATTATGTTCCAAGGTTTGGAGCACACCTCCTTGTATCCCTCCATTGCCTTGATAAAAGAAAAAAGCATACCTTCCTTAATCTCCATCTAGGCATAGGGGTCCTTTTGTCATTTGTCCTCAATTTTTATAGTTTCAATTCTAAGCATATCCCCTCCCATTTCTTAATCAAATGCATTATTCTCAAAGGGGGAAGACTCCAACAACAAAAGGTTTTATAGTGATAGATCACACTTCTCATCTCCTAGAGATGAAGAGCACAAGATTAATCAATCATTGAAGAGTTTTTTTAAAAAAAAATCTCAACACTTGAATAATGATTCAGAGTGAAGTTATGCCAAGTCAAATTAACATGGTATGAGGCAAATGTGAAAGGACCTTCTTATCAAAAAACCCCAAACTGGAGTCTTTTTTAGCAATCATGCCTTTTGGGGTGTGATAATTAATTATTACCTTAACTAACATGGTAGAGATTAGAGCATCTAACATACTCACACCAAATCCTCTCTATAACCAACCCATGACGAGGAAGAGAAGTAAAATTAATGTCTTCCAATAAATTTTGGAAATGAATTGGCCATTCACAATTTGAATCACCCATAAAACCTACTAAAATTATGACCACCCTAGGGGTCCAATAAAAATAATTAACATTCATCACAACCATCAAGCTTAATGGATTGAAAATATTTCTCTCTTAATGGTAATCTAGATTTCAACAAGGAGAGAGGCCAAAATTATCCAAAACTTCACAACTTCTAGCTCAAAACCTATTTCATCCATCTTGTCTGCAACCATATTCTCTTCTTTGTAGGTGTGTTGAATAATTTTCTCCTAAAGTTGAGCAAGGAGGGGCCAAATATCATTAAGAACACTTATCACTAAACATCCAACAGTAAACCTCCTTATAGAAACTTCATAATTAACTTGACATATCCTTCCACAATAACCTTGTTACCCCCATGGAGATGATCAACTTTAGGCCGCAAAAGAGGGCTAAGACCTCTACCACATTACTTGAATTAGGACCAAATTTTCTAGTTAAAGCCATAATAAGATTACATCTATTGTCATACACCACACCACCTTTAGAAACCACACCATTTCTTGTAGCTCCATCAAAATTAAGTTTTAGCCAACTAGGAGGGGGATGAATTCATCTAGTGTTCACTCTAATAATATTATTAGAATTATGAAAGGTTTATAATGCGTCCAGGAGGTTCCAATTAGTGTCCACCTAAAAATATCATTGGGAAGGGGGAGTGGTTGACATCTTCCAATTAGAGATCGAGATTTTATCTTGTACCAAATTTACATCAATAGAAGCACCCACCTTCATTGGGCTCTTGATTCCTATGAAGATATGATCATTTATTTCTTTCCATATACTCCAATTAATATGAGGGGGAATCATTTTCCAAAATATTAGAATAATTGGATGAGTGGATAGGAAGGTCCAGCTAAAGATAAACTATTGCAAATCATTTCTAAACACCTAGGTTAAATTCACCTTGTTAAGAATAATGGACCAAACTTTCAAATAAAAGGATAGGAGATTAAAATGTGGTTGATGTCCTCTTCATATCTTTTGCATAGAACACTCCAATTGGGGAGCTCAAAAACCTTCCTTTTTAAATTTTCCATAGTTAGGATTTTACCATGCATGGAAGCCCACCAAAACAAATTTATCTTAGGGATCAATTGAGAATTCAAAATATTTCTCCAGCAAGGAGAAACTACTCATGTATTGAGTAGAAGGAGATAAGAGGAATGGACTATGAAATCACTAGACTGGTCCCAAAAAAATTTATCATTCTCAGGGAATACAAGTATTCTAACTCCATTAACTAGATTATGAAACTCTTCCACCAGACCAACATCATGTGCTGTTAATAGTCGATCCACAAGAAGGGGATTACATCGGTGGTATGGAGAAATATAATCACTGTCTATGGTCCCAAATTTGTCTTTCAAGATATCCATGATATGGAAAAACTTTCTTATGGGAAGAGGTTTACCTCTCAATCACTTGTCCTCCTAGCTCTAATTTGTCTCCTTTATTCATCAACTACCTAAGCCCCTGCCTGAGTGAAGCCCTCTTTCTAACAATATTGTTCTAGATTTTAGATCCTAAAGGGATGTCATTATTGTAATAAACCAAAAATGGTCATCTAGACTATGAGCCCCCTTTCTAGCATTTTTGCGTAATTTATCTAATTCTTATCCTTGATCAAATCTCCAAAAACATTTATGTGATTTAATCCTATAGTTTGACAACTTTATCCTAAGTTCATATTTAATTAAAAGAACATGTCCCCCTTTTAATTAAATAAAATTCCCCACTCATGTCTTATCCTAAGTTTCACACACGGAAGCATTTCCCTTATTTAAAAATAAAATAAAGGACATTTTTGTCCCACATGGGGGACAAAAGTCAAGTCTTCATCATGTTTGGTGTAAATGTTTGTGCACATGGATCACTCCCACTTTCAAACTAGACCCTTGATCACATGCATCTTTCCTCATGATATATATCATCCATTTCTCTTTAAAAGGGAGAGCTCTCTCCTCACTTCAGAACTCCACTCTTTTACTAACGTTATGCTAGAGCATTGAAGATCTCATACTTGTGGAGCTCCTCTTCTTCTATCTTCTATTATTCATGTTTAATGCTTCTCATTCATTCTATTTTCTCTCCATGCTTATAGCTTAAATCATCTAGTCTAAATAGAGGTAGGTTGTAATACTTATTTACTAGTTTATCTTGCATTCTACTTTCTCTCATTTAGCTTTCATTTGCATTACATTCATTCTAGATTATTGGGTATTAGCACTCTTGCCTCTACTCTTTGAATCTTCCATTCTATGGTGCACCTTGCAAGGGTTTTCATTGCTAGGTTCACTTGAGAGCCACCATCTCATAGCTCTTTTATGTCATAGATAGGAAGCTATAAGTCACCTCTTGAGATTCTCTCATTCATGGGTATTCTCAAGAATAATGGTTTATAGAAGTGTGTCCACATTTTCATACACAATTATCAAACAAATGATAGAGAAAGGAGGAGTGATGGAAGTATTTAGATTTCATAATATCACCCTAGTCCCCATTGTCAATAAGAAATCATTAGCCAATTTTAGAGAGGAGGGCTTTATTGAGGTCAAACACTTTTGTGTTCCTAAACCTCCCAAGGATTTTGGTTTTCAAACTATGTCCTAGTTCACAAGACTAATCCTATATTTTTTCTTGTTTTCCCATCCATAGGAAGTTCCTTTGATGTCTTCCTTGATATTTGGTTTATACCCTGAATCTTGACTTTCCCAATGACTTATGGAAAACAAAGGAGTTAAAAAAAAAGTGGGTCAAAGTAGTATTATATTAGAGACCCTTGAACTAAAAGGTACAACTCCCTTATGAGTGCAAGATATGCAATGAATTTATCTTTCAAATTTTAGGGGTATGCTCTTAACTAGAAAGCAGAAATGGTAGAAACCAAGTTGCTTAACACTTTGAATAACCTAGGTAGAAAGTAAATTAACTCACAAAATGCAATCTACTCAAACTAACAACACAGAGAAATAAAAATATGCAAAACTAATTACAACAATAGGAAGAACAGAAGAGAAGGTGAAAATAGTAATACCTAGATCACACAAACTGAGTAATGTTTTGAAAATACCTAGATTTTCTATCCCTTAGCTACTCCACACATCAGTTTCTAACTTCCTTATGCAATGATATAAATTAAGCACACTGACCACAATGAATAACAGAGAGAAAAGAAGACATGCTAATGTTGAAGAGAGTAGGACATAAAATCTATTGAATGAAGGAAACAAAGCCAAGTTCATTCACATCCATTCAAACTATCAACATTAACACATTCATTCCATATACTCCAGCCTAAAAAAATGAACTCAAAGTCATGCATAATAGTCCCAGATACAGGGGTTTTCCCAAAGAAAATTTTGTTGATCTTATAACTTCATCAAAAGATTACATTTATAGGCCTTCCCAAAATGGTCAGTTACATTGGATGATTTTCCTTACAGAGCATCTTTGAATGGAATAATCTAAAAATAGGACAAGCATGAATCATTGTCCATTACAGAGACTGACAAAATGTCATGAATGGCAACAAAAGAAAGAGGAGGGGAAGAATGAAAGATGTCTCGAAAAGCATCAAAACATCATGTCTTCTTAGAAATAACTAACTTAGCTCTATAAGATTTCATGGCTTTGGTTACTTTATCTAGCTCTTTGAGACCTAGAATGAGAATATTGTTAGCTTGGATCATCCAATGGTCATGCATTTCCATCAGTTCATCAATTCTGGCCACCCTAAATTGGAACTTCTCCATTGCTCTTCATATGACTGCATCCACTATTGAGAGCTCCTAGATCTTAGATACTTGGAAGTTGAGGGGGTCAATGGCTTCATTGAAAAATGCTAGGAACTTGGACTTCATTCTCTCAATGTCCATGAGCTTTCCATTAGTTGACACAAAAGACTCTGTGTGCAAGATCTTCAAATATTGAAATAACGTTTCCATCTTTTGCATTAGGTCATGCACATCCTTGAGTTCACTTGCAAATCTCATAAACATTTCTATGAAAAAATCCAAGGATTTATTCCATTAGAATAGTGACTCTTGGCCAATCTTTAAAATCCCATGAGCAATGGCTACATTAGTCTTCATGTCTATCACTTCCTATAGAAGCGTTGATTGCTCTGTTAGCTTGTTTGTTGGCTTCTATATAGTTGTTTGATAATCTAAAGCTCCCTCTCTAAGCTTGTGAGCATCCAATATTAGGCTTCCCAGATTCTCAACCAATGGGGGACCTTGACCCTTTTTCTGATTCACCCATGCTTGGCCTACTTGCCCAAATTGTCTCTCTTGTTGTAGCTTGAGTCAAAAAAATTTGTTCTCCTTTGCATTTTGGTCAAATTGACTAGAAGAATTACTCCCAAGTGCAAACTTTATGTAATCCATTAGCTCTATGTTTGATGCCTTCAATATTTCCTTGTCCTCTCTTAGCTCTTCTAGCTTGTCCTCAATCTTTTCATTAGTTGACTTCCACATGTTCACCATGGAGTCATGAACTAGAATACCAAGATCTAATATCCTAATTTGAAAATTGACCTTTGAGAGCTCACAAAACTTTCCTTCTTTCCATGGCTCAACAATCTCAACTAGCATGTGGCCAGTCATTGAATCTATAGTGAGTGTTACAATGGTCTTCCACTTCTTTATTTTCTTTGATGGTTGGGAGGAGGTGATTTGTGTGATCAAGTCCTTTGATGGGGATGCATCCTCGTATCTCCTATTTTTCCTATAAATGGTGTCCTCAATTCAAGACTCTATAGAAAGAAAATTGATAGCATATTGTAGTGCACATGGGTCAAACAACTTCCTCAAAATTAATGGAGATGGATTACTTTGGGAAGCAACATGGAAGGCAGCTACCTTGGTTACTAAAAGGGCTAATGTATCCCCTTGTTGATATGCTTCCTTATCCTAGCCATCCATGGGGTTCATATTTCCATCCAAGTTGATGACTTGAATAGAGGATGATGGCTTAGCCACTAAATTTTCTTGTTCCTTCCGCTTATCCCTATCATCTTCCTTCTCTCCAATCTTCTCGATGGTTGGAAGGGGGCTAGCTCCATAGGTAGGGGTGAGTGGCACATTCTTTTATGGAGGTTGGTCTCCTTGGCCAATGGATTGTGATGGCCCTACAGATGTTGTAGTGGTTGTAGCTATGACTGACTGGGCAGCTCCAGCTGATACTCCACCCATAGAACTAGTTCTCCCAATCCTCTTCTTTCTCGCTTAGGTCTATTGCACCCATTTTTCTATTCTTTTGATTATACCTTGCACGAGGACCTCCATGGTGTTGATGATTGGTTCTATAGGTGGGGTAGATAGAATTGGTGTGTTCTTGATCTACCCATAAGATGTGGGGTACATGTAGGATCCATCATCTACAAGGTCAAAGACATCAACAGAATCATTATACAACTTTATTTCATCAACAATTTGTCTTGACCAAGATCTCTCTCAAGTTTGGTATTCATTGATACATTTGGACCAAAAAATTTCAATATCTGGGACATGCCTATAGGCATATCCCAACTTCAGATGATCCCTAACAAAATTCACTAGATCATATTGAGGCCTAATAATCTAGCAATTTAATCTTGCCATCAAAACTCCACTAGATTTTGGGCATCTAATCTAAGGCACATGAGTATAGGCCTACCACTATAAGGAATGAAATCCTGATAATCTTCTTAACATTTGAACACAAGGTGTTCACCTCTAGGATTTTTTGATACAACTCGACTAGAACTACCTTGTACTCTGGATATTTGGGCAATCTCTTGGGAAAACCATCATAGGCTCCTATCCACAAATAAGAGAAACTTGAAAACTGGATGAATGAGCATCCAAATTAGCTTATAGCCAAAATTTCCTTTGGTGAGAACCTCCTTTCCTGGCATCCTTATAATTCTTGGCACAACCTCATTGTGAAAGAATCATTAATAGAAACATACTCCTCATAGCTTCTTTGCAGTTGTAGATGTTGGTAAAATTCATGGACTTTGGTGCACTCATCATAATTTGGAATGCTAGGAAGTCCAACCCACAAATGGTGGGTTGCAAAACATAGATTAAATAAGAGGACATGTAGAACTACTTGAATCCTTTGGCTGACTACAACCATGAGTGAGTTCATCACAAATTATTTGTGCCCAATTGATCTTCATATCCTTAGAACATATTTCTTTTACTAGGAAAAAGTGGTGCTTGATGAACTCCAAAATCTCCTCTCTTCCTTTCAATCTAAGGAGAAGTACAAGGAATATCCACAATCTCTCACTTCAGATTTGTGCCAAGCAGTCTTTGGCATCTTTCTCTTCTTTGAGAAAGTAGTATGGAACTAGGTCTTCTCCATGTCTTCCAGTCTAATGTTCTTCTACTCATTAAACATGGATGTGGAGAATCCAAAATCAATATCACAATATTGCTCTTGCACAAGGATTCCAAATGCTGACTACATTAATGCCTTGTTAATTGATAAGAGAATGGACTGGTCTAGAAACAAAATCTACTTCATCTCTGGATTGTATCTCTCTATACATTCCTTCACCAAATTTGGCACATGAACTACCATTGGAAAGCTTGTTGCTTCTACCAATCTGCTCTCCTTGGTTTTTAGAGTGATTGGGTGAATGGATTGGGAATTTAATTGATAAGAGAATGGACTGGTCTAGAAACAAAATCTACTTCATCTCTAGATTGTATCTCTCTACACATTCCTTCACCAACTTTGGCACATGAACTACCATTGGAAAGCTTTTTTCTTCTACCAATCTGCTCTCCTTGGTTTTTAGAGTGATTGGGTGAATGGATTGGGAATTTATCCTCCTATGTAGATCACCCAAATCGTAGAACTTGAAGGATGTATATGTATAATCTTTTAACTCACTTTCTAGGCCAATTAATCTATCATAATTAGCAACTCTAATTATCATTCTCTATGATTATATAGGATGTAGTTCTCAATATATAGTTATTTAAATATACTTATAGAAATAAGTTTCTTGCAATTTTGATGAAATATCTTTAGGAACAAGAACATTGCCACCACACAAATGAAATTAATTTTGGCCAATGATTATAACAATTAGAATTGCATTTAATTCTATGAGTAATGACTATTTGAACTTTTAGTTTATTCACATATAAAATACTAGGTTCCTGAAAGCACTTTTACTTAACTTAAAAAGTAAAGTGATATGGCTAAAAATCATTAAACAATACAAATACTTAGCTTTGCAGGAAGTACTTCACTTAGCTTCAGAATCTGGAATGCAGATATCCTTAATAATATTAACATGTATAGGAGAGAAAGAAAAACTTAGATTTACTACAAACCAATTTTCCTTTTATTCAAAATCATAGCACATGGAGTAATCATTTTACTAGCTTACACACCTAATTCTTCCACTTTCCGCCTAAAGCTTTTACCACTACCTTTCCTTCATAATGGGTTGGCATCTCCAACACTTACTTTTCCAGAAGCATCCTCTGAGCATCTTCATAGGATATTTGTATCTTAGGATAACTTGAATTTCAATTCTTAAAGCCCTCATAAAAGTAGCCCCTTTTTTTTTGTCTTAGGTCAAAAAATTCCTTTCTCAACATCATTTCCTAGACTGAAACACAACAAACAACATTCAATCTTATACTTCAATATGATGGCCTCGAAGTTAAATCTTGAACATGCCTTACTAGTTACAAGCCTTAAATAGTTCTCTCAACATTATGCTCATGTTATTTGATCATTTGAACTAAGATTTGGCTCAAGTTCATATAGCCTCGGAGACAGAATGAAATGGCTTCATCTCCATGAATATGTAGCAGAAAATCCATAGACCCACTCTTCCTAGTAGTACTTGATTTTATCTCCATAGATCTAAATAAGTCTCAACCTGACATCCATCCACAACTTTTTAGACCCTTAGGTGTAGATTAAATAATATTTAATCACTTTTGATGGCTTCAACATTCAGATTTGCACTTGATATAGTTCACATAAGGAAAAATTTAGCTCGAAAGCTTGGAATTCATGAGAGATGAAATGTTAGGGAAAGATTATGGATAATAAAATGTAGAACACTTACTTCTCATTGAGAGGATGCAATATCACACACCAATCATGCCTAAATTACCTAATTCTCATGTGTAATAGTAAAACAAGAAACCCACATAAAAATATTAGGTAAAGGTAATGCAAAGGGAGACCTGTAAAACAAATAAATTTGAGTGTTTCAAGAAAGATGAGAAGTAAGTGACCTAAAAAAAACTTAGACACCTCTCACTCAGAACACACTCACATTAACCAATGACATCAAGCTTTAGAAGGGGAAGACTAAAATTTGGCAATAGCTGGCTCTAACTATGGACTTAGGCATTGTAGAGTGTCTATGAAGGGACTCAGAATCTTTGGTTTTGCATAGCTAGAATGGAAAACTATAACGGGAAACTAAACTAAACACACAAATAGAAAGGAAATATAAACTAGGAAAGTAGGAAAATAAAGCATGGAAAGATGCAAAGAAACCTACCTAAACTAACACTAAATGCAGGGCTTACCTATTTTGAATTGTAAACTTGATATAACTTCAGATCCTAGCCATTGTAAGAAAATGGCAGAAACTCTTTAGAAGGATATGCCAGAATGAAGGAATTGTTCTAATTTTCTTGCATAATCTTGAAAGGCCCTTCCAGGGGGACTCAAACTTGTGATGCATTCCTTTGAGCTTGTCTCTTCTATCCCATAGTAGAACCAAGTCACCTTCCATGAACTTCCTTGGTCTGGCCTTCTTATTGAAGAATTTTTTCACATGCTTTTGATGTTCTGTGATATGATCAACCATCATTTCATGATCTTCTTCCAACTTAGTTAGATAGATAATGTGCTTCTCCAATCCATCTTGGAATTCTATATCATTGATCACTTTTTGAAATTTGCAAATGGATAGCTCAAGTGGAAGAGGAAGACTAGCTTCAACTTTGTAAACTAGCTCAAATGGGGAAATCCTGATTACTTTCTTAAGTGTAACTTGTTTTTCCCAAAGTGCATCATATGATTTATTGTGCCAGTTCTTCTAGTTCTCGGAGACCAATTTATTGATCAAGTTCTTATTGCTTGATTATGCTTGACCATTTCCCTAAGGGAAGTAATCTGGTGAGTGACTTAGGTGAATACTATTTTTGTAGTAGAACTCTATAATTTATGCAAAATAAAAATAGGAAGCATTGTCCATCACAAGCTTCGTTGGCACTCCAAACCTTATCAAGATGTTCTGCTTAATTAATTCATAGACTACCTCAAAATTAGTCTTCTCAGTTGGCTTGGCCTCCACCCATTTGGTGAAGTATTCTATAGAAGTGATGACATATAAGTAACCAACAATTGAGGGTGGACTGAGTGGTCTAATGAAATCAATTCCCCATTGTTGAAAGAGGCCTTCAACTAAAACTAGCTTTAGGGGTAGAGTAGCTAATTGAGGCTTGCTAGAGAACATTTTGCACTTGTCACACTTATCCACCCACTTGTAATTGTCCTTTAACATACCAAGCCAGTAGTAGCATTGCCTCAAAATCTTATATGTTTTGAGTGTTGATGAAAAATGACCACCACACACCTCATTGTGGTAGCTATGAAGCAATATTTCTTGTTCAAGTGTATCCACACACCTCAAGAAAGTTCTATTAATTTCCTTTTTTGTATAGTTGATCATCATATATGACATACTTAGCTGATTTGATTATGAGGTCTCATTTTTGCCTTTATATTAGTCCATTAGGGAAATCTCTATAAGTTAGAAAGTAGGCAATGTTCGAGAACCAAGGATTCTGGAGACTGACCTTTAGTGCCCTTGTTGATTCATCTTCTTGGCTAGAGTCCTAATTTTCTACTATCATTTTTCAAAAGTCATTCCCTCTCACCAACTTGGTTGGCTTCGAGTCAATATCATATTATTTAAACTTAGCTATCGATGCACCTCTAGTGTTTCAACCTATCTCTTACTGAGTCAATATGCTCTTGACAGCCAAATCATGTATAACACAATAGAATGAGGGTGTAATACATAAAATCTAAAGTTTTTGAGAGCTCTTACCACTTCATAGGCATTCTTTTCCATTTGAGAATATCTTAGCTCATGCTTCTTAAGGTGGGTACTCATGAAATAAATTGGCACTTAGATACCTTCCTTGTTCTCTTGCATGAGTATTATGGATGGTGTATGGGCTGAGGCATAGCAGTCTAGTATGAACTCCTTGGTGTAATCTAGATGTACTAGCACAGTGCTTTGGCAATGGTGTCCTTAAGTCAAATACACTTCCTTTCATAATATCAACAATACACTTGGTGACTTCAAAGAAATTAGGGACAACTCATCTCAAAAAGTTCACCTGTCTGAAGAAGGATTTGACTCCAAATTTGCTTCCTAGAAAATTTAGCTGTTGGATGGCTCTAACATGCTCTAGATCAATCCTGATGCCTTCCTAGGAAACTATGTGACCCATTAGTTTACCTTCTATAACATAGAAGACTGATTTCTTAAGATTGAAAAAACTCCCATGCTCTCTACATCTGTTCAATGCCTTCTCCAAGTAACTTAGATAGTTTTCTCTTTTTTTGGAGAAGACTTTCAGATCATCCAAGTAGATAAAAATGATCTTATACTTTAGATCAACAAATGAGGAATTCATAGCTTGATGAAAGGTGGCATCAACATTAATAAGCCCAAAGGGCATTCTATTTTATGCAAATGTTCCCTAAGAAGTGGTGAATGCAATCTTGAAATGGTCTTCTATCATAGTTCTTGGCTCTTGAATTTTGGGAACTAACACAATAAAGACATTGTTGAGTCTCTTTAGAAGCATACCAGATCTAAAAAAATCTCTAGTATCTTTACTTAAGTCAAATTTGAAGCCTTCATATTGTTAGTTGGATATCATTTAGTATATATTTATTCATGCAAGTGTGCTTACATGTTAATAAATATATAATTGTTATTTAGTTATATTTTGACATGAGTTATAGTGGAATTTAGTATATAATCATTAATTATAATTATTTGATATTGTACCATTTTAAAATGGAGGCAACCATAATTTAAGGCCTTCTAGCACCTATCTCATAACAACATCATGGACCATGGATGGACCCATGCTAAATGTGCTCCTCCTATTTCTTTCATCTTCTCCTAATTCTGACTACAGTCTTTCTAAGGCCTTCAAGACCTCTTTTTGGACCTTTCCCTAGGAATAGGTTTACCCATGTGGACCTCGTCCTTGAGGAAAATAGACCTTAGGACCCAATGTGCCTCAAAGTTTCTAATTATTTTATTCCAATTGACTTGTATTATTTTCCCACCTAGAAAATATTATAAAGGACATCAAGAGACATTCAATCATACTCAAGGAATTCAAACAAGAGATTTTTCATTAAGCAAAAGTTTCAAGGATACTTTGTGAGTATTTCCTCTTCAATTTCTAGCATTTCATCACCCATCAAGGGAGGAGATCTAGATTGAGGCATTACTTATCTTATTCATTGATTCACATTTACATCTATGGCTACATGATGTGGTTTTGGTGGATCCATTGCAATTATGGAGATATCCTACATTCTACATAGCGAATTCAACATCTACAACACACAAGCAATAAAAATTCTTATTGACAAGGGTTTTTACAAGAAAGATGAATACTTCTTTATCTTGCTTCCCTTACATACATTTCAATTTCAGTTGCAAGGTTAATTCCTTAATCTAGGGCTTGACCAAGGAAAGCTCTCATCCACTCAAAAAAAAAAAAAAGATTTATTGTGCATGAGAGCATATTAGTGAAATTGTAGTTGAAAAGTTGGAAATAACTCCCCAAGACATTTTTAAAAAATTAGGTTGATGTAGTTACAAGGTTCCAAGAAAATGGTGACTTTATGGAGTAGTGTCCAAACCCTTTTCTTCCAAGTTGACCTATACTCGGAGGTTCAACATGAAAAATCATTTCTGGGTTTTTTTGGGTTTTCTATTTTACTCAAGGATTTTTGAATGAAATTCTAGAATCATTCCTAGAGTCAAACTTTTTAGAGAAAAAAGACACTTTCCTCTACACATTTCAAGGTGAGTACTCTATCATTCATTACCATTGTTTTAGTTTTACCATAATTGTATATATTAATTAGGTTGATTGCATAAATGTAGCATTTAAATTCACACACTATTTTGTGATTAATCAATTAGTTCAATTGCATAATCAGATTCACATATTACACATGGGACAAAGAACATTTCCTTGCATTGTATTCCTTTTCACAATTCTAATTCATTATTGGTGTTTGGGTTTTGCTAATCTAATTCAAATTCAAAAGGGATTTTGCTTGGCAATTATCCTTCTCCCCTCACACATTTTAATGCTTTTGCATGAAAAATGGAGGCCTTTACCATATTAAACCCCCCTCTTCCATTTTTTACCAAAACATTTTGGTGAGCTGATGAGTCTTCCCTTCTTGTTGATTTTGGAGTTAGATCCCTTAATCTCCCATATTTCCTTCTTTTCATTAGACATTTACCTTATTTTTGGTGAACTTGACAAGTCCCCCCTTCTTGTGGATTTTCGAGCTAGATTATTTGATCATTATTTTCTTCTTTGCATTAGGTGCTTACCTTCCTTTTTGGTGAACCTTCTTATTAATTTTGGAGTTATATTAAGTTATATTTTGTGTGTGGTTAGATCTTTTCTTTGTATTCTCCTTCTTACATTCATGTTCTTGTGGTTAGATTTCATTAGAATGTCCTTCTATGATCGTCCCCTTTATGAGCTTAATTACATTAAGTCCAACCTATAGCTTTATTGTTAGGAGAAGTCATAGACTCATGGGCTCTTTTGATCATAATTCATCTTTCCTTCCTTGGACCCATGATGACACTTTCATATGTTTCCTAAAGATCTCAATCCTACCATGGAGCATAACTCTTCTAACTCTTCCCATGATGAATATGAAGCCTTAAGAGTCCCTCCTTCCTAAGTTGATAATCTCTCTAACAAGTTTGATGAATTAGAAAAGTATCTTGTGCAAGAGAACCAAAACCTTGATAGTATTTTCAATATTGAGGATATTAAATAACTTATCACTCACAATGACAATAACATCTCTATATTGTGTGGCATATCTCACCTTATTAATACTCATGCTAAGCCTTTGACAAAATGTTCTCGAGAGTTAGGATACACTCCTCCTACAACTGATGAACCCTCCATTATGAATTTCACTACTCTTCCTGTCATTCCTACGTAAGCACCATCTCTCATGATGACTTCTACACAAGTCTCCACTCCTCTAAGTGTTGGTCTTCCTAACCCTTCACTTCTCACAAATATTCCTCCTACTTTTATATATCCTTCATTAACTTCATATAATGTGGTTCCTTTCACATACTCTAGTCCTCTTCCCATTCCTTCCAATCCTCCACCAATATCTTTGCACCTTTCTTCTGCTTCCTACATTTTTTCTAACATGTCCAATAATCTATGCACTCCATTGCATCTTTTGACCCCATCATTAGTAGCCTAGTTCAAACCATCACTTCTTTAAATTAACAAGTGGCTCAATTCACTCAATATAAGTACAACATCCCTATATGTGACATTTCTAACCCTATTTTCTTAGATATCCTTCATGTTATTATACCACAACATATTGAGATACCTCATCTTCACACTTACAATAGTAAGGGTCATCTAATGATTCATGTTAGGACTTTCTAAACTATATGTATTTATTTTTCTCATAACTATAGGCTCGTGGCTAAGTTGTTCGAACATAATTTTAGGGACAAGGCCTGGCAATGACATTTTTCTTTACCCCCTTATTTCATTGATTCCTTCCAAAAACTTGTCAATGCTTTGATTCAAAAAAAATTTAAAAATATTGATCCTAAATTTTATTTGAATTATTTAATACATTGCAAAAAAAATTTTAGTGAATTTATTGGTAGATTCAAGTGCTAGTATGCTCAAATATGTTATCCTATTTCAAATTATGATATTAAATGCTTCTTTATTTCTAATTTTCAAAAGACATTAGAGATAAGATTCTCCTCACTAAGTATACCTCCTTTTCAAATCTAGGTGTAGTGCTACACCATTATTAATTACAAGTGAGTCAACTTGAGAGCTCTACTCTAATGGATCACATTACTAGTGATAAGAGTAATGATGTTGTTAATCAAAAGAAAAATTCCAAGCCAAATAACTTCAGTAAAATAAAAAAGTCAACCAAAATAGTTGTTGATCAAGTATGTGACTACTTTTTCCTCTATATATCATCCTAATCATAAATATGGTCCTTTATCTAAACCTTTACTTGAGTTGATGACTAAATTGATTCATGTTTGTATTATTCAACTTCCTCCTATCCAACCTATTGACACTAGAAAACCAATGCCTAGGTCATTTGATCCAGATTATTTCTTTCAATACCATCATCAAATGGATCATGACATTCAAAAGTGTTATACTTTGAAAAATGTTATTCAAGTCCTTATTGATTCCAATGCTATATCTATTGATGATGAGGTTAATATAATGGATAAATATGTTGTACATCCTAATCAAAAAGTTTTAATCTATAGTAATCATTTTCCTTCACATTCAACAAATGTCATTAGTCAACATTCTTCTCTTGAGACTAATATTAGCTATGATGATAAGGTAGAAGAAGCTAATCATGTGGTTTATTATGTTGACCCTCAACCTCAACCTTTGATTTCACCTCCACCTAAATCTACACATTCACCTTCTATCAGCTTTAATTAGTTTGGTGTGTTTAAAGCACCTAATGGTCCTCTTTACATTACTATTAGGGTTTCTCATATCTCCTCCCATTGCATTTTGATTAATCCTTCTTCCTCCATGAATGTTATCACTGAAGAGCATCATTTTAACAAAGGATTGCAAAAATATACCTATAATACATCTACTGTTTGGATTAAAAATTGTAATGGTTTTTTGTATCACCCTCAAGGCTCTATCAACCTTCCTATCACTCTTTCTAGTAGGTTGTTCATACTACCTTTGTTGTCATTCCTACTTCTAACCAATTTTAAGTCAAGCTTGGTATTTTGTGTCTCTCCTCCATGCAAGTTGTAGCTTCTCCTGTTCATAAGTGTGTCAAATTTTCCCATAATGGAGAAGTTGTCACCATTAATCATTCTATTTATAAACCTTTGCATCCTCAAGATTGTTCTAAGATATATTACTATTGGTCATCTCTCCCTCAAACACCACCTAGTCATTATGATCATCTTTATCAATCCTATCGGTAATATAAGGTAGAAAATATTCTTGATCTTAGCCTTCCTAAGGTTTACTCTCTTATTGCTATCTTACCTACCCCATATGTTCCTTTGACTACTATTTCTAAATACGTAGTTTTTCCCTCTTTGGAACCTATGATAGTCAATTCTAATCCTTCAAGTTTATCTTATGAAACCATTCAAAATAAACATGCTCTTAATCATCACAAGAGTCATCAAGTTAAGGCCAAGGCTCATTCTTTTTCTTGTCAAATGCATTATCATCTCAACCTTTTCTATCCTTTGATGAACCCATTCTTGAACCTTTGGAACAAGGTAATTAAAGTAACAATATGAAAATGGACAAACATGATGTTGTTTTTCATATTTTAGATTCTATTAGATATTGATATGGGTTATAATTTTCCTAACATTCCCTATATGAAGCTAACACTCACTTCTCATGATGAGCATAGTGACTCCCACTAGATTCCTTTCTGAGATCTAGTTGTGGTTCCTACTATGTTAGATGTTGTTCCTCTTGCGAGTTGATATCCCTCCCCTAATATTTTAGATGTAGATTGGGAGAAGGCATGTAGAATTCTTGAAGTGGAATTCACTATGTAAGTGCACAAATATGGGGGACCAAAAGGGGGTATACGTTGCCACTTTTTTCTTTCTTTCTTTTTGAAATCGGATAAATTTGAACTTCAGCAAGAAATTGAAGATATTTGGATTCTATTTAAAGATATGATAAAAAAAAAAAAATTGTAGCCCTCTGAATCTACTTTCTAAGCTATTAAATTTTATGTTAAATGGTTGAGTTTAAGGCCCTCAAAAAGGGAGAGCACACAAAGTGGTCCTGCTTTTTGAGTAAATTTAAAACATAGTGTCAAGTGTGCCCCCCCTAAAATATTTTTTATAAAAATTAATTTTTTTAATTGCTCTGGTGAGGAGTTAACTAACACATGTAGTTTATCCCATTTTTTTTGGGTAATTTTTTAATCTATATTTGATTTATTATGAATTTTTAAAGTGGAGAAATCTCAAAAACATGAAATTTTGTTGTGGTACCCCTAGAAATCATTAAAGACTAATAAAAAATAAAAAGATTTTTTTTTAAGTGTGTAAAAGTGAGTCTAGTTTCTTGAAAAGTATTTTGTTGAAAGAAATGACGAAAGAGTGAAAATCTATCCCCAAAATACTACAAGTTGGATTTTGACAAAAAATGGACATAAATTAAAACAAATTAGTGATGAAAGGCTTAAAATAATCCAAATTCAAAAAAAAGTTATATGGTTAGATAAATAGAAAGGAGATGTATAATCTTATGTATCTTGATTCTCTTATTATATAATCATGAATAAGCCTAATGGATGCCACACAACTAAATATACATTTTTGTGTATACTTGTTGGGAATCACATCTCAAACTTGTTTTAGATGTGCAAACCTTTGGGTTGGATATCAAATGCAAATCCAACTCTCAAGATTGACAATCTTCAATGAATAAAATCACATGTATGCACTATTTAAAAATGAAAAAGTGACACTTTTATGTTTTTTCAAAAAGTGCATACTCATTATAGTGTGTACATGCTATAGTGTGTGTTGTAACACCCCGCTCGGGAACCCAAAAGAAATAAATTTAATATGTTACAAAGTTTACTGAACTATTTTTTAAAAAAAGTTTAAACAACACCAAAGTAACAATAATGCAGAAGTAATATATACATACACATCAAATACATGTAATCTATTACAAATATAGTTTTAATTCCTCAAGGGTTCCTTCGCGCTGAGTCACATTTAAGAAAGTTTTATTGATAAGTTTAACTCTCAATTACAATGTCCATAATCATAAAATGAATAAACAAATGCATAATCATATAATAAAATGCATAAGTACAACTAATAATATGAAAGCACATCTAATGAATAACATCTACTACACATGTCATAGGGTATGTGAAAATAGATACAAGCACATCAATATACAATACAATATCTCGTAGGATCTCAAAACACATGATACATAGATACCTCAAATGAATAGAAGTCTTCAGATAAGAATAAGAATGATAATGGCACCATTGTATCAATGAGCATCCAACAACTTTCAATGTAAGGGGGACCCAAATGGTAAGAATACACTACCTCCTGACCACGTGGTCACCTAATTGGGCTCCCACTCCCACTGTGTAGGAGAGATAATGTACAATCCACACACAGATAATCAAATCATAAAATAATCCTAGGCAAGGAATTCTGATAGCCAAAACTATCTCAAGGGTAACACAAACTATTCAAGAAGAAGAGATAATCAAAATTTAAAGGACACTCATTCCAATACTAACACTACATACCAAGTCAACATACAAATACCAAAACCAAAAATATACAACCACTTCAAAATCAATGTCAAGTGTCACAAGCACAATGACCAACAAATAACAATTATCATTAATAAAAGTAAACTATCAATCAATAAATCCAACAATAAAAACATCACCAATGAATAACTGATCATTCATTAATAAAAGTCAATTGTCAACAATAAATGACATCCAATCAATGAGTAACAACTTACAATAAATACACCATTAAAAGTAATATCCAACAAGTACACCACTAGAGGCAAATATTAAAAAAACATGAAGGAGATGCAGGCTACATACTATTGAGTGTTATCACATGAGCCAACTCTATGGTTACCTTGACAGTTTCTCAGGACCCAAACCCCCTAGTGACTATATGCGAAACTAGAATACCTCTCCTGATAATGAGGGACCTAGTCATACCTTTTGGTATCATCTCCATCTCATCCTTAGTCTATACAAGCACTCAAGGCATGGACGAGAAAAATCTCTAACTTATCTTTTTAATGTATCTCAAAGAAAAGGGCTAGGAAAGATATTTTAATTACTATATTATCACTTGTTACACAAGTTACAATGAGTTACTTTGGTAGCCACTTTGGGCCCTGACCCCCATTGCAAGCCACTCCCATAAACATGCACCTAGACTACCTTCCCAAAAATCACAAACCACAATAGTGTCTCATACACAAAAAAGTAATATTGATCGAATTCAATTCCTTAACAGGCAACCTAAAAATAATATTGGTTCTCAAAACCTAAGTTCTCATAAATGCTCAATAACATAAAGCTCATAAAACGTAAATCTCAATTCAAATAATAAAGTTCATCATGATATCTAGTCAAATAATCGTAAAAGAAATCTCAAAAATGCCTCTAGTGCACATCCTAACTTGGCCAACTAAACAACCCACAAAGAAAAACTACCAAGAAAATAAACATCACAAGACTATAAATAGAATATTAGAAAACACATAGTTTTCAACCACATGATTTAATTTCACCAATTTCTCTTGTTTAGTTTGGGTCATAAGGATGTGTTTAGAAATAAGATAAGAATATACATGCTAATATAAATTGTTATGCTAATATACTTATTTAAAACATTAAATATTTAAATATTCAATCTCTTTGTGCATACAAAATATGATGCAATATTATCATATTATTAATTTAAATAATCTTAAATCATAAATGATTTAATTAATAACATAAATGTATAATATTATATACATGCTAATAACAATTTAATTTTTAAAATATTAATTTGACTTCTATTTAAGTCCAATATTAATATTTACTTTTCCTTTAATTCATAATGCAACTAGAGATAAAATTATAAATTAAATTTAATATTTATAATTTCTCTCATAAAGTCAAATAGTTATTAACTAAATGATTACAAAGTGAACTCTACCACAACTTCTCTCAAAATATAATAAAATTCTAAATATTTATTTATTAACCTCCCTCTTGCATTGATAAATATAAAATCATTTATATGCAACTAAGAGTTTAATTAGACTTAAATAATCACTAATACTAACATTCACTTGATAACTAAATAGATAATATTTATTTCTTTTAGAAATTAATAAATTATTATTATTATTATTTTTAAATAAATAAATATGAAAATTAAGTTATGTTTTTATAAAATAAAAATAAGCATGCGATTAGTATTTTTGCATGTCTCTGTTCGCTCAAATCATGCAAGCATACTATACTTAGTTTTCTATTTTTAGCCCTTTTTTTCACATGCATATAACCATACTATACTTAGCTTTATATTTTTAGGATATTTGTTTTCAAATGCATGTAACCATACTATACTTAGTTTCTATTTTTAGCATATTTGTTTTCACATGCATGTAACCATACTATACTTAGTTTCTATTTTTAGCATATTTATTTTCACATGCATGCATAAGTTTAGTTACAACATGTTCTCCTCTCAATTAATCTTTTTTCTTTTTCCAATAAATTTTATAATTAAATTATTTTAGATATAATAAATAATATTTATCTATATTTAAAAAATTCATGATAATCTCATGGTTCTAATGACAAATTTAAAGTTGAAACTCTAACTGTTCAATTTATTATTTTCTTCCAATTTTAAATAATCAAAATTATCATTATATTAGAAAGGGGTTTATAAGAATGCAATCATAAATTTTTTTTACAGATTTTCTATAATTTTCCTCAGTTAAGTTTTTTTGATTAATAAGTTTTCTTTTTTTTTTAAATCTACAACATAATTCGTTATTCAATAATCAATACAGTAAATTAATAAGCAATATGCAAACACCCAGGAAGACACGAAGTAGATAGATCTTTCAATAAAATTCTACAATAGATTTTTGAACCCTACCTCAAAACCACTGCTAAAACCTAAGACAATCTATGAATGTGTGCAAATCCAAACCCTTTGAAGCTTTCAACAATTCTTTTGATCCAATTTTGAATTTTCGCTCCCCAAAACCTTTGTAATTGCAAAATGAGCTTTAGATCTCTGTTAAAGAGTTCTCCCTTAAATTGGGGCTTTGATTGTGCAATCACAAGAGGGAACTCACTAATCAATTATTGTTTATTACTTTATTACCTTTTACTTTTTTATGCACAACTCTTTTAGATATTTAATTATAAAATATCTTAACTTAAATAATTAGCTTTCTCTCTTTAATTAATATTCGAAGCGTTTTTAGTAATATATTTATTAATTTAACTAATAATATTATTTAGAGTTTATTATTAAAATAAAACTCTTAAATAACTATCATTAAATTAAATAAGTATAACTATGCCACAATTAGAACTATAACTTTATCTTTAAATTTCATTCTTTTTTATTTTATTTTCCTCCAGTTTATTAATTAGTACAAGCACTAATTAAAGCATATTTTATTATTTAAATTATTAATAATAATCAAAGCTCATTGTTTAAATGCAACTCTAATTTAATTATTATTAGATAAATAATTATAATAAAGCAATATTAAATCTTTAATATTTTGATATTTTAATTCTTTTTTTGTCCAACTTCTTAAATTAGACTGTTAAATTTAATCTTTTAATCTGAATTACATATTTAGTTAATTAATAATTAATTAAATATCATCAATTTTCTAAATTTAGACTTCTAAATTAAGACTTTTAAATTAAAAAAACATATTTAATTAGTTTTTTTAATTAATTAAATATTCTCATACTTTAATATTTTCTTTTTAATCAAATAATATTTAATTATATGATTAATCAAAATATTATAATTATATCATTTACCAAATAAATCACATAGTGAAATCCACATAAAAGCAATATTACCAAAACAGACTGAAATTCAAAATCAAACAACATAGGAAAAGATAAACCCACGGGGTTTAAAAAGGGTGGAAAGTCAATTACAAGTCCTCCTTGCAAGACAAGTATTTAGGCTATGACTAGGATTGGACCTAAACATTATCTCCTCATTCTTACCATTGAGTTATTGTGACAGGGCACACTCATCTTGGCAATTTAGGAAAATCGATGCCTGGTACCTACATTCTACATAAAAGATGAGCATCTACATGTATATAATTATATCTAAACTAAACAAGCAATGGCAGGGAGTGGTACATCGTGTATATCTCAACTAGTAGGTGACTACAACTCCCTCCCTTAACCACATCAAACATGACAAAAAAAAAAGATAAAATAGACACATGCACCATACACATGCAAGTATGGGATACGTACCATAATAATTATAAGTTGAACATCAAATGCTCAGATACAATAATGCATCTTTACGAATATGAAGTAATCATCATTAAAGCATCATCTGACATTACTATGAAAGAAATCACATTTATTAACTATGAATCATTAAAGCATCATTAATGCATCAGTAACCATAATCATTAAACAACACATGAAATATAGTCAACTAAGTAATCATCGTTGATATATCTCTAGTCCAAGTTATGAAATAATATCCTTGAAACTAACACATCCATGAAATAGGCATAAAAAGAGTTTGGTAAATATAACGAAAAAACAAACTAGGGTGGGCATTATATGTGCTCACTACATTTTTCCATGTCCAACCCTATGGAGTGGGTAATAAAAAGCGTAGTGTGTACAAACTATAGTGCATATGCACTATAGTGTGTACAAACTATAGTGCATATGCACTATAGTGTGTACCCATTATATCTTGGATGAGGGAAAACAAAAATGTGGCAAATGTTTGGTCCCCAATCTTTATGCACATACTCCACTACCATTATTGTCTTTTTTTTGTTGTGTTGTCTTTCCCCTATGTTGTACTCTTTGTTCTTTTTTTAGTCTAGATTCCTTTAGGTGGTCCTTGTTTCTCTATTTGCACAAGAGGATAAAGTAATCAAGCATGTTGTACACATTCTTCTCTTTGTATCACTCTTCCTCTAATTGTTGTTACATGTTATGTTGTATATGTTCTATTTTTTGTGCATCTTCCCTAGTATTGTATATTTGGTTGCTTATGAGATGGTAGTGTTGATTCTTTTTGGTCTCTATGTTGTTGGCCCAAAGACTCTTCTTCATCTCTCTTACATTATTTTCATCTATTGTGTTGTGGTTCTACTTCTTTTGGGGAATGATGACATTTCATACTTGATATAATATTAAATATTATCATATGATAATACTGACCCCATAATTGTTAGATCTTTCTTGCTCTGTCTTTTTCCATGTACTAATTTTCCTTCATGTTTTCTCATGTGGCGACATCTCATAGTGGAAACATTCTTAGTGGATGCATGTACACTTATGTTAAAGCTATTGGTCTCATTAAGGAATTCATAATTTCTTTAACATGGGGGCATACACTTGACTCATTTGTGAACACATGCAACTTTGGTAGTTTGATCTCTGTCAACTCCAAAAATTTTGGACACTATACTAAGGTCTCAAAAACTTCAATAATTTTGGAGTAACATGGGATTAATTAGAGGTCATGGGTATCCTATGCCCTAATTGAACCAATGGATTCTAGGATGGCTCTTATATGATTAACTTGATGATTTCACCAATCCTAATGAAATTCATAAAACTTGGATGGAAAAGGGATTAAGAAATACTCATAATGGAAAAACTTTAAATTGTAGAAATATAAGGTGATACACCAATTAATTTGACTAAAGGAAATATTTTTTTCAAGCACAACCTAGCACCTTGCATCATTCTAAACACAGATAAAACTCCTATTTATATATTTATCACATAAGTATTTCAAAGTAAATTTGAAACCTAAAAATATTAAAAGGAATTAATCACAATCAATACCTTAAAACACTAGATTTGACCCCTGACTTGTGCATAGTACTTCAAACCATAAAAGATGCATAATGATATATAATTTTAAAGTAACTAACAAGAAACACAAGAAAATGACATCAATCACTATCAAGGCATACAAGTATAACTCCATTAATAAATCCAAAATAAGCTATATAAACTGTTACAATCTCTAAAAATATGTGCTACAAATCTGATATAGTAGGATGATAAACACAATGCCTAAAAATGAAAAAGGCCCTTCTTCCAAAAATGGAGCCCCTTCTCTATAAAAAAAGAGAAGTATATATCAACATCAAGACTCGATTTTCTCCCCTCAAAATAGGGACTAAGGGTTAGATATCAGAAAAAAAAAAACCTCTCCAAAAAGGACTCTAGGAACTAGAGATACATGCCAAATGGCCTCCAAATTGTGCCTTTATCAAGTCTACATGATGAAAAGTCCAAGACGACTCTAAAATCTCCTTAAAAAATTCCTAAAGTGACTCAAGAGTCAACAATCATGACCTATGTGTTGGAATTATTTAGAATAACTAAGAGGGAGGGGGGAGAATTAGTCATCAAAGGTCTAGATTGTTAATGTATAGCATCAGTAGAAGTAATGATGCTCGTCTAATATAAAAATATGTATTTAAGTTCTCAAATAAATGATCATTATTGTTACTTATATATATATATATATATATATATATATATATATATATATATATATATATATATATATATATATATACATATATACATATACATATATACATATACATATATACATATATACATATATACATATATACATATACATATATATATGTACATATATATGTATATATGTATATGTATATATGTATATATATATGTATATGTATATATGTATATGTATATATATATGTATATATATATATGTATATATATATACATATGTATGTACATACATACATATATATATATGTATGTATGTATATACATATGTATATATATACATATATATATATGTATGTATATATGTATATATACATATACATCTATATATGTATATATATATATATATATACATATATATATGTATATGTATATATATATATATACATACATATATATATATATATGTATATATATATCTGTGTGTGTGTTTTTTGGATTAATATACAATCAATGACATTATCGACAGATGGAATATTGACAGAATGCATTATAAATCAGCGAAGGTAATTGTATTGTCAATGTTGTATTAGTAAACATTGTAAGCATCAGCAATATTTATTATAAACATTGACTGTCTTGTGTTTATGTTGTATTACACTAACAAGTAGTTATTAGTCATGCCACCATAGAGTCATGACTCTATGTGGCCTTGTCATGGGGGGTCACGACCCTTCACTATTATATATAGTTGAATAGTCAAATCATTAAGGAAAATATCAATACACTAATTATAAGTCCCAGTAATCTACACTATAGAAACGTGATCATTCTTAGCCTTCTCCTCTGCACTCTTTGTTGAAAGACAATTATTGCATTCACTCTATCGTGCGTGATCATTAGTAGTCTTCATTGGATGATCTTTGTCATCTCATCAATCATAGAATAGTCATCTATTGAGAATCAAATTAGTTTTGTAGTCATTCAAGTAAGAGTATTTATTCATATTTAATTGTAATAGTTTTATCTATCAGAGATCTATAAAACTAACATGGTATTAGAGCCATTCTGATAAGAAAAGCTATTACTCATAATTAAAATCTAAAGTCTTAGATTTTTTCAAAAGCTAAATTATATTATTAAATCAAAATGGTGAATCATGTGAGACTAGAAAATAGGCTCAAGGGTGCATCTAATTTCTCATCATGGAAAATTAGAGTGATGATAATATTAAGGGAAATGAAATTAGAGGAATATATTGAAACAAACATATCCATTCTTGAAAATGAACTAGAGAAAGTAACATGGAAAAGACATAATAATAAAGCAATGAAAATTATAATATATTATGTAAAAGATCATATTCTTCCATCCATATCTAATCTCAAGACTAAATTTGAGATGTTCTCCACTATACGAGATACATTTGAAATCAACAATACTAGTAGATTATTAACCCTAAAGCAAGATCTACTATATATAAAGATAAAAAATGGAGAATCTAAAACTTCCTACTTTCTAAGGATTTTTGAATTAAAATATTAACTTGCAACAATGGAGAATCGAGTTGATGACACAGAACTTAGCATGATAGCACTCAGAGGTCTTCCTCTATCATGGGAAATATTTATTCATGGCTTAAGCTCTCAACCCAAAATCCCTAAATTTACTTTATTAAAGAATGAATGCACACAAGAAGAATCTAGATTAGTCTCAAGAGGACTAAGTACAAATCAAGAGGAAGACATTGAAGCAATTCATGTAAAATCAAACAAGAAAAGAAAATACAAACACAATAAAATAGAATATAACAAATCATATAAGCAATATGATTTGTCCAAAGTTAGATGTTTCAAATGTGATAAAATTGGTCACTCCCATAACTTCTGCCCTAAAAAGAAGAGAATTCAAGTAGCCTTAGCAGAAATCAAAGGAGAGGACGTAGAGAAAGAAGAAATAGAAAACTATGCTTTTTACTTAGCCCTTTCAAGTGAATTAAACTCAAACCACAACACTTGGATCATAGAGCATCTAGGCACATCACCGGTTTTAAAAACAAATTTAAAACCTTCTCTAAACAATCCTCAGAAGAAGTTACCATTGGAGATAACTCTACTCATCCTATTAAAGGCATTGGTTCCTATTCAATTTACCCAAATTTAGAAATTACTCTACAACTCAAAAATGTTTTATATGTACTAGGAATAAAAAGAAACTTAGTATCTATTTATGGTCTTGCTAATCAAGGATTCAGAATCACTTTCCAAGAAGACTAAGTTCTATCTTGGCCAAAGAAATTTAATATCAAGAAATCCATTTCCATTGGATATAGAGATAGAAATCTATATAAACTTTGTAATAATCAAAACCTAGCTCTTAGTCATGAAACTTCAAATTCCACCAAAATTTGGCATAGGAGGCTCAGTCACCTTCACTATCGTGCATTATCATCCATAGGAAAAGTTGTAAAAGGTTGACCTTGTCTAAAAATTGATCACTTAAGTATTTTCTAAGGATGTGCTTTAGGAAAAAATACTAAGCAATCATTTCCTAAAAGTGTTCACAAATCAAAATCCATTCTTGAATTGATTCACATTGACCATTGTGGTCCTATGTATATACCTTCTCTTAACAGGTGCTTCTTTTATGTAATTTTTATTGATGATTACTCCAGAAGAGCTTGGATCTACATTCTGAAATAGAAAGAATCATTTGAAGTTTTATCAAAATTAAAAGAGTTCAAAGCCCTAGTTGAAAATTAGTCAGGATAGAAAATAAAAGTTCTAAGGTCAAATAATGGAGGTGAATACATCTCTAATATTTTAAAAAACTTTTGCATTGTTGTTGGGATTAAGAGGGATTTTTCTATACCATATAATCCTCAATAGAATGGAGTTGTTGAATGTAAAAATAGATCAATTATTGGATCAGCCAGAGAAATGATGCACAATCAAAACCTTCATACTTCCTTATGGGCTAAAGCATCTAACACTATAGTATACATTCAAAATAGATGTCCACACTCAGTATTAGAGAATACCACTCTGGAAGAAGTATTTATAGGCATTAAACTTGGTCTAAGTCATCTAAGAATATTTGGATATCCTATTTATATCCACATTCCTAAAGAGAAAAGAACAAAACTATAACCATCCGGAAAGAAGGGGGTACTTATTCAATATAGTGAAATAACAAAATGATACAGGGTCTTCATTCTAGGTCAAGGAATAATTGAAATTAATAGAGATGTGAAATTTGAAGAAGATATCACCTTTAATATTTCTAGAAGTTGTGATGAATCCATTACTGTATCTATTCCTGAAGTAGATGAAAATCACCAAGTAGAAATTGAGGGGGAGAATGATATTGAACCATCCTCTTCCACTATGTCTAATCATGAAGATTCTGAAAATGTCAACAGTAAAAAGAGGCCATTTTGGGCTAGGAAAATGATAGAAGAAAATTAGGTTGAACCTAATGAAGTGATTTGGGAAAGCAAAATAATGAGAAATCAATCATGTTATGTTTCATTATTAACTGAACTTATAAAATTGAACCTTCTAATGTTAAAGAAGCATTTTCAAATCAGTCTTAGAAAGAAGCAATGATTGAAGAATATAACTCTATATTAAAAAATGATGTATGGGATTATGTACTGAGACTTTAAAAAAAATTATTTGTTTCTTCAAAATGGTTGTTTAAAATTAAGCATGCATCTAATGGCGGCATTGAAAAATGCAAAGCCAGGTTTGTAGCATAGGGTTTCTCAAAAAAAGAAGGCATTGATTATGAAGAAACATTTGCAATAGTCACTAGATATACTTCAATTAGAACCATCTTGGCCACTGCAACATCAAAGGGATGCAAGGTTCATCAAATGGATGTTAAAAAAGCATTCCTAAATGGAAAAATTGAAGAAGAAGTTTATATAGAGCAACCAGAAGGGTTCATCACTCATGATAGTAAAACTTCATTTGTAAATTAAAGAAAGCTCTTTATGGTCTCAAACGGGCTCCCAAAGCATGGTATGAAAGGATAGACAACTATCTAATGAAATTAGGATATTTTAAAAGTGAAGTTGATCCTAACTTATAAATCAAAATAGATGGTGATGATATGATCATTCTTGTGTTCTATGTTGATGATTTATTAATAAAAAGTGAAGAACATCTCATAAATAAATGCAAACAAGAACTTATAGTAGAGTTTGAAATGAAAGACGTAGGCCTACTTCACTACTTTCTTGGATTAGAAGTCTGGCAAAAGGATAACTACATTCTTCTAAATCAAGGAAAATATACAATCGACATTTTAACAAAATTTGGAATGATGGAATATAAACCAGCTACTACTCCTATGGAATTCAATCTACACAAGTTGAAGGGTGATATAATTAAATCAGATCCTATAGATTCTACTTACTATAGGAAGATTATTGGATCTTTAATGTATTTGGTGAATACTCGTCTTGACATATGTTATGCTACTAACATCTTGAGTCATTTTATGTGTGCACCAAAGAAGATACATCTACATATAGCTAAATATATTTTGAGATATCTAAAGGGTACTATTGGAATGGGAAACAAGTGTGATAAAGTCAACATTGAACTTCATGGATATTCTAATTCTAATTGGGCAAGCAGTCCTACTGAACGTAAGAGTACTTCTAGATTTTGCTTCAGTCTAGGATCTAGTATGGTTTCTTGGTTCAACCAAAAATAGTCTTCAATTACATTAAGTTCTATCGAAGTAGAATACATTGCATCTTCCTTGGGTGCTAGAGGAGTGGTATGGCTATGAAATTTGTTAGCAAACTTATTCAAACGACCTTTGAAGCCCATTGTGATTCATTGTGATAATCAAAGTTGCATCAAGCTTTCAACCAATCTAGCTTTCCACAATCGCTCCAAACATATTAAAATTCCTTAACACTACATTTGAGATATGGTGAATTGAGGAATCATTCAACTAGATTACATTAGTACTAATGAGTAAACAACTAATAACTTTACCAAACCTCTTGCTAAAGTGAAGTTGAAATACTTCAAAGAAAAACTTGGTATGATTAATTTGTAATATTGAATATTGAATTTAATTTTTCAAGTCATGTGAGTTTATGCATCTATTGTTGTTTAGTTGCATCAGATGTGTAATGAAAGGTGACGATCTTTCATGAACATACTTATTAACAAGGTAATTATTTGTAAGGTGACGATCTTGCAAATGATAGGCCTATTATCATGGACATCTCTAGATATTGTTTCAGACAATTAGAGATCATAGATAACGAACCCATTATGTTACCATAGACATCTTTAGATATTTTTTCGGACAATTAGAGATCATGGGTAATGAATTATTATGGTATTATTATGGACATCTCTAGATATTGTTTCAAACAATTGGAGATCATAGATAACCTATTCATTATAATTACTCTAGATATTGTTTTGGATAATTAGAGATCATTATGTATGTTATGATAGTGTTCATAGCATAGTGATTGATATTATCTTACTAGTCACTATTTCAGAGTGTTAAAGATCAAATAAAGTGATTAGATATTCTATTATAAAATCTAATGGTGCATTACTTCTCCCTTGCTAAGAGGGAGTGTTAATGTATAGCATCAGTAGAAGTAATGATGCTCATCTGATATACAAAGCTATATTTAAGTTCTCAGATAAATGTTCATTATCATTACTTGTGTGTGTGTGTGTGTGTGTTTATGTTGTTTGGATTAATATACAATCAATGACATTATCGGAAGATAGAATGTCAATAGACTATATTATATATCAGCGAAGGTTATTGTATTGTCAATGTTGTATTAGCGAACATTGTAAGCATCGACAGTATTAATTAAAAACATTGATTGCCTTGTGTTTATGTTGTATTACATTAACAAGCAATTATTAGTCATGTCATCATAGAGGCATAACTCTTCACTATTATATATAATTGAATAGTCAAATCGTAGAGGACAATATCAATACACAACATTATAAGTCCCAGCGATCTATACTATAGACACAAGATCATTCTCAACCTTCTCCTCTACACTCTTTACTGAAAGACAATTATTGCATTCACTCTATAGTACAGGATTATCATTAGTCTTCATTGGAAGATATTTTCCATCTCAACAATCACTAAACAGTCATCAGTTGAGAATCAAATCAATTCTGCAATCATTCAAGTAAGAGTATTTATTCATATTTAATTGTAATATTTTTATCTATCAAAGATCTATAAAACTAACACAGATGTAAAAATAAAACTTTTCACAGCTTAGTGAACCCATGTTCATAAAATATATTCATGCTTGCATCCATTAGATCATAAAAACACTTAAACTTTTTCAGCTACTTTCAAATCAACTTTGAAGAAATGTAAGCATGAAACATAATAGATTCAATAACACATTTGACACAATGATTTTACATGGAAACCAATTTGGGAAAAAACACTTGTAACATGCTACTAATTCTCACTCTTCTAAAGTGATGCCCTGTGAAAGGCCAACCCTATTAAAGGTTACAATACACATTGTTAAATGTGACCTGGTTAGAGCATTTCAATCACCCTATTAGAAGTGAGCCTTGTAAGAGAACTTTAGATCATTCACTTGGAATGTTGCCTAGTTAAAGGATTTATAAATGATTTTTAGGTCAACCTTAATCCAAAGGATTACCCTAGATTGGTACAATGATTAGAAAGTAACAATAAGGCTTGATCTAATAAAAAATTCCAACTCACTTGCAATCATAGATCTTTGTTTCAGTCCTCCATTTTGCTTGGCTTTAACAAACTTTATCTCTAATAGCTTGTTCACCCTTCGAGCATTCATACTCTTAAACCTTCTTTCTTTGCTTGCCATTAGCAGTCTCTTCAGTTTGGTCTCTAAATGAAGAAGTACCTTAGACCTCTTGTCTAACTTAGGTTCTCAAACATTGACCAACCTTTCTTCTAACCAACCATCTCTATAAATTGAAAATTAAGATCTTTTGTCATTCATCCTCTATTGTATGTTTTAGAGTTAGGTAGGATTAGGTAGGATTCAATGAATCTACCCATCTTTTCATTTTAGTCCCTTTTAGAAACTTCTCCTTCAATCCTCTTTGAATTCACTTTAAAAAGATTTACCATGAATTCTATGCCACCAACTCATCATATTTATCTTCCATACACTTCAAAAAATTCAAGAAAATAAAATAGTTAGCTCATATTCTTCAAATATACAATTTAACATGAATACTGGCACTCAGCATCAATATGTTGCCACTTGGCTTCTAGACTATTCTTCAACTCAACATCCACTAGATAACTCAGCAAAAACTAAATTGTACTGGTGCTCAACATCAACTAAATTTCACTCGGCTTACAATGTATCACTCAGCATACACTAAACTTTGACTTTTCTTGGCTCCAACTAATTTTTTGCTCAGCTTGCACTAACTTTGCTCGGCACCTACTGTCCATTCGGTCAAGCTTGGTAGACTCAATTCTTCTTACTTGTTCTTCTAGACTTAATCATTGTATCCATCCTTTTCAACCTTAAGTAGATAAGTAATGCATTATATCATCATTATCTTAACTGATCTTTGTACTCCTTTATCATATCATAACTCAACCTTTTCTCTAGGTGCTTTTTTTCATCTCATTTGATAAAATCATCTTCATCAATCAAAAAATGATAGTACTCAAATCAACTAAGTAGGTGTCTTACCAGCAAGTAGTAGGTTTGACATCAGTGACAAAATAATGATTGAAACACATTCTCATACTTGTATCAATCTATTTTCAACATTATGGTCTAATACAACCTCTATGACACTTGGTGACTCAAACATGCTAGCACTACAAGTCATTTAAAATGTACAATTTCAAAATGCATTCAACTCCTTGAGTTTAGGAAAATAGAACTCCACCTATCTCTTGTAACACTTATTCAATCTAAGGACTCATCACCCCTATCGAATTCAAATTCCCTCTTATATTTTATTGCATTTTAATTTATTATTAACTAATTGATTTATAAAGTATCAATTACTTAATAATTATTATATTTAGAGACTCCAACAAAAATGAATATAATAATAACAAATTAATATAATAATATGCAAACTAAAAATGAAGCTAGGTTGCATATTACTATATTAATTTATTAATATGCAATCTCACTTAATCCAAAATACAAAGGGGTGGACCCAAAAACATATGAAATCCAACATAATATGTAAAAGGAAAAACCAAAACCAAAACATAATGTATCATTTCATAGTCTTTTTTTTTATCATGAATCAAGGATAAGAAAGAGGGTTTGAGAAAACCCTAGCTGCCATTAAGAATAAGTCTAGATTTTGTGGTTGAAATCTAGAGTTTTTTTATGTTATCGTGAGTACTAGAGGTATTTTTTGTGGTATTCTTTCCAATTTAGAAGATTTATCTCTTACTTTCTACTATTTTGAAAGAAGATCTAGAGATTTTTCTTGCATTTTCTCTCTGCATTTCTTGGTAATTTGAGGATTCCTTGGTCATTTTTGATGAATGACTTCTCTTCTTACCTTTGACATAGGGATTTGGAGTTATTTCTTATTTTATCATGCCTTATTTTATGAATTTCAATGGCACATTGGATCTTTGGTTGTTTCCATGACTAGATCTATTGAGAAAATGAGGCTTGATTTTCCAATGGCATGACTGGGTCTACTTGTTGGGATTATTCCTTATCTAGCTATTGTAAGTAATAATAAATTAATCATACTTGGAAACTTTGGAAACTCTTGTTGCTTCTTTAAGAAAAGTGTTTTTTTTTAATAATGATTCATAGCTTTCTTCATTCTTTACTTTTGGGTACTTTGAAATACATGGTCCTAGCTACTTTCAATGAAGATCTATTGTATTCTTAAGAAGATTGAACTAGTTGTGGTCTTACTTGTTGCATTATAACATCAAATATGGAGTTTTCTTTTCTTGCTACATTTTAATTATCTCTTGAAGCTTTTGAGTATTCGATGCCATCCTAGAGTTAATTTTCAGCATTCTTAATACTCTAGGTCAACACCAAAGTGGGTTTTCTTGCTAAATGATATTTGTTGTTCCTTGATGTTACCATGACATGGTTTTCATTCTCTATTATTTCAATGCCACGTATGGAATTTGTAGTTATGAATCATTGAAGCTATTGTTTGAATGCATTCTCTTCTTCCGTGTGTAAATATAAACCCGACTCTCTATTTGTGTTTTATATCCATAGATCTTACCATTATTTAATGAATATGAAGTATTGAAACAAAGTGTTTTTTCTTATTTATTTCTCTTGCATCTATAAGAGGTATTTTACTCCATGAATGTGGCCAACATTTTTGTTTATGTTAAGATGTTGCATATGTAGAAAACCTTTTCTATGCTCTCATATTTTCCTTATTGTTGCCTTCTAGGTTTGATGGTTATGACTATGGCCTCCCTTTTCAAAAAATTTGGAACTATTACTAGAAAATCCCTTGATCTACTATAAAAAGTGGGTAACACATGTTGGGATTCAAGAAAGATTAGTAGTTCTTCTTTTCTACTAATGAGGATTTTTCTATCTTCTATTGGAATCCTTTTGAAACATGTATTTATGGAGATTTATGGGTATTTCTTCTATTTACTTGATTTGAAGTTCACTCCACAGATGAGGGCTTTTTCCATTTTCATTTACTGAAAACTTTTGAAACACATATATTATCTTTGATCTCCTAATGAATGCTTCATAGTTTTCTCTTTAGATATAGTAGAAGTCATGACTTGAAAAGTTGTTATTTGACAGAAAACAACTTAAATTTATTGTAAAATATTTTTTGTATACTTGAATTCATGTGTTCCTTGAGACATCTCCAACTTTATACAAAAAGTTGTAAGAACAATGTGTTAGCATTTTTCTAATATGCTCTTACTACTTGTGATGTTCACTTTGATAATATTGTAGCTCAAAGTTTAACTGATCTTGTTCATGGCATATCAGATCCCTTGATGCATGGCAATTTACCACATTTATATATTTCCTACTCCATTTTTAGCTTAACTCTTCGTGCATTGTTGAATAATAGTAGAATATTGAGATTATTTGTAATTGATTCACACCTTTCTACTTTATGCTTACAACAACAACATTTTCTTATTTCTTGGATTCCTATACAAGTTCCTCATTGTTGCATCATCAAGTTAATTTGCTTCTTTAAAACATTCCTCTTTTCCATTGTATCACTGATGTAATATTTAATCATGTCCATTTCTACATTTTTTCTGATGCATTTACATTTTCTTCTGTTAGGAAGTCCAAGGTTGTCGTTGCACTAAAAGACCAACCTGTCAATGCCCGATACAACCAATAGTCTTATTGAACCACAAGAGACAATTAAGCCATGTCACAAATCTTGTGAGGCACATTGTCCTATTGCCAACAATCCCTCTCCTAGTGTTACTCATTCTGGCCTACGAGATTTTAACTTATGACCAAGCTTTGATACCAATTGTTAGAAAATCTAGGGTTTTCGTTGCACCAAAAGATCAACTTGTCAATTCTTGATACAACTAATAGTCTTATAGAACCACATGAGGTAGTTAAGCCATGTTGTGAATCATGTGAGGGACGTTGGCCCACTACCAACAAATTATACTCTAAAACAAAAGGTTCCAAAATAATAAAAATTTAATTTTGTCCCTTTAATGCTTTGTCATGTTGTATTGTACCATTCTGATAAGCTCCTTAAGTGATCTTATCTCATATAGGCATGATGGGATCAATAACCATCCTGGGATCCTACAGTTATATCTATGTATTTGGGTCTAATTTTTTGCCTTGAGTATTGTTCTATGTTTTGGTTTTATGCAAGTACATTTCATGATGGTAGTACAGAATATTTACACATGAGGTAAGGGTTTCCTTTATTTCTTATATCCATTGGATCTAACATGTCACTTTCATGCATGCATGGCATAGAGACTTGGAGGAGATACAATTTGAGACCACAAACTAGGAGGATTGGAGCAAAAACATATGACCAGTCATTATAGGTAATGATAGGTGGCCTATGATCCTCTCTTATTCTATGTTCTTCATTTTCATGTTATTTACTTATATAGAATAGAGATAAATATTAGCAAACTAGGGGCCATTCTCACAACCAATTGTGTGAGAGGATTTACTTTCGGCATTAATTGATAGTCTAGGAAGCCTGGTCTTGTTTTTTATCCCTTAAGGATGCACACTTCCTTATGCCTAGGTCATTTTTTTTCTTTTACTTTTTTGGACATGGAGTTCCCTTAAAGATGTATCTTTTTAATAGATTGACTAACATGCCACACACACTTGCTAGACCATTAGATTTATCTTCAATGGGTTGGCTAGCATGCACACACACTTTATAGACCATTAAATGTAATCTCTTGTTGCAATACACCCCTTTTCTATTCTTTTTCTCGTGTGGTTCAAAATAAGGCACACAAACCTTATTGGGTGAGTTAATGAATACACTTTTTCTTGTAAGTGACATCTCTTTTGTTGTGATTTTGGATATGAAAAGGACTCAAGTCTCTTGGGAGATTGATGGTTTCTTTGTCTCCTTTGTCATGATGAGATCAACTTTTTCCTTTTTACCATGAGTTTGAGGCAACTCATACTCCCACTAAAATGGGGGGCTAAATGTACCTTCTTAAAATGGAAGCACCCACTATTTAAGACATTTTAGCACTCACCCCATAGTGAATTCATGGACCATGGATGGACATGTGCTCAATGTGCTTCTCCTAATTTTGTCTACACTCTCTTTGAGGCCTTCAAGACCTCTTTTTGTGCCCTTTGTTGGGAACAAGTTGACTTGGTTGACCTATTTTAGAATAGGTCGACTAGGTCAACCTCTTCCCTAAGGGAAAAAGGCCTTGGGGTTTCCTATTATTTTCTTTTAATATGCAGTTGACTTGTATTATTTTCTCTCCCCAAAAAAGTATTAAAGGGGGTTTGAGATCTTCATATTGACATCTATAAAAAATCATAAAGCAATCAAGAGACATACATGCACACTCAAGGCATCCAAGCATTTGAGCAAGAAAGTTTTCATCAAAAGTCAAAGCACTCAAAGTTTCAAGGATCCTTTGTGAAAATTTCCTCTTTAAGATCTAGCATTTTTTTGGCCATCAAGGGAGGAGATCTAAATTGAGGCATTCATTATCTTCTTTATTGTTGTACATTTACATCCATGGATTCATGATGTGGTTTTGGTAGATCCATTGTAATTGTGGAGATATGATACATTCTACATAGAAAATTCAACATGTATAACTCACAAGTGATACAAATCCTTATTGACAAGGGTGTTTAGAAGCAACGTGAATACTTGCATTTATCTTGTTTCCTTTACATACATTTACATTTCAATTTCAAGGTTGATTCATCAATCTAGGGCTTGACCAAGACAAACCCTCATCCACCCAAAAGCAAAAATTAGATTTACTATGCGCAGAGCGGGTTAACAAAATTGTAGTTGTAAATCTAAAAATAAATCTCTAAGAACTTTTAGAAAAAAGTCAAGTCAACCTTGTTACAAAGGTCTCTAGAACATGGTGACTTCATGGATTGGCATCTAGAGCCTTTCCCTTTAGGTTAACCTATTCCTGGAGCTTGGACAAGAAAAATCATTTCTAGTTTTTTTTCTAAGTTTTTAATTTTATTTAGGGATCTGCAAACATGATTTAAGAATTAGGCCCAGATTCACATTTCTTTAAGACAAAAAAATACTTTACTCTACACATTTCAAGGTGAGTATTTTGTTGTTCATTTCCATTTTTAGTTTTAACATATATAATTGCATATCTTAATTAGGTTGATTCCATATGTTTAGCATTTAATTTCACACTCTATTTCATACTTAATCAGTTCACTCAATTCCACAATTAGACCCACATATCACACATAGGACAAAGAACATTCCTTGCATTTCATTCCTTTTTCCAATTCTAATTCAATATGGGCATCCCTTCTTCTATACAAGTTTTGCTAATCTAATTCAAATTCAGAAGAGATTATGCTTGGAATTTCTCCTTCTCCCCACGCACATTTTAATGCTTTTGCATAAATAGTAGAGGCCTTTGCCCTATTAAATCTCCCTCTTCCATTTTTCAACAAAAAAATATTATTAATTATATTATAGAGAACTTAATAAATTCTAACTTGAGTTTATAATTAATATATTAAATGTTACTTAATTTTTATTAATTAATGATTTTTAATGATATTAAATTACATGTTTCATAAATGTTAAATATTAATATCTTTTAATATTAATATTAGTATTAATAAGAATTATATTTTAAGATTAATATTTATTAACAAATGGAGATTTTTACATTAAAAGTTAAAGTATTCAGTAAATTCTATAAATAGAAATGTTATCTATATTTAAAAAATTAAGATTATCATTATTTTATTAATAAACACTTTATTTTTAATTTGTATGGGAAGTTTTATCAAATAGGTATATGCATGACGTTTTTATGTGAATGAATTCTTAGTCAAATTAGATTTTCATAAACAAATTGATAGTTCTTATGCAACCAAGACATATATTAATGTTTGACTACTTGATGGGTTTTATGCCATTGTTTTATGTTTTTTATCTGAGGAAATCAAATCGTCTTTAGGAGTGGTACACCAAAGGATTAGGGGTTGATGTTGTCTTTGTGACATTTTTTTTAGTATTTATGTGATGTTTACTCGGTCGTGATTATTTGACCCAACCAGATTTGTTAAGGTCATTATTTTGTAAACTCTTTGATAAAGTGTGTTTTATAATGTTATGGTTTGAGGATTGTAATGTCTTTTTTGAGAAGCCTTAGAAACAAGGATCAATGATAGACTAACAATTTTTTTTGTTTAAAGATAAAAGTATCAAACAAATAAACATATCGCAAGTGGAAGATTTAACACAACAACCAAAGACTCTCAAACCCTTTTCTCTATTCATAAGATCATTTACCATGTGATTAACATGAAAGGTTCATTCATATTACTTTGTTTCCATTCAAATTGATGTTCATTTTAAGTGCAATCCCTACAATGTTAATCTTACAAGTTTATTTATTGACTTAACCATGGAGACTAATCATGAATTTGCATTAACTTTTTGTTAACTTGAGGGATCTATTTGACTTGAAATGATACACCTTCCAAAAGGGTACTCAAATATGTGATGGTCTAATATAATGCATGAGTAGAAGCACCCATTGTCCCAAAAATGACTAACTAGAAGTGACTCATCATCCCAAGTGTGACTCAAAACCCCAAATAAAAATATCTAGATGTGACTATGCATTTTGAATATGACTAAAGACAACCTAAAGGTGTCTTAGGATTTGCATAAAGTGGCCAATGATCCTTGAAGTAACTCAAGAAAATTTGGATGAAACTTTATGGCATCTAACCTAAAAAATAAAGATGAAAAGTCATAAAAATAATTAAATCAACATCGAGAGCACCGAGAATGTATGAATCAAGGAGATAGACATTCAAATGCATCATGAACATCACATATAACAAGAAATAACATCTAAATCATTTAACATGTCGATTACATCATATAATAAATTCTAGAAGATAAACTACATCAAATATTACAAGTAATAATCAAGAAGGCAAGAGGAGAGAGAAGGTAAGGCGTAGTCCTATAATTGGAAGAAGATCATTCTTGACCTCTGATCCCTAGCAGCTATACAGGTAGAAATCCTCCCTATCCACATGGAACTTATAGGCCCACCCTAAAATACCTTCATCAAAATAAGATCTATATAATTAAAAATATTAATGCTAAGTTAATTAAAACTAATAATAAATATAAATATAAAATAATGATATAATATTAGTATTGATATAGTTATAACATTATAATCATGTTATAATATCACATATTAAAGTAGGAGAATTAATCAAATAATAATTGAATATTACTCTATAAAATAATAAAATATAATCTTTTATAGTGATTAATTAATCAAAATATTTAAATTACATTAATATTGATAACAATATTAATCATAATAAATAATATTATTTTTATTAATAAATAATAATATAATAGATTAAATCAAATGAAGAGACACATTTTCTCATTACAACGTATATAAAGGAATACAAAACTTGAGAAATAAAGATTCAAAATGGTAAAGTAAAATTAATCTGTAAAAGTACAATTGAGAAATTTAAGATAAATTATGTAAAGTCCCAACTAGGGACATTAAAAATGGTATTAGAGCATGATCGTGGGAAAAACACAAAGACTATCTTATTCAAATCTATATGAAAAGTAACAACAGATAAATTAAAGAAGAAAGTTTTGAAGAAAATTGAGATTGCAAAAAAAGAGATCAAATAGAAAAATTAAGAAGATTGCAATCAAATTGAGAAAGGCCATCGTTGGAGATTATCTTTGCAAGAGAAACTACTATCACTAGTATACTCACCTACTGATTACAAGGAGAATCGTTGAATTATATATATATATATATATATATATATATATATATATATATATATATATATATATATATATATATATATATATATATATATATATATATATATATATATATATATATATATATATATATATTATACATATACATATGTATATTATACATATACATATCTAGATGTAGATATACATATGTATATGTATACATATACATATATAGATGTAGATATATATATATATACATATATATCTACATATATATATATATATGTATATATATATATATATCTACATATATGTATATATATATATATCTACATATATATATATATATATATATATATATATCTATATGTATATATACATGTATATGTATATATATATCTATATGTATATATACATGTATATGTATATATATATCTATATGTATATATACATGTATATGTATATATATATGTATATATACATGTATATGTATATATATATGTATATATATACATGTATGTATATATATATGTATCTATATACATATATATATATATATATACACATACATGTATATATATATACATGTATGTATATATATATATTTATTTATTTATTTATTAAAAATTAAAAAGAAATTGAGATTTATTTGAAATGTCCATGAATAATACAAGGGAAACATATTGATGAGTGGATTGGGTATCACTAATTACTATTACCATATCAATATGGTGGATTGGTCAGTATAATGACTCTGTAACTAAGGATTGGATATCCTTCTTATAATGACTTTGCATCTCAACAGTGCCAAAAATCATACTAGAATAACATACTGAGCTCAATAAATTATCAACCAGGGATGTAAACTTAAAATGATGTCAGCAAAGTATATGCTCTAATCCATCTTATATGTCATTATAACTATGCAACATTAATGTTGAAAGAAATATTAAGATAGGGAATGAAATAACACTCTAACCTAGTACTCAGAAATAATACTACAAACATGAAACAAAACTATCCACTTATGTTGTAGGAGAAAACCAATAGTTTTGTTATCATATGGCTATAGGAGCAATAGAGTTCTAAAATACTTCTATTCTATTAAAACTGAAGACCGATTCCTAACTAGTTATGAATCAAGTTCACCTCTTGCATGTGAATGAATAACAACTTAGAGATTAAGAGATATAAATATCATTCCATTCATGAGTAACTCATAAGTACATATTGTAGCAATAGAATTGTATTTATCGCTACTGTTGGATTACAAGATAATTCCACACCCAAAAAATGACTAACTTAGGAATCTAAACTATAGTTTATTTATAACATCAACATAAAATTGAACTTCCTAAATCTAGGATCCTCCAACATCAGAGGTATGGCAATATTAAAGATACAAAACAACATCATTTAATACAGGGGTAGATTGTGCTAAATTTCTCATGAATTTAGGAGTTCATGGCTTCTAGATCTACTTCATAATGATTGATAATTGCTTTGACGCAGCCTGCAATAGTAACTAAAAAGTTGTTGAATCATTATGAACTTGAAGCAATCAACCAACTTCTTCTTTCATTGTTGACTCACCATTTCCCTACAAAATATTAGTGTGCACATACCAAAATCACAATACATATCCAAGATAAAATTTATATTAAAAAAAATTCATATTATATTAGCTTTTATTTTATCACATGGCTATAGGAAGTACTACCCAATCAATGCAAGATAGAAAGATATATCATTTGATTCCATGTAAGTATATAATGTATATATACAACATATTCATCCAATCTTAGAAATGTCAAAGTGCACACACATATAGCAGTATAATTATAAGCAAGTTGAATAAGTCCATCAAAAACTCATAAAGTTCCCAAGTCTTAGCCATAAAAACATATAAAAATATGAACCAAATAGGCCTTAAATTGGTTTCATCATCTACCCCCAACTTTTCTTTTTGTTGGTCCTCTAGAAAACATGAAATTCTTGGCCCTAGTTGTCATTCTATAATCTACTCCAGCAATATTAAAGATACAAAACAACATCATTTAATACAGGGGTAGATTGTGCTAAATTTCTCATGAATTTAGGAGTTCATGGCTTCTAGATCTACTCCATAATGATTGATAACTGCTTTGACTCAACCTGCAATAGTAACTATTAATAACTAAAAAGTTGTTGAATCATTATGAACTTGAAGCAATCAACCAAATTCTTATCAACACTTTGTCTTCTGATGTTGACTTCTTCTTCCATTGTTGACTCACCATTTCCCTACAAAATATTAGCATGCACATACCAAAATCACAATACATATCCAAGATAAAATTTATTAAAAAAATTTCTCATATTATATTAGCTTTTATTTTATCACATGGCTACAGGAAGAACTACCCAATCAATGCAAGATAGAAAGATATATCATTTCATTCCATGTAACTATATAATGTATATATACAACATATTCATCCAATCTTAGAAATGTCAAAGTGAATAAGTCTATCAAAAACTCATAAAGTTCCCATTTCTTAGCCATAAAAACATATAAAAATATGAACCAAATAGGCCTTAAATTGGCCTCATCATCTGTCCCCAATTTTTCTTTTTGTTGGTCCTCTAGAAATCATGAAATTCTTGACCCTGGTTGTCATTCTATAATCTACTCTAGTTTTCTATCATGTACCTCCTTCTGTAAAGCTCCAATAAAAACTCTTTGTTTCCATATATTTCTCCCATCTTCTTACTTCTCCTGACATATCATAATCATCCATATTTTCAGCATTTGCAAGAAAAGGATAAATGAGCATGGGTGGCTAGAAGGTGAGAGGAATCTAGGAACTCTATCAAACTCTACCTAATGTTATGTACCAAGGGACTCTTATGTTTTCCATGATAAAATTAAGGGGTGTATGTGGCTCTTTATTTTTTAGATCCTCAGACATACTAGCCTATTGCCACCATATTTATTTCATAGCCTTAGGCAGCTCAGTCTCTGCTATTTTAACATATCCATCAAATGATGCATCTTTGAGGGGATAAATTGCATGGCTTCCTGTATCTAATGGAGCAATTTTCAACCATTCATAATAGTAGGTATTGGGATCTCTAGCTTTAGGCCTTAGGTATAGGGAAATTTCTTCCTCTAATTCCCTATAAGATTTAGCTTGTGTTTCCCTACTTACTTCATTTATATCCATGACATCAAGTGCTCTTAACTAAATATCCCCAACATACAACAAGGGATTCCATTCTCTATCGCTAGGTATTGTAAGGTTATGAAGAAAAAGTTCACACAACAAATTTTGTATGGTTGCAAGAGAACTATGGAAAGCTTGAGAAAATTCAAGGGGCTCAACCAAAGATGGAGACTTGTCTCTCATTACACAAGTCATTTGATAATTCATGAACTATTCTTTCAAGAACAATGCATAAATGGGAGATGGGGAATGATAACTCATGGGTTCAGGTGTCATTGAAGTTACCTTTGTAAGCTTCGTATGTAGGTGCTCTACTTCTTCCTCCTTTTCCAAAAGATCCTAATAATGACTATCAATGGATTGATTCAACCTTTTTATGCTATTGTTTCCACTTTGTTCTTTCCAAATTTAACACACCAGAAAACTAAGAAATAACAGAGAGTAATGATATAGAATGAGAGGCACCTGACATGATTTTCTCACTAGGGTTTTCTCCTACTATTTTTGAAACAATAATCTCATTGTTAACTAGAACTTTGTCCTTTGGAGGGTGTGTCTCTACAACTCTAATCTTCTTAGGTTTGTCAAATTGCTGAGCAATTGAAGCTAGCACATCTAAGCCTTGTTTAAGTATTTACTCAACCACTTCATTCACAAAACTCTTGTCAACTCCAAAATCCACTTTAGCAAACAATCTTCTTGATGCTACAGGAGGTGATTCTAGTATGTCTTCTTCCATAGGGAAGTTTCCTTTTGACTGACACATTGTCATTCTCTAAGTTAATAGGGTCATTAAATAACTGAAGTCCTTGTGAGGATGAACCCTTCCTCTGAAACCTACACTTATGTTTGTCAAAACTAGAATCATATTCAATCACTACCCATTCTTCACCCTTTTCATCTACAAAGGTTTTCTTTGTTTCAATCTTCGATGAATCAGAAAAATTTTGTTGACTATTACTAGGTTCATTTATTCCCTCCTAAAATGGCTCAAAAAAATTAACATTAATCAATGACCCAATTTTTGGTTCATTTGCAGACAAATTATGTTTCTCCTTATAGCTTCTCCTTATTGGTGTTTCTTTTTCTACTTTTTGGAAGTGAACGAGGTACAAGAACATTTTCTTTTGTATTTTTACCAGAACTAGAGAGAATATCTCTTTCTTCTTGTTCCTTTCTCATACAAGCCCTAGTTTTTACAGACAAGGGTGTAGTCTTCTCTTCAAAAAAATTGACTTTCTTCTTGCTTTTAGTCTAGTTTGGACCAGAAATAGAGGTTCTAGGAGAATTCTTAGAGTTTTTATTCCTAAATCTTCTAGAATCCCCAAAGGTAGAAATTGATTCCATTTTTTCAATTATTTTTCTAATATCATGTTCAATGTGAATCAGTTTTTGTACTCTCTGTCTTATATGACTTAGGGTTTGATTTTCAAATTCTCCTAAAAGAAGATTTTCCCATGTTTGTTCTCCCAATTCCTTTTCCACTATTAACTTGATCAGATAATGGTGAGAAACAATGTTAAGCTTACCTCCCTGCATGAGTGAATCCCTCTTCTTTAAAATATGAAATAGAAAGTTGGGAATATTCATTGGTCACTTGTCATGGCATAAGCAACTTAAAAACTTGAAATGAACATAATGCACAAATGTTTGCCGACCTTCACAAGTAAAATATTTTATAACATATATCACACATTCCCTATAAGGATCTGTAAATTACAATCTATTCATACCTTGTTTCTCGTTGATGTTTAATGGTGGGTATGTATGTAATGTAAACTAAGCTCTAGTAGTTGTCAGATCAAATTTTTTTGAAAACTATTCCCCTTCTTGCAAAAAAGCCATGACTTCTACTACAATTTCCTTGGTGAATGATACCCTTTATCCCTTGGCCATAGCTACATCATTCCTCAATGTACTAAAAAATTGAGTAGCCAATTCATCATCCCAATTAGTAAGGTTCTAAATGTAGTTAAGCCAACCCCTGGCTTGAAAATGCAGCCTACATGCTTGGTCACCTAACAAGACATTATGGATTGTAGGTTTATGATGAACCAAACCTCCTCCCATATTCTTAGAGTACCAAAACACATGCAAAACAAATAAATTGGTAGCAACAAGATGAAATAAAAGGTCATAGCAAGGAATTGTAGCAAAAAAATTCAGAATGTGGAGATGACAAAGGAAACAATTATAGGAGAAATAAAAAGGACCTTGGAGTTAAGCTCTTATGGAAACATAATTGAAAATATTCAACATAACAAGAGTTAATTTCTCATAATTATCTCTCATACTTCACATACCAGACACCTTAGAAAATAGTGTGCAAAATAAATAATTTGTTTAGAGTGTCACATCATATGCAAAAGTGGAAATGTGGCAAGATTTGGCAAAAGTTTACGAAGGTGAAAATTTGAATGTGAAAGAATAGAATTTACAAAATGATAACTACTTAAAATAAAAGAATAATATCTTTTCTCCCAACTTAGTTAAGCAATTGGTCCCACAATTGCACATGTGACAAGAGTGTAGCCAAATAATAAGAAAATAAACAATGAAATATATACCATGGATAGTATGTACAAACCTATCAAAGTGCTAACAGCAACAACAAAATTTCATCTGTTGGTGGAGAATGATGAGATAGTAAGGTGGAAAGAGAAGGAATGATGAGGTGGAAATATGGAATTTATTACAGAAAAGATACTTTCATAAAGAAAGTATTTATTAGGAAATGTTTTGAATGCTAAAGAGAAGAATGGGCATGACTGAAAGGCTTAAGACTGAATGCTATAGTAGGTCCTTCATCTATTTTAGATTGAAACTACTATGGGAGATCCTCTTTTCTTTGAGGCTTATGATAGAGCTTAAGCCTTTATCCATTTACTAGAAATTTGAAACACACAAGATCAATAGTGGATAATTGAACGACACCATTGGGAAAAATAGAAACAATCTCATAAGGTCCCAACCACCTCATTTGAAACTTCCCAGGGGTATGTTGATATTAGGAATCAAAAAGAAGGGTTTAGTCACCAATTGCAAATCTCTATATTATGCAAGGCAAATTTCCTCCATTCATCTGGTCCATTTAGAGTCAAAATTTGTTCTCTACGGGAAGTAGTAAGATCCAAATCTAATTCCAATGTTGTTCTTAAATTATTGTGCTCAAAATCCACATGCATCATAGTTGACTTACCATAGACAAGTTGAAAATTGGTGAATCCAGTAGTGGTTTTCCATGTAGTCCTATAAGCCCACAATGTTTTGGTAAGTTTTTTTGCCCAATATTTTTTATGAACTAACATTGTTTTAGTAAGGATTAATTCAAGCCACCTATTAGTTACATTTGCATGGCCATTGGCTTGTGGATGGTAGGGAGAATATTTTCCATGTCTAATTTTATATTACCCCATCAAGGCAGTTATAAGATTTGAGGTGAATTGAGCACCTTGTTCAGATACTAATTCTCTAGGGACACCAGATCATGTGAAAATGGATTCATATAAGAATTTAGAAACATTATTATCCCTAGGGTGCTTCATAGGCTTGGCTTCTTCCCACTTGGTGACATAATCAATATAGACCAGGATTTAAGATTTACCTTGTGAAGTAGGGTCAATAGGTCCAACAAAGTCAATTCCCCATTTATCAAAAGGTGTTACAAAAGCCTGTGGTTGCAGGGGCATATCATCTCATTTAGTAGGCATTCTGATTCATTGGCATCTATCGCATTTCTTGTTGTACCTATCTACATCCTTGTGGAGTGTTGGTCAATATTATCTTGTGGTCAATATTTTTAAAGTGGTTCTTTTGGCAACAAAATGACCTCCGCATGGTTCATCATGACATGCATGAAGGATATCATATATTTCATCTTCTCTTACAAATTGACACATCACTTGATCAGGACCAGTGTAGAACATAAATCCAGCAATCCAAGAAAAGTTAAAACTTTTCTATGCTAACAATTTTCTTTTCTTGGGAGAAAAGTGAGTTGGTATCCTACCTATAGTGAGGTAATTTACAATGTCAATATACCATGGATTTTGTGTTGATAGTAGAAAAAGATGCTCATATGGAAAACTATCATCAATGACTATAGGGTCCTTAGGAACATGTAAACAAGATAGAAAGTCAGCTACTACATTGGATTTTCTAGGTTTTTCCACAATAGTGATATCAAATTCTTAGATAAGGAGAAACCATCTAGCTAGTCTTCCTAATATGGTAGGTTTTTTCATCAAGTATTTAACAGTTGAATGGTCAGTATGGACATATTTCTCATAACTAGTAATATAATTTCTAAACTTATTTAGTGCATAAATAACTGCAAGCAATTCCTTTTCTATCATAGTGTAATTGAATTTTTCTCCCTGCAATTTTTTACTAATGAAATAAATGGCATGTTCTACCACTCCTTATTTTTGGCCTAACACTTCTTCTATGGAATAGTGGAAAGAATCTATGTGAATATGAAATGGAAATCCCCAATTGGGACCTCTCAATACCGATGCTTTTATTAGAACCTTTGTAAGCTACAAGAAAGACTTGTCAAAATCAGAGTGGTTTCTGGCCTTAAATGGATATCATTCAAAGAGATAACATAGCTTTGTTTCTTAGTTGGTGGCTTGCTATTATTAGGATTACAATTAGAATTAGGCTAAGCTAGAAGCTGGGTTTGCTTAGTCAAATTGTTATTGGTTGCAAGAGGAGGCATTATAGCCTATTGTTGAGGTGGTGGAATTAAGGCTTGTTGATTGGGTTAGTTAGACCATTGTTGAGGTTGTTTCCAACCTTTTTGAGGTTTCTTCCAACCTTGTTGAGGTTTCTGCCAATTTTTATTCGCACTAAAACCTTGGGGACCTATATTTTTATAATTTTGTCATTGAACCATAATTTTGTAGAGGGTCTTGTGGCATACCTAGTCTTTGGTCCCATGGTCTGCATTGAGCAACATAGAGCACCTCCCCATTTTCATCAATGGCTTTGAATTTAGTAGGCATTGGTTGTGGCTCAAAACTTGCAACAATCTTGCATTTGCAATTCCTCTTCCTTTCTCTGCAATGTGAGCAATATTCAACTAACATATTTTTAGCTTCTTCCTTCTTGCTTGTATGTTGTCTAGCTAAGTGGTAACATCATTAATGATGTCATGTTTGAAATCAAATAGAAGATCGGACAATTACACTTGAGATACTCCTAAACCATTAGTCTTACTAGGCATGGCCCTAAGTCATATGCATTTCTTCACAGCAGCTCTTGATTAAGTCAAGCATATACTTTGTATAGCAGCCCAGTTCCTCTAAGTAATGTATCCTCTTTCCATAAGATCTAAATCCTCTATACTTGCATCATTTACACTTTTTAGAAAATATGTTTATGTGATTCTTCATTCAACTGGTGTTAGGTATTTCACTGTGAGTTAAACATAATCCTTGAGACATAGTCCTGAAGGTCTCATCCTCTTTCTATGACATTTTAAAAATGTCATCTCCCTTCATATCATGACCCCTACAATACTCCTTTTATTTTAGCATGAAATATATTCTTCATTGCACCCCAATCCCTTACAATATTTGCACCTAATCCCATGAACCATCGTAGAGAGGCCTCTTTATGAGTAGCTGGAAACAATTTTAGCTTGTGAGCATCTTCTGTATAATCATAGATCCTATAGAGGATATCAAATTCAAATAGAAAGATTGAAATTTTTAGGGTCTTTAGTGATAAAGCCATAAAAATTGGGAAACACAGAGGCAGGTATGTTTTTTAAATTATTGTTATCATGCAAGTCATGGATGGGGAAAGGAAAGGTAGGTTGAACCATCCTTGGTGAGGGAACTAGTTGTTGGACTTGATAAATAAAAAGAGCTAATGAATTATCATGATTCTGAGGTTCACAAAAAAGATCATTCAAGTGTAATGACTCTTTAGATGGTGGAGGCAATAGTTTGTGTGCATCAGCAAATGGATTTTCAAATAGTCCTTCTTCTTCTTCTTCGCTCTGAACTTGGGGTTCCTCAAGTTCAAGATTAACGATTCTTCTGGTTCAATTTGAATATTCTAAGGAAGAAATATCCCAAGATGATCTCTTCTTCTTCCAAGCATAAAAATGTGCAAAATAAACTAGGGTAATGACTTCAGGAGTGGATTAGATTGACCCCATCCCTAGCAATAGGGCCAAAAATAGTTGGTCAGTATAATGACTTTGTAACTAAGGATTGGGCATCCTTCTTATAATGACTCTACATATCAAGGGTGCCAAATATCATACTAGAATAACATATTGAGATCATTAAATTATCGACTAGGGACATAAATTTGAAATGATGCCCACAAAGTATATGCTTTAGTCCATATTATATGTCATTATAACTATGCAACATAAATGTTGAAAGAAATACTAAGCTAGGGAATGAAATAGAAGTCTAACCTAGCACTCAAAAATAATACAACAAACATGAAACTAAACTATCTACTTATGTTGCAAGAAACAACTAACAATTATGTTACCATATGGTTACAGGAGCAACAAAGTTCTAAAAATACTTCTATTCTATTAAAACTGAAGATTGATTCCTACCTAGCTATGAATTAAGTTCACCTCTCGTGTAGGCCCCCATGAAAGAATGAATTAATAAAAACTTAGAGATTAAGAACTGTAAATATCATTTCATTCATGAGTAACTCATAAGTACATATTTTAGTAATAGAATTGTATTTATCGCTACTATTGGGTTACAAGAGAATTCCACACCAAAAAACTAACTTAGGAATCTAAACTTTAGCTTATATATAACATTAACATAAAATAAAACTCCCTAAATCTAGGATCCTCCAACATCAAGGATATGACAATATTAAAAATATAAAATAACATCATTTAATATAGGAGCAAGTTACACTTAATTGCTCATGAATTTAGGAGTTCATTTATTCTAGATCTACTCTATAATGATTGATAACTATTTGACTTAATCTACAATAGTAACTGTTGATAACTGAAAAGTCATGGAATCATTATGAACTAGAAGCAGTCATCTGACTTCTTGTCAACACTTTGCCTTTTGATGCTGACTTCTTCTTCCATTGCTAACTCAACATTTCCCTACAAAATATTAGCATGCACATGCAAAAATCACAATACATATCCAAGATAAAATTCATAAAAAAAAATTCTCATAATATCTTTTCTCTTACCACATGTCTATAGGAAGAACTACCCAATCAATGAAAGATAGAAAGATACATCATTTCATTCCATGTAACTATATAATGTATATATACAACATATTCATCATATCTTGGAAATGTCAAAGTGCACACACATATAGCAGTATAATTATAGGTAGTCTGAATAAGTCCATCAAAAAATTATATAGCTCCCAAGTCTTAGCCATAAAAACATGTAAAAATATGAACCAAATAGGCCTTAAATTGGCCTCATCACTGGTAATCAAAATTCATAACATCGGCATTGAGGAATACGGGGTTACCTAATTATGACATCAACAACTATTATGTCATTTTGAGCAATTGACATAATAGTTAAACCATGGTGATTGAATTAGAATTCACATATAAGTGTTGAGCTCACTCAAAGAAAATGAATTAAATGAATATGTTGACCATCATGGATAAAATTTAAACTCTTCCCTTACTACAAAATCTTCATCAATAGCCTATGCACATTTCATTGCAACTATTTAATGGACCATTCTTCATACCAAGACATTTATGTTAATTGTTAGGTCAAAATATATAACTGTCATAATTTCTAAAAGTATTCTATCAAGTTGTAGCATCCATACTCACTCAAATGAATAATACTTTTATAGATAATTTTGAATGAATCAAACAGATGACTGTTGTCTGTATAGTTAGATCCATAGCAACCATGCCTAGAATATGTTGGGCACTCGTGCCTATCATATGATTTTTTAATGGCAACTAAAATTTTTTCATACATTTCACTTTACATTTTAAGGGAAATTTTGATAGTCAATTTTTTTATTTCATTTTAAATTTAAATAATTTATAAATTAGTAATATAATTTATAATAATAAATTAGCAATCTATACAAAAAGCTCAAATAAAAGAAGCATGTTTCTAAGTTGATGTATGTTACTTATAAAAAAATTAATGTAATTATATAAAAATAATATTAAAAACAAAATGAAAATTTTAAAATTTATTATATTATATTATATTTCAACAAGGTTCTAAATTAATATAAATATAGAATCATGAAAATAGAACATATCTAAACAAAAACAACCAAACAAAATAAAAAGATATTTGATATAAAATAATATATATTTATCATACACATGCTTTATACATATTATAAAGTTAGATTTTTGTATATTATCAAATAAAATACTAATTTGCCCATAACAAATATTGATAGTTTAGTAATAAATTTAGTTGCCATATTGACAGTTCTCTAAAAATTTAGCCTATCAATTCATATGTTCTTACAAATTTTAACCCTATCATATATGGTTCAAAATTGTAAAAATGACCAATAAAACCATAAAGTTCTAGGCCTACTAGCAACCCGTTCTTAAGTAACCACCATCTTAAACCTTTTTGTCCTTTTTGTCTTTATGGCTAGTCTTATACAATTTTTGTAAAGCTAATATCTTTAATTTTAATTGTTTATTTATTCAGTTATTTGACAACATGGCATAAATTCAGTTGGTAAAATGTTATAACAAATGAAGGCCCAATAAATAGAAATACTGTTAGATTGTGGTGACTGATCAGGAAAGTACTGTACATGCTTCATAAATAGTGGGGTTCGAGGCATCACCCCGAATTTTTTTTTTGGACAGTAGCCGACATGGTAGCCGACATATTATGGTCGACATATGGCCGACATGTTATAACCCTAAAGCGGTTTAATAGTTGTATAAAAGGGCTTAGGGTTGGGTATTTTTCATAATGTTGTGATGTGAAATTGGTTCTTGCGGCAGTATTGAGCTGTAAGGGATTACGGATTGTAATTAGGTTGTAATCACTGGATTGTAATAAGATCAAACTTGCTGTTTGGTGGATGTAGCCCAGGGATTGGGTGAACCACGTTAAATCTTGGTGCCTTGTGTTCATTTTTGTGTGTTCTATTTTTTTTTGTTATTGGTTATATTTGCATGTAGTTTTTTTATTTCTGTCTGTGGTTTATCCTAACAAGTGGTATCAGAGCAAGGTTGTTTTTTAGTTATCCTCTGTAGGAAAGTCTCACGGTTAAGTGGGAGTCTCACGGTTGAGTGGGAACGATGGAAGATGAGGGTAAGTTGAGGGTTGACAGGTTTAATGGGTAGAACTTCCAGTTATGGAAGATGCAAATGGAAGACTATTTATATCAGAAGGATTTATGGAAGCCATTGGAAGGAAAAGCCAAGAATCAAGGAACTATGTCAGAGGCTGAATGGGATCTTTTGGATAGAAAGGTACTCAAAAGCATTTGGTTATGCTTGGCACCATCGGTGGCATTTAATATTACAAAAGCAAAGACGACAGACGATTTGATGAAAACCCTAGTGACACTGTATGAAAATCCCTCCGCTTCAAATAAGGTATTTCTCATGAAGCATTTATTTAATATGAAAATGGCAGAAGGTGGATCTGTTGCAGATCATTTAAATGATTTTAATACTATTACTAGTCAATTATCTTCTATGGGTATCAATTTTGAGGAAGAAATTAGGGCTCTCTTGATTTTGTGTTCTTTGCCTGAAAGCTGGAATGGCTTGGTAATGGCGGTGAGTAATTATGTTCCTGGATCTAGTACCCTAAAATATGATGATGTGATCAGTGTTATTTTAAGTGAGAAAACTCATAGAAAATCCTCAGGTGGATCTACATCAGGAAGTGCTTTAAATGCATAAAGCAGGGGCAGAACGACTGAAAGAGGAAGTAACTTTGGAAATTGTGGGAAATCAAGAGGAAAGTCAAAGGGGAGGAGGTCTCAATCGAGAGGACCAAATGATTGCTGGTACTGTGGGAAACCAGGGCACAAAAAGAAAGATTGCTGGAATCAAAAGAAAAATGAAGGAGATAAATCAGATGGAGACAAGGAGGCAAATGTGGTAAGTAACAAATCCGAAGAGGATGCTTTGCTTTTGTCTTTAGAGAGTGTTGATTATTCATGGGTTTTAGATTCTGGTGCTTCATTTCATGCTACACCTCATAGAGGTTATTTCATTGATTATGTCCAAGGGGATTTTGGGCTTGTTTATTTGGGGGATAATGAACCCTATCAGATTGTTGGAAAGGAAAAAATTAAGATTAAGTTGCAGAATGGGAATCATTGGCTACTACATGAGGTAAGACATGTTCCAAAACTAAGTAGAAATTTAATTTCAGCAGGGCAACTCGGTGATGAGGGTTGTGTAGTTACTTTTAATGATAAAAATTGGAAGGTTTCAAAAGGTTCCCTTGTAGTAGCAAAAGGTGTGAAAGTAGGCACCTTATATCTTTGTAAAGGTCATATTGTTCCTTCTACTTTGATTGTTTCAGAGAAAAATGAATATTCAGGAACAATTACTGCAGTTGAGCAAGGAGAACAAATAGCTGTTGTAGATTCTGATACAGCGTTGTGGCACAATAGACTTGGGCACATGAGTGAGAAAGGTATGAAAGTACTTCATTCAAGGAAAGTTTTACCAGGTCTAAAATGTGTGAATATGGATTTCTGTGAAAGTTGTGTGTATGGAAAACAAAAGAGAGTGAGTTTTGTAAAGACAGGGAAGGAAAACAAAACGAAGAAATTAGAGCTTGTGCATACAGATGTATGGGGACCAGCCCAGGTATCTTCCCTTGGTAGCTCTCATTATTATGTTACATTTATTGATGACGCAACTAGAAAAGTATGGGTTTATTTCCTTAGACAGAAATCTAATGTATTTCAAACTTTTAAGAAATGGAAATACTTGGTTGAAAATGAGACTGGTAAGAAATTAAAATGTCTCAGATCTGATAATGGTGGTGAGTATTGCTGTCATGAATTTGAAGATTATTGCTCCACTAATGGTATTCATAGACAAAAAACTATTCTAAGGACTCCACAGGAAAATGGAGTGGTTGAACGCAAGAACAGGACTATAATGGAGCGCACAAGGAGCATGAGGTTGCATGTTGGGTTGCCCTTACACATGTGGGTAGAGGCTATCAATATTGTAGTATATTTGATTAATAGAGGTCCCTCTACTCCTTTGGGCTGTGGTATTCCAGAGGAAGCATGGACTAGTAAGAAGGTGCGTTATTCTTTTCTCAAGACCTTCGGTTGTGAAGCTTTTGCTCATATAGACTCTGAAAATAGAACCAAGCTAGAAGCTAAATCAAAGAAATGTGTATTTTTTTGATATGGCATTAATGAATTTGGTTATAGGCTTTGGGATTTTGAAAATCTTAAAATTATTAGAAGTCGGGATGTCATATTCAATGAGAAAGTGTTGTACAAAGATCTGTTGCAGCAACATGAGAAGAAAGAAGATGATTATGTAGTGTTGGATGATACTCCAAAAGCTGATGTTCCAGCCATTCCTCATGATGTGCAACAACTGCAACAACAAATACCACACACACCAGTGAATGTTAGATGGTCAACAAGGCAAATTATACCTCCACAAAGGTTTTCTCCCTCTTTGTATTCTATTTTACTTACTGATGCTAGTGAACCTGAAAGTTATGATGAAGCTGTGTAGGTCAATACTAAGATTCAGTGGGAGTCTGCAATGAAAGATGAAATGGACTCTTTGCTGAAAAATAAGACATGGGATTTGTGCAAGTTGCCTGCAGGTAAAAAGGCTTTACAGAATAAATGGGTTTACAGGTTGAAAGAAGAGGAAGGAGGTAAGAAAAGATTTAAGGCCAAGTTAGTTGTAAAAGGATTTGCACAGAAAAAGGGAATTGATTTTGATGAGATATTTTCTCCTGTTGTTAAAATGACTTCTATTCGTACTGTTTTAAGTCTTGTGGCTACTGAAGATTTGCATTTAGAGCATATGGATGTTAAAACAGCCTTTCTTCATGGTGATTTGGATGAAGAAATATATATGGCTCAACCATAGGGTTTTGAGGTCAAAGGTAAGGAGAACTTAGTGTGCAAATTGAAGAAAAGTTTATATGGCTTGAAGCAAGCACCTCGGCAATGGTATCTGAAATTTGACAGTTTTATGCATGAGCATGGATATAATAGGTGTCATTCAGATTACTGTGTTTATTTTAAGAGGTTGGATGATGATAGCTACATTATTTTATGTTTATATGTTGATGATATGCTTGTAGCTGGGTCTAACATGGATCATATTAAGGGGCTGCAACGCCAATTAGCACATGCATTTGCTATGAAGGATTTGGGGGCAGCAAAACAAATCCTTGGTATGAAGATTTGTAGAGATAGGAAGAACAGAACATTGACGCTATCTCAAGCTGATTATGTTGAGAAGGTGTTGCAACGTTTCTCTATGGAAAATGCTAAAGCTGTCAGCACACCTTTACCTGGTCATTTGAAATTGACTAAGGAGATGTGTCCCAAGACACAGGAAGAGGAGGATAAGATGTCCAAGGTACCCTATGCTTCAGCTATAGGAAGTTTGACGTATGCTATGGTATGCACTAGGCCAGATATTGCACATGCAGTGGGAGTCGTTAGCAGGTATATGAGTCATCCAGGATTTGAGCATTGGAATGTTGTCAAGTGGATTCTCAGATATTTGAGAGGAACATCCAATAAGTGTTTACACTTTGGGGGCTCTACTATTGATTTACAGGGCTATGTTGACTCAGATTTGGCTAGGGATATTGATACCAGGCGGAGTATTACAGGTTATGTCTTTACTATTGGTGGGGCAGCCGTGAGTTGGGTTTCTAGGTTACAGAAGATTAATGCTCTCTCCACTACAGAGGCAGAGTATGTTGCTGCTACAGAGGCAGCCAAAGAGATGATATGGCTTTAGTTCTTCTTGGAAGAATTGGGACATCCTCAGAAGGATAATTATTTGTTCACAGATAGTTAGAGTGTCATTCATCTTGCTAAGAATTCAGCTCTACATTCTAAGACCAAACACATACAGTTGTGGTACCATTTCATTCGGTCAGTTTTGGAGGATGGACAGTTAAAGCTGGAGAAGATACATACCAATGACAATCTAGAAGATATGTTGACAAAGGTTGTAACAAGGGAGAAGTTGAACTCCTCTTCAGGTTCGGTTGGTCTTTTAGATTGAACATGAATAAAAGAACAGTAGAGTCCAGGATGGTTTGATCCAGTGGAAGCCCCATGTGGTAGTGGTATTGCTACAAGATCAGTCTCCAAGTGGGAGATTGTTGTTTAGTGTGGAGCCTAATCAATCCCCAAGTGGGAGATTGTTAGATTGTGGTGACTGATCAGGAAAGTACTGTACATACTTCATAAATAGTGGGGTTCGGGGCATCTCCCTGAAATTTTTTTTGGGCAGTAGCCGACATGGTAGCCGACATATTATGGCCGACATATGGCCGACATGTTATAACCCTAAAGTGGTTTAATACTTGTATAAAAGGGCTTAGGGTTGGGTATTTTTCATAATGTTGTGATGCAAAATTGGTTCTTGCGGCAGTATTGAGCTGTAAGGGATTACGGATTGTAATCAGGTTGTAATCACTAGATTGTAATAAGATCGAACTTGTTGTTTGGTGGACGTAGCCCAGGGATTGGGTGAACCACATTAAATCTTGGTGCCTTGTGTTCATTTCTGTGTGTTCTATTATTTTTCTGTTATTGGTTATATTTGCATGTAGTTTTTTTATTTATGTCTATGGTTTATCCTAACAAATACAACTAAGCAATTATACACTATCTTTTTTGACAGAGCTAAAATATATATTTGTATAAGCATCGTGAGGAGTCTTTTCTTTCATCATAGATAAATTAGTGAGTGCAAAATGGCCATGACATCATCAATTATTATCGAGCCTTTATACTTTCTTTGCAGCTTGATACCAATATGTCAATATCATATTTTAAAGAAATGTAGTAACTTGTCATATTCTCTTAAAGCTTTGACTATGTTCAATATAGTAATTCAACCATGTCATTTTAAGCCATTCCACATATTGTTCATTCATATATATATATGTGTGTGTGTGTGTGTGTGTGTGTGTGTGTGTGTGTGTGTGTGTGTGTGTGTGTGTGTGTGTCTATATATGTATATATATATGTATATATATGTATGTATATATATATATATGTATATATATGTATGTATATATATATATATGTATATATATATATATATGTATATATATAAAGATACATATATATATATATACATACATATCTATACATATATATATATGTATGTATGTATATATATACATATATATATACATACATACATATATATATGTGTATGTATATATATACATATATATATATACATATATATATATACATACATACATACATACATACATATATATATATATATATGTATGTATATATATATGTATATATATATATATATATACATATATGTATGTATGTATATATATATACATATGTATATATCTATGTACATACATACATATATATATATATACATATATATATACATATGTATATATATATACATACATACATACATATATATATATATACATATATATATACATACATATATATACATAGATATATACATCTATATATATACATACATACATACATATATATATATATATGTATGTATATATATATGTATGTATATATATATGTATGTATGTATATATATATATATGTATGTATATATATATATATATATGTATGTATATATATATATATGTATGTATATATATATGTATGTATGTATGTATGTATGTATGTATGTATATGTATATATATATATATATATATATATATGAACAATATGTTGAGGGATGGAATCCCAATAAAAATAATCGCCTTAACATATTACAACTTAATTTCTTCCATAGTTTTTACAAACATTGTAGGTTGTAACTATTTTCAACATGGCACATTCATTACCACTTTGACTAACATTATGCATATTATGGTGGAGGCTAAGTTCTTGTTTTATATATCATTCAAATATATATATATATATATGTTTACTTTTTTTCTATTTGTATCTTTTTATAGATGCATATCTAAGAATTGAAGTGACAACCATTCTCTCAAAAATGTTTGAAAAATAATTAAAATTTGAGAGCTTTTGTTAATACTTAGTTGATTAAAATAAAAACCTTGTGGGTTGTGTTGCCATGTATTTGTGTTACTAGAAATTGTCAAATGCTTAAGCCATTACCACTGCAGAATAATGACATCATATTCAAGAGATGCTCTAATATTTTAGAAAAAATAATTGCGATATGCTATGAAATTAATGAAAAAATCTAACAAGAAGGTTATGGAGCTCAATTTAGAAAGAGAAAATTAGGATATTAAAAGAATTAGACTTTCTTGAATACAATTTAGAAATGAAAAGACTCTATTAAGTTGTTTGAGAAAGAAAGGCATGAAACCTTTTGGAGTGAAAAAGAGGATGACAGTCTTCGACAAGTTTTAATGCAGCAAACTCATTTACAACAACACACATACAATCCTAGTCATCATTCAAAGCAGGGTGAAAGTTTGTAAAATGTTAGAAAAAAGTAGAAAAAGCAATTGGCATCAAACTTGTACATATGTCAAATAAGAAAAATAAGACAAAAAGGGAGTTATGAATATAATTAGTATAGATGAAACATATAGTTGATAATAGTAGATGTCTTATTATACTCAGTATCTAGGAAGGGTATAAATAATAAGCATAACTCTATAGGCTACATCTAATATAATCAAACATAAAATATATCACCAACATAGAACTAAGGTTACTTTGTTGGTAGAATAAGACTTATGCATCTCTATTTAAGTATATTATCTATTAAGTGAACTAATTCTAATTATTATAACTTTGTACTTGGAAAGGGTGTAAACAATAATCATAACTCTATAGGTTACATCTTATATAATCAAACATAAAATACATCACCAACATAGAAGTAAGGGTAATCTATAGGTAGAATAAGACTTATACATCTCTAAGGTAAGTATATTATATAATGAGACTAAGCATGCATATCTTTTAAATGAACTAATTCTAATGATTATAATAGATAATATACTTACCTTAGAGATGCATAAGTTGTTGGAAAACTTCAGAATAATTGGGGGGGTGAATCAGTTATCCAAGGTCTAGATGTATGAATAAAACTTTTCTCAGCTTAGTTAACCCATAAAACATTTATACATATGCATTCATCCATAAGACTATGCAATCACTTAAAACTTGTAGGTTACTATCAAATCAACTTGCAAAAATGTAAAACATGAAACATAATAGATTCATCTACACACTTGACATAATGATTTACATGGAAATCCAATTTGGAAAAAACCACCAGTAACATGCTACTCTTTTCACTCTTCTGAAGTGATACCTTGTGAAAGGCCAACCTTGTTAAAGGATTTCAATCACCCTGTTAGGAGTCAGCCTTGTTAGAGGACTTTAGACCATTCACTTGGAATGTTACCCGGTGAAAGGATTTAAAAATAACTGTTAGATCAACCTTAATCCAAAGGATTTACTCTAGACTGATACCATTTTTAGAGAGTAACAGTAAGGCTTGATCTGATAGAACTTACAATATCATTTGTAGATTACAGATCACTATTCAATCCTCCATTCTGCTTGGCCTTCATACTTTGTAGTTTTGACAACTTGTTCACACTTCAAGCATTCATCTCCTTAAGCAGAGCCCTTGACTTCCTGTCTTCCTTAGATTCTTGCACATGACTCTCTTGCTTCATGACCAACTATTCCTATAAATAGAAAATTAAGATACTTTGTTGCTCATTTTCCATCATCCAATTTAGGGTTAGGATGGATTAGGTAGGATACAATGTATCTACACCATATTCGATCATTCTTCTAGAAAATCCTCTTTGAATTCACCTAAAAATAGTTTACCTTGAATTTTGTGCCACGAACTCATCATTTGTATCTTCTACTTGGTTCACAAATTCCAATAAAACAAACTTGTTGGCCCAAATTTATTAAATCCACGAACTTTCAAATAATGTAGCAACTTGGCATTATCAACCTTTTGATGCTCAGCACATTTTTTTTTTCTTGGCATCCACTATAATATCAATCAGCATCAACTAAATTTTACTGGTGCTTGACATCAATTGAAATTTACTTAGCATCCACTATTTTTCTCTACATACACTAGAATGAACTTTTACTTGGCTCCAACTAATTTTCTACCTGGCTTGCACTGACTTTTCTCAGCACCTACTATCCACTCAATCAAGCTTGGTAGAAAAAATTTGTGTAACTTGTTCTTCTAAACTTTCTTAGTGTAACCAGCTTTTGTAACCTTAAGCAGATTATCAATGCATCATGTCATCACTATCTTAACTGATTCTTGTACTTCATTACATGATCATAACTCAAAATTTCCTCTAGGTGCTATTTTTACATCTTTTGATCAAATCCTCTTCATCAATAAAATAAGTGATAGTACTTAAATCATATAAGCAATTATCTTACCAGCATATAGTAGGTTTGACATCAGCGACAAAACAATGATTGAAATACATAGTCTTCTTCAACAATAAACTTTAACAATCTCCCTCAACAATGCTCTTTTCAATCTGATTTCAACATAAGTCTTATTCTACCAATAGATTTTCCTTAGTTCTATGTTGGTGATGTATTGTATATTTGATTATGTCATATGCAGCTTACAAAGTTATGCTTATTATTTATACCCTTACCGAGTATTGAGTGTGATAAGACATCTACTATTATCGAATATATGTGTCATCTATACTAATTGTATTTATAACTTATTTTTTCTCATTTTTCTTAGTTGTCACTAGTATAAGCTTGATGCTAATTGATTTTTCTTCTTTTTTTAAGATATTTTACAAATGTCGATTGTGCTTTTAATGGTGACTAGGATTTTGTAAATCGGTTTTCTATAATAAAACCTCTTGAAGACTATTTTCCTCTTTTTTACTTCAAAAGCTTTCATTTCTTTCTTTCTCAAAAAAAGGAGTTATAAGTATAATTAGGGTAGATGACACATATAGTTGATAATAGTAGATGTCTTATTACACTTGGTACTCGAGAAGGGTATAAACAATAAGCATAACTCTACAAGTGACATTTGATACAAGCAAAAATAAAATAAATCACCAACATAGAAGTAAGGATACTTTTTTGGTGGAATAATATTTATGCATCTCTATGGTAAGTATAGTATCTATTATAATATTTAGAATTAGTTTACTTAAAAGAACTGCATACTCAGTCCTATTATAATTCTAAAGGAATAAGTAGGGATACAATATGGGAAAGACCTATATAAATTCAACCAACAAGTTATCTCAATATAGGTAAGAGTTAGGATCCCCAAACCCCTTGATGACATGTTTAAGAGAGGCTTAAGGGCTTGGATGGACACAAAAACCTTACTGGAGACTGTTGAGTTTGGTCTCAAAGTGGCCTATTTATCTTAGTATTACCTCTAAGCTAGAATTATAATCATAATAGTGTGAATTATCATAGTTCACCATAGTTTAATTTTGATTTAATTATGTTATTAAGTTAAACATCTAATAAAATTATAATGAATTTATTCATATATAAATAGATGAATCATAAAGGGTCATTACAATTCCTTCTAAGATAGAGTTATAACCAAGATACCATGACCTTTTCAATTCACATATAGTTTATTAAACAAACTTAATTATAAGGGTAGCCTCATCAGAGAGAAAAAAGGTGTATTTAGGGAGAGGATGGTATAAATCTAGTCAATAATTTATTCCAAGAAACGATAGGATCAACGCCCTCGAGTGCCTTGCAGAAAAATCCAAGAAAAACATAAGGGCATGGATCTATAAAGCCTTGAGGCAAATTATTGCAATATGTTTACATCCTAGGTGTTCTTCTTGACTAAGAATAATAATAAAACTAGAGAAACAAAGATTTAAAATGACAAAGAAGAAATGTGAAATTAGTTTGCAAAAGTTCAATCGAGAAATTTAAGATACATTGTGTAAGTTCTCAACTAAGTATAGTACACACCTTGTTGTGCTCGTGGAGATGATGATTCAACCACAACCATAAAAGAAAAACACCTAGATACACACCAAAAAATGCATGAAACAAAAACACATATGATCATGAATGCAATGCAGTGCTTTAGGTCAGTACTCAAAACACTTTGTAAGATAACTATGTAGGGGCTCTGGCAAAGTATAGATGCTTAGATTGTACTTGCCAAAATTATATGTGAGTATGGTAAATTAACTATCTTAGGAGGCCTTACACAAACATTAGTGTACAAGTTCCATAAGGCAATGTATCCCAACCTAACCCCAAATGGACAAACACTCAATTGGTTGCCTATATCTAAGAGTTTGTGTCTTGCATGATCTGACCATAGGCATGCTCATGTGCATGTGGGTGGACACAACCAACTACACATAATCTAGTAAAACAACCATATGCAAGGGACTAGATTTTAAAAATGCAACAAGATTATTAAAAAACAAATACAGTATAGGAAACTAATCGAGTTGAAACCATAAAAAGCATAAGAACATATAGCTCAATTAACCACTTTTCCAAGAGCATGGGTTCTCATGAAATCCATAAGTCATCTCATTAGAACATGAAGATGGCACAAAATGCCCAAAAGAAACCCACACTCAAAATTTAGCAAAATCCAACAAAATTTGGGAAGGAAAAAAATCATCATTTTCAACTTGAAAGAGAACTTTTTGTTGGAATTACAATAGGAAAGTTGAACTTCTGAGGGTGGTTGGGGGGGGTGAATCAATAGTTCAAACTTGGATCCTTAAAAATTTTCACCATATATTCGACACATGCATTAACAAGTAAGCTGAAATAACATGTAAACATATGCATCTAAAACATATAACCATGTAAGCATTCACACACATAACACCATATATGATTACCCAAAAACCCTCCAAATTAGAAGGTAAAACTGGGGTGGGGATGACACCCACAAATCTTTACTACTACAGAAATAAAGTGTATCCAATGAAGGTTACAATATTTTGACCATGAAACATTATCTACCCTATGAAAGGTCTACCTTGTTAAAGGTTTACAAAGATAGTTAGGTCTCACCTTATTAAATGATTTTAAGACCCTTTTAGAAGTGTGCCTTGTTAGAGGACTTTAACTTACAATTAAGTAAGCACCCTATTAAAGGATTTCATACAACCTATTAGTACTACTTTTCTTAAGAGATTTAACTGAAATAGCCTGTTAAAATGTCTTAGCATAGATCTTGCGGTTGGCACTTGCTTACCTGATAACAGATCACCTCTAAAAAATGTCTAATTGATCCTTCTCAATCAGATGTCTCAATTTTGTATCCTTTCCTCTATCCTCTATTCTTCTCCAACTAATTCTGCAATTCACTCTTTCTTCTAAGTCACCTTGAATGCTCTGCATCCAAGCTATCTTGTTTGCTCCTTCAATTTGTTCCACATTTTCTCTCCTCTATCTCTATGGAATTTGGGGCTTCATCCTCCTTAACAAGACTTGGGTGGCTTAGGGTTAGGTATGAATCTACAGCTGAGATTCATCCATTTTGTCACTTAATCCTTCCCATTTTATGATTGGTTGCATGTAATTGCATAGGGAATTCAAGTAGAGATTCGTCCTTATCTCCAAAATATTGAAATATAATCTTAAGTCAGCTCAAAAATGGTTTGCATAGCTTTTCGTGCCATTACAAACAAATATGTCAAAATTGTTTCACTTGGCATATGAAGTCTCTAATACTCAGCATGCATTGTTCTATATATTATGACTCGGCACTTGCATTACTCAACATCCACTATTTACTCAACTCTTGAATCACTTGGCATGGTCTATTTTCTCAACACCTAAGTGACTCAGCACATGAGTGACTCGGCACTCATTGCAACTCGGCACGGTCTAATATTTACATGTTGTACTTGACACATATTACTAGTTTGACATGAACAAAGTAAATGGCTTAAGTGTGTTGGCATTCACTTGTTAAAATCGATCTAAGATCATAACTTTTGGATCCTCATATTAAAATACTCATAATGTCTAACCGTTATTTCTCCACAATCCTAATCCTTGTAGTAGAGGTTACTAACTTCAAATTTTGAATCAAGCCAAAAAGTGACATATAATTACTAGGCGGTATGCAAAATGAGGTGAAACCAAAAACACCAAAAATCAATGAAAGTGAAAACTATTTCCAAAACATACCTAAACTCTCAAATATTGAATAAAAAATATATTTTAGGCATGCAAGGAAAATTCAACAACATAACTTTGTAAAATTTTCCATTTTCAAAACATAAAATCACATAAATAATCATGCCTCTCCAACCAAGTCATGGAATTGCATAAAAATGTATGAGAACAATAGTTTTCAAACCCCAAGTATTTATCAATTTAAAAAATCAATTAGACAATGTAAAACAAAAAAATATGAAGGCCCTACATCATATGAATGGTTAAAAACAAGAAGAGGAAGAAATAAATAAAGACTTCACCAATTCACATGAAATCTTCAATAAAGAAAAGCAATTTCGACATGATTTTAACAAGCTACTCCATTGGAAAATTTGACAACTAGGTCAAACATAATGAGTAACTAAATGATTCTCTTATTATCAGCCTTGTGACTTGTCTTTTTTGGCTGGGCTTTAACTACTTATTATCAGCCTTGGTTCTGTAGGTACATTTGTGTTTCAGGGTCCCTGTAAAACCTATTTATCTTATCAAAAGGTAAATGATTCTCTCCAAGAGGTTTGGATAAAAATTGTCCAGTTCTTATAGCATCCAAGTGAGAAGTGAGAGTAAAACTCACATTTTGGCATTATAAGCACTTTCTCCAAAAGTGACTTTCAAAATTGATTATTTAAATAACTAAATAATCTAATTAAGACTTTCCAAATTAAAAAATCAATTCCAATTAGTTGGAATCCAACTACTATAAATTAGCTAGTAAATAAAATAAAAAAATAATAATCCCCAAAATACATTAAATTGTCATTTTAATTTAGTAATTTCTATGACAACTGAGAAGCTTTGGCCCTTACCTTTTTCAAGAGTTTTCTTACCATCGATCATCACTTATCACTCTATTGTCCTATGGTTATGAAATATGTGATGATGCATTTTTTTTTAAAGTGCTTGTGTTTGTTAGATCATTTCAATGAACATAGGTCATCAAAATTCCAACAAACTTTGGGGGGTATTTAAAGAAATACAAATTCACAAAAAATTCCTTCTTCATCATAAATATAGATCAAATTTATTAGTGTTCCTAAAACCTCTAGGTCTTCTCCCATTTCTATGCATGACCCTTTAGGTTTTATTTTATCACCTTTTGGCCATATCTTTTGATGCTTTCATTACTTCCTAATTCTTTCTGCACTTTCCCCTAGACCTCGGGGTCATCTTTCCTTGTGATACCCTAGGGTATATGTCAACAACGTTGACCTATACTTAGAGGGATATTGATCCTAGGGCCTAATATGTCTCAAGTATTTGAATTATTTTATTGTATGTCCTCGTTAGCCTGCTTTATTTTTTATCCTGAAAACTAGTATATGACGGAGCCTGGAAATTTCATTTTTCATTCATCACAAAAAATGAAGCATTCAAGATCAATCATACACATGTAAATGATACATAAAGAAAGGATTTTAAATGCATACATCAAGAATTCATTAAGATCTAGCATTTCCTTCTTGCATCAAGCTTCTTCTTGTGTATGTGAATTTAGTGATGTTAGGAAAACAATGAAATAAACAAAGCATTCACAAAATGAAACTAACAAAACATATAAAGAGAGACAAAGTGAGGTCCTCAAGTGAGAATATGAGCCATGGATAGGCTCTCTCAATGAGGATGATCATTTTATTTAGAGATGTGTCTATTTGATAGAATGTTTGCTCGATTGCTTCCAAAGGCTTCAATGGATGTTTGATGGCTTTTTGGTGTGAGTGAATGAGATTGGTAAAATGGCTTCTCAAAACAACATTATAAGTTTATGGTAATGGATTTTGCTTAAAATGGATTGGGAGGGGATTCCTTAAATAGGCAAAGGGCTTGAGGGATCGATGGCTAGGATGGAAGGAAAGGAGAAAGCTTATGGAGGGCTCAAATTGAATGAGAGGAGAGCACATGGATTGTGCTTCCTTATAGCCAATCAAGGAGTGACATATGTCACAGGGTCATTGGTTAGAGCAAGAGGGCTTGAGGGGTCAACAAAGGAGGCTCAAAGCTCATAAAGACCCTCATAATGGCTTGCAAGAGCAATAAATGGGCTTGTAAGAGCACTTATGGCTTGGTGGTTGGGATATTTTGAGGGAAGACTTTGGCTTGGTTTAGGAAAGTCTTAAGCTTGCTTAGGAATGTGCAAATGATTAGGGAATGGGTTAGGCTTGGGTTAGGATTAGTTTAGGGATGCTAGAGATGTGCAAGTGGATGCTATTGATGAGGGTGGGTGAGTTAGTGGCTAAGCTTAGTTAGTATGGGTGGATGGGGTGGATTAGGCTAAATGGAGGATTTAGGATAGTTTAGGGGCTATTAGATTTGAGGGTTTTATTTATTAAAGTGATTTAATAAATTTTGGATTTGGAATTAGATAGGAGAATAGGATTTAATTGATAAATGATGGGTTATTTGATTTATCAATTAGGACTATAGATCATTTAATTAAATTAATCAACTAGGGGATGGCAAAGGATTAATTAAATAGGAAATTAATTAATGATGCCTTTAGAGATAGCTAAATAGGATTACCAAAGTGATGTAATCAAATTTAGATGTCTACATTTTGACCCTCTTTGACATAGTGTTGAGACAACACTATTTCAAAAAAGTTTGAACGGAGCCAACATGAGGAAGATGTTTTAGCAACAAGGTTTCCCCAGTCTCGGATAAGAAGAGGAGAGACTAGACTTAGAGATGCCCCCTCAAGAAGGTCGTAGAGAGTGAAGATGAGGCTCGATGGCTTCATGAAAAGAAAAATAATTCAAGATGAGCAGAGACACAGATTGGCAAAGAGAAGGGGTTGAATTAGCTCAAACTCTCACTATGGGAGAATGATAAAGGGAGGTCAGATGCACAAGCAAAAGAAAGCCTAAGATGAGCCAAGATTGGGTGGGGGGGGTGGGGAAGGGATGAAGGGGTGGAGCATGATAAAAGGAGACTAAGAGGAGGGGATGGATGATGGGAAGATAAAGTGGTTTGGATGGAGGATAATGGAGATGAAGGGAAGTCATGGAAGCAGTTTGAGCAGGGGGAGACTTCAAAGGAAAGTACTAACATGTAGTTGAGCATGAGATTTAATATAGGAATTTTGGTTAATGGCCAAGGTTACAAAGAATAGTAAGGCCTTTTTACCAACTTTCCAAAGTATGGACGAACTGACTCAAAACAAACACGCAAGGATTGCCCCAGCATTGCACATTAATCACAGAGGAAGCAGCGTGGAATTGATACTAGGTAACCCACAAGTAGAAAAGAAAAAAAAACAAAAGACCTAATCAAGACCTTGCACTCGAATTGCCCCATTCATAGCACACCATGATATAAAAGATCATGGCGACCGTAAGGAGGGAACAACCCAAATCACTTGGAAGAGATACGTCAAGACCCAAAGGGAACGCACCAAAAGTAAAAGAAAGCCAAAAGCCAAAAGAGAACCGTTTGCCAATGAGATGTGTAGGATGAGGTACTAATGGACCAAGATCAGATAGGAGGAAAGCTCTATCCTACAAGGATCTATCAGAGAGCACCTAAGCTGAGGGATTGGGATGAGTGATGCATCTGGCAAGCTAAACGAAGAAGGATAACACTTTGGTGACAGGAGATCGAGCTAAAGGATGCATTGGAATAGCTAACCAAGAGTTGTGTGAGGTGTGCAAGATGCGGAGCAAGGATGAACAGATGCAAAAGATGGGATAGAGACAATGATATGAAGCAAAAAAGGATGGACAAGCTGACAGACCAAGAGATGTTACAAGTGTACAAAGTTGTTTTGTTTTGTTTTTGCGAGATGGGAATTTGTTTGAAGGGTGGGATGATAGAGAGGGGTAGAGTCAGAGGGCAAGGTCAAGCTAGTGGAATGGGATGAGAGAGGAGGCAGAGAGCTTTGGGACAGGCGGAGGATTGATGAGGCCACCACCACCAATGTCAAGTGATGGGAGAGGGGCACAGGAGGAGACTGATGAGGTAGGTATGATGGGTTGATCGTCAAGGAGCAGGTGACTTTTTGGGATACTGAGTACCATGTATATATCACCTTTTTAAGACACATGGAGGTTTTGTGCGAGCTCAGACCCTTTTGTATTATATGGACATTTTACACTGGTGGACTTTTATTCTTTCATTCTTTCATTGATATATAGATCTGATGATTCTGGTGATATATGTGTTATGGACTGGTGGTGTTATGTATAGTGGTTGAGAGTGATGTTTTGATGGTATTGTTGACGATTGGTGATGCAGAATGTGATATGTGCTATGATTTTATGATTGTGCTAACAGTTTGTGATGTAGGATGTGATTTTTGATGACATTTTATACATGATATAATATGATTTTGATGTGATTCAGCTATGATAGTGCAGATATGATGTGATGTGATTTGATGTGATCCTTGATGACATGTTTTTCCTTATGATATTGTATATGTGATGATGATGAGATTTTTTGTATGATAGATGTTATAGGTTTTTGATACGATCCTGATTATGTGATGTGGCTTATGATGGATGTGATGTGATCCTGAAAAATTAAGTTCTTTGGAGAGTATTTGATATGATTTTGCATGATGATAAGTACAAACTATAAAATAAGTGACAAATGTAAAATGAATCACCAAATAAAGGATAAACAACAAATTTATGATACGAAAAAGGGATATAATGTCATGACACTTAGGATATGTTAACACAAACTAAAGATGGATCAAAGATTAAAACAAAAGAATTACAAAATAAAAGATGAAAATATAAAAAATAAAGTACAACTTAATGATGAACTCTAATGCTAAAATGAAACCTATACTAATAATGAATGACTATAATGCTAAAATGAATCATAATCTAATGATGAGCGACTATGCTAAAATGATTGATAATCTAATGATGAATGACTATGCTAAAATGAACCATAACCTAATGATGGATGACTATGCTAAAATGAACTAAAAGAGAGAACAGTAAATTTATGATATGCTAAAAAGAACACAAACTAAAAGATACACCTAGGATTTATGATAAGCATGTGAGAATAACATAAAAAGACCAAATCCAATGATATTCTACGATATGATAAAAGGATACAAGCTATGATAATACAACTTACGAGATTCTAGGAGATGCAAGACAAACAATGATGGTGGAATAGGATAACCAATGTTTTAACTTATGATAGTGTTTTATGATATAAAAAGTGTTCATAGGAGATACTAACTCTAAGGAGAATAATGTTGGAAAAAAAGTGACCAACAAACTCACAATCAGGAGGATAGCAGAGATTTTTTAGAGCTAGGATAGTAACTTATGATAGGGATCACATCATGAGAAAGAATAAGGATTGATGTTCAAGGTTTTGAATAAAATGATTCTGAGGGTGGAAAAGTGATAGTTCAAGGGAGAGGAGTGATGACAAGGAGGAAGATACCAGGGGTTTCTAAAAATAAAAGTGAGGCGTAGGGGAAGCTTGAGCAGGGGAACTTCGTGAGGAATTACCACTATGTATTGTGAACACTTTAGTTGATATAGGAGTATTAGGTTACTAAGAACATTAACGCCTTTTCCCAAAAATTCCATAGGACTGACTCAAATAGGCACGCAAGGATTGCCCCAGCACACACATGAGTCTCGGAGAGATCAGTGTTGGAATGATGCTGGATGATCCACAAGAAAATGAGATTACCCAAGTGCATCATGTTTTATCAAAAGATGAAAACATGTTGGAAATATGCAAGGATAATATCAAATTGACTCACAAGCAGCAAAAGACTATGATCGAACCAACCTCCTTAGTTGTCCTAGTCAAAAAACACCATGATATGAAATGATCATGGAAATCTTGAGGAGGAAACAACAAAAGATACGTGGAAACAATCAACCAAAAAAGAAACAACAAAAGATTCCACAAAGTGAAAAAGGAACCTTTTGTCAAAGGGATCAAGTGACAGGTTGCAACAAGACTGGGATAGTATGTACAAGTATGACTAGTTAAGGACATGAGAACTCGTGACTAGATAGCAAAACATAGTAGTAGATATATGCATGACGGGGGAAAGCTTAGGATGAGGAGATAGCATTGTTATAATACATGGTTTTGGTTAGGTGGGATTATGTAAAGCGTGATTTATGTACAAGGGTTCAGATATTTTTGTATTCACATAGGTATAGGGTACATGGGAGACAAGGGTTAGTGTAGAGGTACAAGACACATGTTATATGGGTTGTATATGCTACACATGGTAAAGTACACAAATAAAAAGCACTTAATAGGGTAGATCTAGTAAAGTACAGTGGTGGGATACATCAAGTATGATACATGGGATGCTATAATATCAAAATGAGGTGGGATGTTGGTTTAGTGCAAAGTGCTAGAGGATGATCTTGCGAAGCATGTCGAATAACAATAAGGAACACCTTGGAAAGGCGGGGGGGGATGAGTGATATATTATGGAGGAGTGATAAAGGGGTGTCTGTCAATGATAGATAATGGAAGAGTTGTAGTACACCTGGCACCTATTTGCTAGGTTTTTACCAAGGACGTATCTAAAGCGCTGAATTGCCAAGTTTTCACCATTGGATGCTTTATTTTTATTTTGTGCCTTTTTTATTTCCTTGATTTTCAAATTTTATCCTTAGGCATAGAATTTCTTGAGGTGAATAATGTTGGTAGGATCATTTAGGACTTCACCCTCAAGGGTAGATAGCTAGTTGATAGGCTCCTGAGCCAAAAGACGTCATGACCACATAAGGACCAAGCCAGGTGGGCTCAAACTTGCCTTTCTTTTCTCTGTTAGCTTGAACCTTCATATTCTCTTTAAGGACCATGTCACCTTCTTGAAAAATGTGTGGATGGACTTTCCTATTGAAATTGCGCTTGAGCCGACTTTAATAGACCATGAGATGGTTGTAGGCCTGTTGCCTTTTTTCATCAAGTAGATCAAGTTGAGTAAGTCGAGCCACTCTATATTCTTCATCAAATATCTGTCCTCAGAGAGAAATGCAGAGTGATGGGAGTTCAACCATAATAGGAAAGACTGCTTCAGCACCATAGACCAAGGAGTATTGAGTTGTGCCAGTGACTGTACTGAATGAAGTGTGGTATGCACATAGGGCGGGATTAATTTGCAAATGCCAATCATGGCCAGAGTCATTGACAACTTTCTTGAGGATTTTGAGGAGGGTTTTATTAGTTGCCTTAGCCTAACCATTACCTTGTGGGAAATATGGGCTCGAGAAGCGGTGGTGGATGTGGAGGGAAGTGCACAATTCTTCCATATTTAAGTTTTCAAAATTACCTCCATGGTCTGTGAAAATGGTAGTTGGGATGCCAAAGCGGCATATGATATGAAACAATATAAACTTGGACACCTAAACTCTCATCGCCATAACAAGGGGAACTACTTCAACCCACTTAGTGAAATAATCAGTGGCGGTGATTATCCACTTGTGCCCTTCTAAAGAAAGTGGCCCGATAGGACCAACAAGATCAAATCCCCAGTAGGCAAAAGGCCATGGTGGTGCAATAGGTTGCAAGTCTTGTGCTAGAGCCGGAATTAAATTAGCATTTTTTTGACAAGGTAAACATCATTTCACAAATTCACATGCATACTATTCTAGAGTAGGCCAATGATATCTAGCTCGAAGGATCTACTTTGCTAGCACCATCTTGCTCGTGTGAGCACCACAAAGTCTAGCGTGTACCTCTTTGAGAGCCATCACAGCCTCATTTTGATCTAAACATCAAGAAAGAGTATCATGATAACCACGACAATATAGGGTTTGGGTGATGATAGTGTAATGGGAAGCTTTTCGAATAAGGTTTTGGCATTGGGTTCATGTGAGGTGAGGAGATATGATACCATTTAGTAGGTAAGCATGAATTTTGTGGTACCATGGAGATTGGGGACCAACCAAAATACAAACCCATGTTGATTCATCATTCTCATATGCGAGTTCATGCAAATGCTCAACCAAGAATTCATATTGCATAGCTTCGTGTGGTATTTCCAAGAGAGAACCAATAGTAGCCATAGCATCAGCTACCTTATTCTGGAGTCTAGGTATCTGTATGAATTGGATCTGAGTGAAATGCTCCTTTAGTTGATCAACCAGATCTTTGTAAGGTAGTAACTTATCATCCTTGGTTTGATATTCATTCAAAGTTTGTTTGATGATAAGCTGAGAATCACCATAGACCTGAAGCTCTGTAATATTCCATTCAATGGCAATTTTTAGTCTAGCAACAAGAGCCTCATACTCTACAATGTTATTGGTACATCAAAATTGTAGCTCGAAAGACTTAGGGATATAATCACCTTGAGGTGTAACCAAAAGTATGCCTATACCGGAGCCATGAAATGTGTAGGAGCCATCAAAATATAGCTTCCAAAGTGATTGTTTTTCTATAAAATAGAGGTATTCATTTGGAAATTCCATGATGAGTGGGTGATCTACAACTAAGGGTGCATCAGCCAAGTGATCTACAATAGACTGGCCTTTGATGACCTTTCTGTCAACATATTGAATGTCAAACTCACTGAGAAGCATAACCAATTTTTCCAGGCATCTGGTGAGTACTGTACAAGAGAGCATATATTTCAATGGATCAATCTTTAATATCAGTTGTACATTATGACTCAACATGTAGTGGCATAGCTTTTGGGTGGCAAACACCACTGCTAAGCATGCCTTCTCCATTGGTGTGTAGTTGAGCTTATAGCCCACTAATGTTCGGCTGATGTAATAAATAGCTCGTTCCTTTCCTACATTGTCAAGTTGTGCTGGCAGAGCACCTAATGCTATAGGAGTAGTTGTGATGTACAATATGAGGGGGCGCCCTGCAATTGGAGGAACCAAAATAGGTGGATTAGCTAAGTATTGCTTGATGAGCTCAAAATTGCGCTAGCAAGCTGGGTCCCATTTGAAATTTTGATCTTTCTTAAGCAAGTGAGTGAAAGGTTGACACTTATCAGCAAGCTAAGAAATGAACCGCCAGACTAATTAGAGTTTTCCTTGCAAAGAATGAAGGTGCCTAAGTGTCTTAGGAGGAGCCATATCCATGATGGCTTTGACCTTCTTATGGTCAATCTCAATACCGCACTATGACACAATGAAGCCTAGGAGCTTCCCTAAAGTAACACCGAAGACACACTTCTTCGGATTCAGCATAAGATGATATTCTGCCAGTCAATTGAATACTTCCTCAAGGTGAGATAAGTGATCCAAAGCATTGAGAGACTTGACTAGAATATCATCCACATAATCCTCAAGTATCTTATGGATTAGGTCATGGAAGATGACCATCATTATGCCCTGATAGGTTGCCCCGGCATTCTTTAACCCAAATGGCATAATATTGTAGCAAAATGTGCCCCAAGGTGTAGTAAATGTTGTCTTATGCTGATCTTCTTCTGCTATACGAATCTGATTATATCCAGAGAAACCATCCATTAGTGACAAGAGTTCATGACCTGCGGTGAGATCCACAATTATGTCGATATTTGGTAGGGGAAAGTCATCCTTTGGACAAGCTTTATTAAGATCTCTAAAATCGGTGCAAATTCTGATATCACCAGAGGGCTTGGTAATAGGTACCATATTAGAAATCCATTCAGAATAATCTATTGGTCGAATGATTTTGGCCTCTAGCAACTTCTCTAGCTCTGCTTTGACTAATAAAGCCACTTTGGGGTGCATTTTTTGAAGTTTTTTCTTGATGGGCTTGGCCCTTGGATCCACTTCCAGATGGTGTACAACTAATTTGGGGTCCAACCCTGGCACATCTTGATATGACCATGCAAAGCGGCCTATATTTTCATGGAGAACTTCAAGAAGAAGACATGTTTTTTCAGGTGGTAGAGAGGCTGTGATGTATGTGATATGTGGTATCTTTGTCAGATTGATGCTTAGAGGCCGAGTTTCTTCTATCAAAATTGAAGATATAGGAGGTCGATGCTCTTGTGGGCGGAGGATGAAATCTCCATCCTCCGGTGCCTCTGAGAGGTTTTCACTGTTGGATACGTGCTTTATTTTTGTTTCATTTTTTGAGTCACCCAATGGTCCTCCAGAGGAGTTTTCACCATAGGATGTTTTTCTTTTATCTTTTTGCTTTTTTGCTTTTTTTAGAATTTCACTTTTGTGACTAGAGATTTCCTCCTCCCCAAAGTAACCTATAGAATCCAGCTTGTAGACATATGTCGATGGTGGAGGCAGCCGTTTATGTGGCATTTCTACCCCCATGAATTTAAGGAGCGCATGCTCGGTATAGAACTTGTCAACATGAAGGACAGTTAGTTGGTCCCAATCTATGAGTTCAAGGTGAGCAAGGGGGAGATCGATGAGATTCAAGGATAATTGGTAGAGCACAGAGGCTCCAAGGATTATTTTGTCAAGAAAAATATCGTCATAAGCTTTCTTTTCAACTTCCTCAGGGATGTCTTCAACCTCGACGAGAGTGTTTTGGATGTTCATAAAGGTGTGGCCTTCTATTGTAGTGTCTCCAGTTGCGGGGAGTCCATAGCCCAAGCCTTTGGTTTTCTACCCTTGGTGTGCTTCTATAGGCTATCTCATACTTGATTCCTTGTAGCCTAAACCATCTCCTTGATAATCCCATTGCTCCGTGGCCAAGCGATGTGACCAGGGATATTTTTGTTTAAAGTGATCAAGAAGTGCTTCACTTTTAGGAGGTGGCTCTTTGTATAACCATGTGTTAATGTCTGGCGTGTTTTCTGCTCCATCAAGGATACCTTTGGTGAAAAAAGTGGTAGGGCCTAACTAGTGAAGTTGAGAGGTGGTTTTTTGTATAGGCCCTTGATGTATTGGGCGTCCTTGAGTATGTGGGTCAAGTGGTAGAGCGCCAACAGCAAAAGCATCTATGAGACTATACTCGCCACAACCTTAGTAGTTGATCTTAACTATGGAAAGAGTGGAGGCTAAAATGGTGTTTGGATCATGGCAGGTGCTAGAGGAACTAGCTTGTTGGAAATATTCAAGATATGACAAGTTACTGAGAGGGGAGGGGTGAATCAGTAACTTCTAAAACTTCAACAATAAAACTGCATACTGATATATTCATCATTCATCCAAGTAACCTACTGTAAGCATGAAAAAAAATCATTTGCAACACTTGAACACACAGATTTGGTGACCCAGAAACCTTCCAAATAGAAAGTAAAACTGGGGTGGGGATGAAACCCACAAGCTTCGTTACTGCAGTATGAAGTTGGCCGGTTAAGGCTTACAATGACCACTTCTGGTGATCTGCCTTGTTAGGAGCACAAAGGATTGCTAGATCCACCTTGTTAGAGGATTTCCAAACATACAATAAAGTATGCACTCTGTTAGGAGATTTACAAAAGACTGTTAAGTCTACCTTGTTAAAGGATTTACAAAAACTGATTCACCTGTTAGAATGAAACAGTGGATCTGATTACAACTGATTGCTGATAAGATCCGCTATGCTCTGATTCACCTTGATGTGATAGATAAAACTTTTCTGCTCCAAAATTCGACCTTGCTAAATACCTTCACAACTCAGCACACATACTTTCGCACGCATGTATTTCTTTCACACTTTCGCAGTTTCATTAATTACAATTTCTATTGCCATTGCAATTGCTTTTCATCTCATTTCTTACTTCCTTGCTTCTGAATGATACAATACATTACATATATATATACCATCCAAATAAACAATGCATGCAAGGTCGGCCAAAACAACAAGTGCAAATCTCTATACAAAGTCGGCCCAAGGTAAAAACTCGGGTTCACTGAACTGACTTGGTGTCCTTCTGATACTCGGCGTCCACTGCGTTACTCGGCATCGTCATGCACTCGATAGAAGTGAAGGCACGGTTCATACTAAACACTTCGAGTAGTTTTGAACTCGGTAACCACTGGAGACTCGGTAGAAGAGATGTCACTCGGTGAATACTTCTATCTGAACTGTAGCTCGGTGATCAAAGGAAACACTTGATAGAACCTTATGACTCGGTGATAGTTAGTTTCCTTGATATCCGTCTGAGCTCGATAAAAAATAATTTCCTTGATAACCTCAGGAGCTCGGTTATCACGAAGTTCTCGGTTACATCTTAGTACATCTTCACTCGGTCAAAACTAATTCCTTTCTTTACCTCGAACACTCGGTAAACACTGGCTGCTTTGTTCACCTTGATCACTCGGTAAACACTGGCTGCTTTGTTCACCTTGATCACTCGGTAAACACTGACTTCTTTGTTCACCTTGATTACTCGGTAAACACTGACTTCTTTGTTCACCTTGATTACTTGGTAAACACTGACTTCTTTGTTCACCTTGATTACTCAGTAAACACTGAGAACTAGGTAAAGCTTGGCTTCCGGTGAGAGCTTGGTAAGCATTCAGAATCCAATAAGTGTTGTAACTAATGACAAAAATGTATCATAATGCCAACAATCTCCCCCTTTGGCATTAGTGACAAAAACACTTATGAGACAAAGTTTATCTGACATGCTGATGACTGATTCTAAATATACATAGCTTCGTTATATACAACTCCCCCATAGAATAGCTTTGTTATATACAACTCCCCCATAGAATGTACATACATTATTTACATGAGCTGTCTATCTCTTCCTTTGTACAATTTTTCTGAAAACACTTATTCACCCATAGTATACATATCTAACAATAATCTCCCCCTTTTTGACAATAATGCCAAAGAATAAAAGAATATATATACTTATATAGAAACACCAAAATGAGAGATGAACTCTGAATGTACCTGGAGAATAAGCTGGAGAGTCTTATCCCAATTCTCTTGCAAAATTTTGCAGGTGGAAAGAGCTACTTGAACTTCAGCCGAAAGTTCAATCACATGGTCTGCAATGGAGAAGTTATTATCATGTATTAATGTCTTTGAATGTGCAATGTGCTTCTGCATTGAATCCATGATGGGAAGGATCATGTTTTGGATATCTATCAATGTAGATCGGATCCTTGCCTCTTCCCTCAACAGCTCTGCCTGCTTCTCTGACAAAAATTTGATTCTGAGGTGATGAGATGAGCTTGAACTGGGGTCAAGCTTCAAGTTATGTGCGCTCACCTTCAGATCTTCATCAATTTTATTTAGTTTCTCTCTTATTCCTTTAGTGTACTCGGTAACATCACAAAGCTTAGCAAAAAGAGATGTTACATTATTAAAAGAATTTTCCATATCTGCCAAAACTGAGGTTAATGCAACCTGATTTATTGCAATGTTCTGGGCAATGTGCCCCAATACCTTATTATCAAATTTCTTTTCTGCACGCTCAATTAGCTTTTCTTGTCCGGAGGCATCTTCATTGAATTTATTAACTGCCTCTTCCAATTGAATCAAAATGTGTTGAGAAGTATCAACATCAACACCTATAGCCTCAGTAATTATGTTTCAGGCTTCCTCAATTATCCTATATTCCTTATCCCTTTCCGATCTTAACTGCATCTGAGTAGCCTTTTTCTCAATAAGTTGACTAGCATACCTCATTTCTTCAATGGTAGCATTATCAAAGTCAATCTTTGGAATTACTATCTCTGTGTCCAAGTCAATGTCTTCAGGAATTTCCTTTCCAGTGATCATAAGTCTTAATGGTTGCTTTTGTTTGACTTCTGAGATGACTGGTTTGACCTTTGGAATAGACACAACAGTAGAGACAGAAGGACTAGCAATAAAAACTAGGATGCTTGAGGTTTGAGTGCCAATAGGAGTATGTACAGGGTCAAAAATTTGAGTGCTGGCCAAAAATGGTGATACACTCGGTAATATAGTATCTAAGCTCACTGTGCCTGAAGTAGATGGCAACAAAATTGTAGAACAAATTGGAGTAGTCAAAATTGGAGAACTTACAGCAATACCAACTGATGATGATGGAGTCGAGGAGGCCAACTCGGTAGATGAAAAGGGGTGCAGCTCAGTAGACGAAGAGGGATGCAGCTCGGTAGATGAAGTGGTAGTCACTTCCACTGATGATACTTGGAGCTGAGATATGGCAGGTGTAGATGGTAAATCTGGTGTAGATGAACCTGCTGAAGCGGACTCCAACCTTGATGATGTCACAGGTTTAGCTGGGGAGTGAGGAAGGGATGCAATAACTGTTGTTGCAATTTTTACCGTATCATCCTCCTTATCTTCCTCTTCAGCTTCTTCCTCTTTGTCTTCTTCCTCTTTCTCTTCCATCATTGCATGCAACTCTCCTGGTGTAACTGTGATGGATGGAGTGCTATCTGATTCATCACTTCTGCTGCTGCTGTCATCATCCTTTATTTCTACTGGGTCTACACTAGGCTTATGTAGATGATAGATGTTTTTCCACATTTTTGTAGCATCATTTACAACATGCTCTATATCTTTGATCAAAATCAAACGAGTGTGGAATCTGATCATCATTTTACCTTCATAGGTTTTCAGTTCAAATTTTACCTTTGCTCCAGTGAGACTAGGCCAAAGATTCTTCAGGGATTGCTCATATATATCTTTTACCGTCTTGGTGGCTAACTCCCATCTTGGCTGTACTCTCTCTAGTAGTTCTTTAGAGATATGAGGAGCAATCTGGTCCGGGGAGTATTTCCATTTTCCCATTTTGTTAAGTACCAGTTCCTCAATTTGCATTTTCTCTGCATCAGTCCTTGTCTCAAATCTCAATGCCTTGAAATTTGCGATGCCAGCTCCTTCTTCCAATGATTTGAGCCTTTGCTCGAATGTAGGTGCAGGTTTGACCAATACAGGTTCCTGAATACCTTTTCTCGTCCTCCGAGTGAATACTGTAGTAGGCTGCTTCTTGGGCTTGGTAATGATTACCTTGCCTTTCTTCTTTGCCGATTGCTCTTTTTCTGATTCTTTTTCTCCTTCTTCTTCTTCTTCACTTTCTTTATCTTCACCTTTTCCCTCGGTGAGCACAAGAGGACTCATTTCAGTTTTCAGTTTGGCCACTTTCCTCTTACCTTTGCTGATGGCCTGTGAAATTTTGATTTCCAGTTCAATTCTGGCCTTTGCTTCATCATAAGTACCAAAAATTCGTTGCCTTGGGTCTACTGGCTCATTTACTAGTGCTTCAATGATATCCCTTGTTTCATCAATATTTACCTCATATGGAAGAGGTTTCACCCATGCAACTCGGGGTCTAACTGCCTGTATGTATACCTTGTCACAGTCAACCATGAAATAGACATCATCCTTATACTCTTCAACAAGTTTTGGAGGTATTCTGAATCTGTTGTTCATCCTTTCCTTGAAATCTTCAAAATAATTATCCATTACTTTGTCAAAATTCATACCCATTTCTACTATGAATTCATTTATTTGATACAAAATTGGAGTATCTTTCCTCCATACAATTGCACCCTTACATGGAAAGAATTTCTGTACATAGAAAAATAAACAAACTAGCAAAGAACCAAATTTACAAGGGTTTCTCTTTGCAGTCCTTATGCTTTCCATGTTTTTATTGAATTGTTTTTATAGCACATCAGCTAGGTCAAACTCCATATTTTTCTTTACAATTTTATATGCCAAATCTACAGCCTCGCAAGGTACACTATTCAGCCTGCTGGAACTATACAGTTTGTATGCAATAACATAAATACCAAATTTCAGTTCTATATCTAAAACATTGTTGAGCTTTAAACCTCTGCCATCCCATTCAGCTTGGGTTTTCCTCTGTAACTCATCCCGTCCTAGGGTTTTGGTGGTTTTGGCTTTGCTGAGTATCGGGAGACCCGTGATTTTGTGAATCATCTTCTTGGTTATCAAAACTGGTTGTTCCAACCACAACTGACCATTATGCACTCGGCTCAAGATATACCTCACCCATTTCACTTGGAAACTTCTTGGCAAATGTGGGATATGGGTTAAGCCTTTGGTTTCCAAATGTTTGAACTCAGGTTTTAGGGTTCCATCCATGCATAATTCGGCTAGGGTGCTATCCATATCTAGTGTCCCTATTTCTTGCACAGTACACTTGAAATGAGTACGAATATCATTGATTAGAAGTACCTTTGGAGGGATCTGTGATTGAGATCCATGCGGGTCGAGTGATTCAGCGATGGCAGGAACAAGCTTGAATGTAGGTGCCTTCCATTCCGTTCCCTTCACAAGCATTTCGGATCCTTTCTTCGCCTTGCTGCTGCTGGTGCTTGCGGAAGCCATTGCTGCTTGGTGAGTGAAAAGATTTTGTAAGAATACTTCACTGGAAAATCTCTTCAACTCACTTGAACTCGCTTGAAAGCCCTCTTTTTGTAAATCTTGAATTCGAGGTGAAAAATGAGGTTGAAATCTGCCCTTTTGATGAAAAATTTGCCATTAATGTTCAGTACGGAGGTAGCTGTGATCGACAGACTGTCATCCACTAGCTTGGCTTAAACTTCGCAACTCGGTGACCAAAAGAAAATAGGTTAAACCGCCCTTAACTCGGTAAGAGAAGAACCAACCATGCTCGGTAAGTGCAACTTGGTGAAAGAGGCCTTATTGCACCCGACTGAGCTTGGTAAGGTCATGTACCGACCATGATCCTGATGTATCTGAAATACTAATTTGATCATATTTTCATTCTAGGACTGCTTAGGATATTGCTTTGTAGATACAGTCCTGGTCTTATCCTGATGAGTCTTAATTGGAAATGGGAGAGTCACTCACTTCTTGAGTGACCATTCCATTACTTGAATTATCTGGCTCGGTAGACTTTGGAATCCATTGCTGCTTCATTTGTTTCTGAATATTGTCTACTTTGATTTTCTTCTCATCCTCGACTTTCTTTATGTTCATGCAGTTTTTAGATATATGACCAAGTTCTGTACATGTATAACATCTTACAGTGGTATCCCTTTTTCTTAGGTGATGCCTTGCACAGTTTATGCCAGTATGACCATATTCTCCACAATAATGACATCTGCACCAAGTGTTGTAGTCCCAACCAAATATTTCTTTGACAAGTTGTTCAGCTGGATTAAATGATTTGGATTTGCATTGTGATGCCTTATGACCTTGCTTTTGGCATTTGTGACATTTACCTTCAAATTTCGGTTTCTTTTTGCATTCATTGGCTTTGTGTCCATGCTGATTGCAATTGTAGCACTTTCCATTAAATTTGCCTTTTCCATTGCTCCAACATCTGTTAGATGTATGACCTAACTTACCACAGTGGCTGCAAGTAGGTTTTTGATTCTTTTGAGTACCCTGTTTGGAGGATTCACCTTCTTCTTTGTATCCAAGGCCTGCTTTACCATTTTGTTTATGAAAGTTTTCTTCATTTTGCAGATTCAATTGATCCATGTCCTTTTGAGATTTTATCATTCTCTCATTGACTTGTTTTTCAGAGATTAGATCACTTTGTAAGCTTGCATTGATTTTTCTTTCAGTAATTAAGTCATTTCTCAAATTCTCATTCTCAGATCTCAGATTCATAATTTCTTCATTTGCATTAGATAATTGAGTTACAAGATTTTCAAGCTGAGAGGATTGATTGTTCCTTACCTCTAAGTCTTCGGCTGCCTTGTTCCTTTGCTCCAAGATTTTGCATAGCCTAATGGACTGGATTCCTTGTTCCCTTTTGAGCTTTCTTACTTCTTCCTGCAGAGATCCATTCTTTTCTAAAAGTTCTTTGATTGCTTTGTCAGCTTCATCTAAACTATTTGATGGTGAGAGATCTTCAATTTTTTCTTCAACATACTGATGGTCATTCATTTGCTTTGCAAGTTCTTTTCTTCTTTTCAAGGATTGTGAAAGATGCTCTTTTCCTTCATTGAGTTGAGCCATGGCCATTTTCAGATCTAGCTTTTCATTCTCAATAGTTTTGTCAAGTCTGAATATCTCCATTGTCTTTGATCTTTGCTCAAGCTGTGAAACTTTTATCTTGAGAACCTTAATGCTCTGATACCAATTGTTGGAAATATTCAAGATATGACAAGTTACTGAGAGGGGAGGGGTGAATCAATAACTTCTAAAACTTCAACAATAAAACTGCATACTGATATATTCATCATTCATCCAAGTAACCTACTGTAAGCATGAAACAAAATCATTTGCAACACTTGAACACATAGATTTGGTGACCCAGAAACCTTCCAAATAGAAAGTAAAACTGGGGTGGGGATGAAACCCACAAGCTTCGTTACTGCAGTATGAAGTTGGCCGGTTAAGGCTTACAATGACCACTTCTAGTGATCTTCCCTGTTAGGAGCACAAAGGATTGCTAGATCCACCTTGTTAGAGGATTTCCAAACATACAATAAAGTATGCACTCTGTTAGGAGATTTACAAAAGACTGTTAAGTCTACCTTGTTAAAGGATTTACAAAAACTGATTCACCTGTTAGAATGAAACAGTGGATCTGATTACAACGAATTGCTGATAAGATCCGCTATGCTCTGATTCACCTTGATGTGATAGATAAAACTTTTTTGCTCCAAAATTTGACCTTGCTGAATACCTTCACAACTCAGCACACATACTTTCGCACGCATGTATTTCTTTCACACTTTCGCAGTTTCATTAATTACAATTTCTATTGCCATTGCAATTTCTTTTCATCTCATTTCTTACTTCCTTTCTTCTGAATGATACAATACATTACATATATATACCATCCAAATAAACAATGCATGCAAGGTCGGCCAAAACAACAAGTGCAAATCTCTATACAAAGTCGGCCCAAGGTAAAAACTCGGGTTCACTGAACTGACTCGGTGTCCTTCTGATACTCGGCGTCCACTGCGTTACTCGGCATCGTCATGCACTCGGTAGAAGTGAAGGCACGGTTCATACTAAACACTTCGAGTAGTTCTAAACTCAATAACCATTGGAGACTCGGTAGAAGAGATGTCACTCGGTGAATACTTCTATCTGAACTGTAGCTCGGTGATCAAAGGAAACACTTGATAGAACCTTGTGACTCGGTGATAGTTAGTTTCCTTGATATCCGTCTGAGCTCGGTAAAAAATAATTTCCTTGATAACCTCAGGAGCTCGGTTATCATGAAGTTCTCGGTTACATCTTAGTACATCTTCACTTGGTCAAAATTGATTCCTTTCTTTACCTCGAACACTCGGTAAACACTGGCTGCTTTGTTCACCTTGATCACTCGGTAAACACTGGCTGCTTTGTTCACCTTGATCACTCGGTAAACACTAACTTCTTTGTTCACCTTGATTACTCGGTAAACACTGACTTCTTTGTTCACCTTGATTACTTGGTAAACACTGACTTCTTTGTTCACCTTGATTACTCGGTAAACACTGAGAACTAGGTAAAGCTTGGCTTCCGGTGAGAGCTCAGTAAGCATTCAGAATCCAATAAGTGTTGTAACTAATGACAAAAATGTATCATAATGCCAACATAGCTATGGTGGTGTCAATATTGATCCTAGGATAGTGATTGGTGTATGAAGCTTCAACTGCATTGCAATAAGCAAAGGGTTTAGGATCTGCGTGGATGGTTATCTCAGTGCCATTATGTGGAAATTTGACACATTGATGATATGTGGATGGAATGGCCTTCATGGCATGAATCCATGGATGATCGAGGAGGATCTTATATAGAAGATTAAGATCAACTACTTGACAAAGTGTTTCTTGAGTGGTTGGGCCGACTCTGATAGGGAGCAAGATGGTTCCTTCAATAGTACGCTCCAAATTGTCATATGCCTTGATGGTGATCACCTCATTGATGATATATGCTTCAGCATATCCTGCCTGCTTGATGAAATTTAGAGTACATAGGTTTAGAGTCGATTCATTATCTATCATGACATGTTTAACTGCAAAGTCAGAGACCATGAAAGTGATGCGAAGTGGGAGGATGTGATCGAGTTCAACTACTAGGATATCAGTGGTTTTGAAAGATAAGGCACAGGAGGGTGAAAGATGGTCAACCAAGTTGCAAAACTCAGTGGCATTTATGTCATAGGGGACGTAGGACTCACATAGAGTGCTGTCAAGGATCTCTTGATAAAGTGGGCTTGTCTGTAAGAGATCCAGGATGGAGATTTGGGCCGGCGTGTTTCCAAGGTGTTCCAAAATGTTATATTGTGGCCCTAGTGAAGGTGATTCTGATGGAGATGCTCGAGATGGAGGTGGACATGCTAATGGTGGTCTAATTTGTGTGGATATAGGTAGACCAGCTATATTGAGTCGCATCTGACAAGTAGCAACTACACACTGAGTGTCTGGGCCTTTGACATTGATGACATTGACAGATGGTTGAACTGTGGATATGCAACCAATTAAGCTACCATAGTCTAAGTATGTTGAGGTATAATTATGAGACGTATCTCAGTTGTCATCTTGTTTACCTGAAGCATTGTTAGGTTTGTTGATAGGAGGGTTTGCAGGTGCCTTTCTCGGGTTTGTGTTATGAGGAGGGAAAGCATTTTGATACATCATTAATCCTATATTAGGTGAGGGTTGTGCACCCACTGTGATCTCTTTCCGATCAATGAGGTCCTGTACATAATCCTTAAGTTGTATGCATTTAAGGGTAGTGTGCCCTTTGACACAATGGAATTTGCAATATTTGTTATCTTTGTACTAGGATGCTCTAGACTGATTGGGTTCCAAGGGTTGCGTTTGTGGATATCGAGCAACGTTATCTTTGGCCAATTTTTCAAAGATTTTATCAAGAGGTTCCCCCAACAAGGTGTATGTTCATGGTTCTCTCTAAACATGAGGTTTATTACCTATCAACAATGTGATAGCATTAGTTTGATTATGAGGAACGGGTATTTGTTGATGACTTTGCATGGATGGTTGGTGATACGCAGGAGGTTGTTGTTGATAAGTATGTTGTTGGAAAAATGTGGTGCGAACACTAGTAGCCACCCCAACAATATGGACCTATCGAGTGTTAGTGGCACCATCTGTCACTGTATTCTTGTTTTTATTCCAATATTGGGTTTTATCATTGCTCAAAAAGTGGTCCTGGGTGTTTTCTTTGTACAATCTAATGAGACCATCCTTAATGAGGCCTTGCTTGAGGCCCATTCCTTTTTCTTTGATGTCCTTGTATGTTTGCAAATAGTTCATAACCATATGATGAGTGAGGCTAGGGTGTGCATTGTTTATGAACATCTTGACAAGATGGCGCTCAGGGATGGTTCAAGAGATCCTTGTTGTGAGGATCTACCAGCATTGTAGGTACTCTGTAAGACTTTCTCCTCCCTTTTGTTTAGTGTAGATGAGGTCTACTATAGATAATTTAGTTTCAACGAGATGGGTATACTAAGCAACAAAGGCCTCAAAAAGTTTTACAAAAGTTTTAATAGTACCTTGAGGGATACGACAGAACCATTCCAAGGCTGGTCCTACTAGGCTCTTGGGAAAGAGCTGCATGAGGAACACATCATTATAAGCTACCTCTTGACAATGCATATAGAATTCCTTAACATGTGTGACTAGATCACTCTTCCCCCTAAATTTTTCAAACTTGGGGATCTCGAAATGTTTAGGAAATGGAGTAAATGTGATAGTCCTATCAAATGGGTATGGGAAATCATTTTCAAATTTTAAAGTTTTGGTGTTTATCCCATCCTTGAGGGCTTTGAGAGCATTTTTCATTTCTTCCCATTCAGACTTTACAGGTGGAGGAGCGGGTGCCCCCAATCCAAGTGCCCCAGGTGTAGGATACGTGCGAGAATCTGAAGTGTGATATGGAGAACTCTGATGACCATATGGCATCTATGGAAAAATGGTTTGCATAACTGGCAGAGTGGATGCTATGGTTTGCTGGAAGGTGGGTTGTGCATACTATTGCATCTGTTGAGGTGGGTGTGGTAGATAACTATGAGGTTGCTACCCTATGAGGTAGTTCTGTGTGGGTGCTTGGACATACTGCTAATGTGAAGACTATGGCTAAAAAGGTTGTAATGAAGATAATGCTTGTTCTATGCTCTAGGAATATATGCCATGCCCAATACATGTGGGTTTTGTGCCTACTTGAGAGTAGGACTAATTTGGAGTAGGTGCAAGTTAGTTAATTTGTGGCAAAGTGTTTACTGTAGGGAACTGTAGTGGTGGTGGATTTGGGCTATTTCCTAGAGGTGTCATGGAGAAATAGTTGGTGAGGGGTGGGAGTGAATAGCTATGTGAAGCAGTGGATGATAGTGTTGGAGGTGCAGACATGACTAAAGCGCTAGGGGGAAGACTAGTGATAGGTGCCTGTGTCGCAGCAATATTCCAAGCTCCCAAAGGAAAAGCGGCTAAAGAGTTTTGGCTAGTTACAAAGGGGTTGATAGTGATGTTCGGTGGGATGGAGGATGACGTATTGGACCCTAATGGTGGTATTTGAGTAGAAAATGAACTAGATATGATATGGGGTGGAAGTGAAAAGGTAGTGATGCTAGATGCAAATGGAGGATTTGGTGGAGCGGAAAAATGAGTGGTGGAAACATATGAAAATGGTATACTTGAGGTTGGTTGAGATGTAGTATGCACTAATGGTTGAGTGGGATGGGATGAGTGTTCTGTGGAATGGGAACTGGCACTTGGGTCGAGGGGATATTTGGGTTTGCTAGTTCTACTTGAGGTGGTTTCCATCCAAACAATGGGTGAGTAGGATCTATTATGTTGATAGGTGGTGGACGTCCAAACTCAAAGACACCAACATTGTCTCATAAGAAATTTTCCATGATGGTTTCCTTGTTGCAAACTATGATGGCATTTACGATAGTAGCATGACCAGGTTGGTTCATGAAAGCCTCAATATCTATGGATGATCTTCGTTCTTTTGGGATTTGTGGTGGTGGGTTTGATGGTGTCAGAGATACTACAGAGTATGACTGAGCTCAGGATGTGTTACCACTATGACTAGGATCCATGTCTTTTTTGCATCTGTGCCTACCAAAACATGTGGTGGGTGGCATGAAAGGATGCTTTCCCTTAAAGATGAAAATGCAATGAGGGATGATACTAAGGGTGTCTAAATGATATGTTGCTTGCACAAGAAGCTTCTGTTTTCCTAAAATACGAATGTGGGAAATGTGATGGTGATGCAAAAGGTGCGACCCTGACCTTTGGCTCAAGGTGATGTGGGACACTAATAACAACATGTTCCTAGCAAAGTGTTGTGTTTCAAGGATACTCAAGATGATGAGAGATGTGATGCAAAAATGTTTCTAAGTGAGTGAGGAAATAATGCTAAGACTTTAACAATGCAGGTGGAGGATTCTTCTTCAACAACCCAAGATGAGAGGAGATGGTCTAACCTCAAATGCTTGAATGGGATAGTGTAATTCCTAGATGAGAGACTAAACTTATAAGTGTGTAAGTGTGTGTGGAAAAAGGAAGGACCTAATCAGAATGAGTAATAGTAGACTTTTCGATAAGGCTCATATTAACACCACATTGAAGGGTTAGGTTTTGGATTTTGCAGTCCCATTCAGTTTGCAATGCTACCTCAGCTCCATCTTTCTCAATTTGATCCAATTTGACAATCCTAGGATTAGGGGTATGCTTCTTATACTCTGCTTTGATTTCCTTATAGGCTAGTATTTGAGGAAGCTTAGCCTTCTTAAACTTAGTCTTGGGATGGCTTGACATGAGATATTTCCAAGGATTAAAATCACAACCGTGGGGTTTTTGGAGGTGGTGACCACACTAAGTGCCCTAAGCTATGATTGACCAAGTTTGACAAACATTCATTCAACAAGTAAAAGATCAAGCAATAGACAGGAACAACCAGATAGAAGCTTTTATTCCTAGAATGTGATACTTGCGCCAAGGAGTGTGTATGTTTTTACAAATGTTTCGAACAATCACTTCAAGCACATGAATATCCTAGATGGTTGGCTACAAATTTGACAATTGGTTTATTTGGGGATTCCTTGATATACGCAAGGTACGTGAGGCCCAAATCTATAGATGAAACCAAAAAGATGTCACACAGCTGAGAGAAGCGATAACCCACTTCTCCTCTTTCACTTCTCAAGGGTATAAAGTTTCTTAAGGCTTAGCCCAAGTGACAAAATCTTGATCCCAAGAGAGGTGTCTTTGGATTCACCTCTCGATCTTTATACTCCATTGGAGCGCTGGAGTTGAGGTCGTCCCAAGGGGTGATGAAATCCCCAAGTAGGCCTCCTAAAACAAACTAAGACAAGATTTTGGATTCTAATCTTATGCACCCAAGATGGCCTGCAAAGGCGATAAGGGGAGAGAAGACTCGGATGATCTTGGGCTAAAAGACAGATGTTCTTTTCCACTGACACTTAAGTAGTCTAGTCCAGACCTTGCAAACACATGTTTACAATGCAAATGTTCAATTCCAACTTGATATATGTGAATAAAATAAAATGTGATTGAAGAATGAATACACAAAGGAGAGTTAGGGTCAACAAGAAAGTAAACCTATGCACCCAGAGGCCCTCCACGTTAAGTATTGATTGATTTCCTTTAAGGCATTCAAGAGTTGGTGTTTGTTTGTTTTAAGGAAAAAACAAAGATGTGTGTAAAGCTTGATTTCAAGTGTGTGCCCGAAGGCCCTCCACGTCAAGATTTGTTGAATTTTTATGCCCAAATGAAGTGTTAGTGAGACTAATGTGCATTCAAGAAATTTTCTATCTTAGAAAACCCAATAAAAACTCAAGTGAGTGGAATTTGATTTTTGTGGAGCACTTAACACCCTCTTAGGTAGACCCATCCCCATATATGGTACTGATATTGCAACCAATGGTTAGAATGATGGGTGATTAAAGAGGGTGAGTCCAACAACAAACTCACTCAAAGTGTCTTTATTTGTTTTTATAACTTAGAAAGTTTCTAAAATGTGGATTCTTTTTATCCTCCAAAAGATGAAGTGTGTTTGCAAGATTGTTTTCAACATGCACCTAGAGGCCCTTCATGACAAGATGGTGTTCATTTTAGCTTTGCATTCAAGAGTGAATTTGAGTGAACATACATTCCAATAAATAAATAAATAAATAATATTGTTCATTTTAAGCCCAAATTGAGATGTGTGTTTTTGTTTGTGATTATGCATACATGTTCATTTCCTAAGATTTAACCATGCAAGATAAACACAAAGACAATGACAACGACCAAACTCTACAAAATAGATAGTGTTCCCGCAAGGAAAATGCGAGAAGCAGTGTTCCCGCAAGGTTAGCATTCCCACAAGCGGGTTTGTGATCCCACTGGAGTTTTCTTTTGCAAGGATGTGTTCTCGCAAGTTTACCCAGGCACAGGAATGCCAAAAAAAATTGGTAAAAAAAAAAAACCAGGGAGCTTTTTTTGAATAGAGTGATCCCGCTAGTTTAGGATTTTTGCAACTTTCTCGCACGCGGGAATGAAAGTCCCGCGAAAAGATAATTTATTACAATTTAAATAGCAGCTATAAAAACAAAGTGCATTCTCACAAGCGAGAATGACGATCCTGCTTCTCTAAGGTGCATTCTAGCTGGAGGATTTGTCGACAGGGATGCAGAGCAATTTTTAGGATACGTGGCGAAAGTTGTTTGGTGATGAACTGTGAACTCACTGTCATGGGTTCGCGTTCCCGCCAGTGAATGGCCACGTTCCCATGGTTGTAGGATCACGTTCCTGATTCGTGGGATCGCAAAACAAATTAGTTTTGAAGTCTTCAAAAATTAAAAGCAATGAGATGGTCGGGAGCACAATTTCTAAAAGGTGACCTGTGTACCTACAACAAGATCAGCAAACCTAACACAAAAACCCACAAGCAAACAAGGTTAATTTGGTTAGTTAACAAAAAAAAATCTAAAAATTGATTAGATTGACCCAAATGCGGGGTCCCACCAGGCGTGCCAAAATGTGTATGTGAATTTAGTGATATTAGGAAAATAATGAAATAAACAAAGCATTCACAAAACCAAACTAACAAAACATATAAAGAGAGACAAAGTGAGGTCCTCAAGTGAGAATATGAGCCATGGATAGGCTCTCTCAATGAGGATGATCACTTGATTTAGAGATGTGTCTATTTGATAGGATGTATGCTCAATTGCTTCCAAAGGCTTCAATGGATGTTTGATGGCTTTTTGGTGTGAGTGAGTGAGATTGGTAAAATGGATTCTCAAAATAGCATTATAAGTTTATGGTAATGGATTGTGCTTAAAATGGCTTGGGAGGGGAGTCCTTATATAGGCAAAGGGCTTGAGGGATCGATGGCTAGGATGGAAGGAAAGGATAAAGCTTCCTTATAGCCAATCAGGGAGTGACACATGTCATAGGGTCATTGGTTAGAGCAAGAGGGGTTGAGGGGTCAACAAAGGAGGCTCAAAGCTCATAAAGAACCTCATAATGACTTGCAAGAGCAATAAATGGGCTTGTAAGAGCACTTATGGCTTGGTGGTTGGGATATTTTGAGGGGAGACTTTGGCTTGGTTTAGGAAAGTCTTAAGCTTTCTTAGGAATGTGCAAATGATTAGGGGATGGGTTAGGCTTGGATTAGGATTAGTTTAGGGATTTTAGAAATGTGCAAGTGGATGGTATTGATGAGGGTGGGTGAGTTAGTGGCTAAGCTTAGTTAGTATGGGTGGATGAGGTGGATTAGGCTAAATGGAGGATTTAGGATAGTTTAGAGGCTATTAGATTTGAGGGTTTTATTTATTAAAGAGATTTTAATAAATTTGGGATTTTGAATTAGATAGGAGAATAGGATTTAATTGATAAATGATGGGTTATTTGATTTATCAATTAGGACTATAGATGATTTAATTAAATTAATCAGCTAGGGGATGGAAAAAGATTAATTAAATAGGAAATTAATTAATGATGCCTTTAGAGATAGCTAAATAGGATTACCAAAGTGGTGTAATCAAATTTAGGTGTCTACACTTCCTTCAAGCTAGTAGTGGAGTTTGGTTTCTAAGAAGGATATCCTCCATCAAATATTAGTGTTCTTCCATTCATGATTTTTTGACTTACTTAGTTTTGTGGTTTCTTTATGTTAATTCAAGGCTATTACATTATCATTCTTGATTGCATACTAAATCTAATTGCATCTACAAAGGTAATTATATTCCTTATTATTAGAGTCAATTCTACTACTTTCTACTATTTCCTTTATCATTTTAATTTAAAGGTTGATTCATCAATCTAGCACGTGACCAAAGAAATCCCTCCCCCAAAAAACTAAACCAATTTTCCTTGTGAGTAGGAATAGATTATCAAAATTCCAAATTTATATTTGGAAACCTATAGTTGGGAACTTCCAAAAGATTTCGGGTCAATTTTTCTTGTTCCCTTCGAAAAATTTTCTATCATTTTGTAAACCTATCGGCATAGGTTGCCTTGTACCCAAGGATTTGATATATTTAGGGTTTTATGGGCTTTTGTTATGATTCTAGATCTATAGTCAATTTTTTCATTTCAATTCTATGTCCATAGTTTCCTAAGCAGAAAGACACCTTCCCTTGCATATTTTTGAGGTTAGATTTCTTTCTTCTTTTTATTTTATATAATAGATATATTTTCTACTTTAATTAGAATGATCTTATATTGCTCCTAGATCTATTAATCCTAAGAATTTTAATTTATCTTGATCAATTAAATTATATCACATTGCGCATTTAATAATAATGAACATTGTGTGAAAGTGAACTTTCTTGCATAATTCCTTAAGTATAATTTGGGTTTATTATTGGAATCCCTTCATCTTATTTAGGTTTTGATCATCTAACTTGAGTTATATTTATAGTTACTTTACAATTCCCATGTTCTATTGTATTTGAATGTTTTGTAAGTGTCCAAGTCTCATATCTACATATCCAATTTGTTTCCTCCATTTTTCCCCTAAGCATTTTGGCAGACTTGATTGCTTACCATTTTATTTTTGTTAGATTGCTATCCTTAGCTAGATCTACTTGCTTTCATTGTATGCATCTAGTTAGATCTCCTTTTTCATTATCTTATTTGTATTGTTTTCATTTCATATATTTGCATTGTAAAATACAAAAAACTTGCATCCTACATTCTTATATTGCATCACATTTTTTTTGAAACAATATAAAAATACGAAATTATTAACATTCCTAGTCATTACATTTGTTTTTCAATACCATTTTTATCTTCTTTTTCTAGTTCAATTTCATTTTTTCTTCATTATCTTCAAGATACTCCATTTTATGCATATGATAACACTTCAAAATTTCCTTTCATTTCTTCTCTTGAAAATATTTCTTTCAAGCATCCCCCTCTATAAGGAAATATTTTCAAAGATCATGTTGGTAAATCTTTAGTGAGTCATGATGTTCCTAACATTGATGAACCCTTATATAAGGAAATAGATTATGCCATTTCTCATGAAAAAATTTTATACAATTGGACAATAGCATGCTTATTGCTCCTAATGATCAACCAATTCCCATGTATTTCTTGGAGATTCATCCCATATATAAGGCATTGATGAGTTATGTTTGTCCTTATCCTAAGATAACCTTAGGAGTGGAATATCAAATCCTTGATGCTTCTTCTTGTTCCTTTTAAGATACATCTCAAATCAAATTTGGGGTCATTGAAAAAGATGATCATTGTGACTACATTTTTCACAAATTCAATCATAAACCATGAGGATCTTAACTACATTGTTTGTATGGGTCTCCTATCAAGTCTTCAAGATTAGGGAGCCTATTATTTCACACTACTATTCTATAGTAAAAACAACATCCTTGCATTTGAAACACCTTTATTTGATGAGTGCATAAATATTGAATGTTTCTCTTTTGAGCCAAATTCTACCATTTGTCTATTTAATCAAATTCATTGTTATGAAATGCATACATATTATTTGTAACATAAATAGCTCATTGCTTGTACTATGTTTCAAGTGAATTTTAATGATGAATGGTATCTTTTTCATGATTATTAAATTTAGTACATATACATCCCTATTATGTTGTTGTTCACGGTGTGAGATTGCTAGCCTCTCCTTTGTGGGCTCATTGTCCTACTTTGTGAGTAACATAATAGTCATTTTTCTTTCTTCCTCACTTGGGGCTGGGGTGGAAGATTCCTATTTCATTTTTCTATCTATATAGAAGGGTCTATTCTCTCCCTTTGTTGAATTTTTTCCTTTTATATGATGACATATTTTATTTCATAAATTTATTGTGTTACATAAGGATTAGCATCTTGAGTGCAACCTTATGTTTTCTTGAAATCACATGTCTACTATAAATTAAAACCACTTAGGGAGGCATAATGTGTCCTTTTCTCTTTTCATTCAATCAATCCAATATCCCTTATTAACTTGCGCTCTTTTATAGTTTTATGTTCTCTCTTGCATGCATTTATTGTTTTGTGTGAGGATTAAAATATAGATTTTAATCTTATGCTTGTAATTACATCTTTGTTGTAAAGAATATCTCATTTAGGGCATATACTGGACATTCTTTCTCATTTCTCTCAAGGATCCATTGTTCTCTTTATGCCCACTAAGTAGGTACAACAAGATATCATTTCATCTTCCTTTTCATTTCTCTATATTTTAGCATTTTTTTATTATACATTTTTATTTCTTGGTATGTAATTCTTTGTTTCATGCAAGATGTGATTGTCAATGCCTAACAAATTATTTTCATGCCTTACAATTTAAATGATATTTTTTCTAGCATATATGTTACACATTATGTTGTTTAAAATGGCATATCCTATGATGTATCTTTCCTTATCTCCATCTATGGTGTTGCATTATTTTATGATACATCTTGCTTGATATATGGTGTTTTGTTTTTTGCAATGCTCTTATGGTCACTGCTTATAATTCTTCATTATATCTTGCAAGATATTTTTTATCACTTTATAATCTTCCATGGTCTTTGCATTCTTTCTATTGATCATTTGTGGTCTCTTTCCTCTATACTTGCGAGGCATGAATCCCTATATATTCTTTATATCTTTCTCTAAGGAAAAACTTTCCTTAGTACAATGGAAACCCTTTGATCATGTGACATTATTTCCCTATAAGGAATTATTTTCTTGATTAGGACTCTCTCTTATATGTAAGAGGTGTATGTCTTTGATCATTACCACTTCTTTATTTGAAAAAATATGTTCACTATAAACATTTGCCCTTACTTTGTGGTTCAAAGTTTTTTTATACTTCATCCAAGGATCCCTATTCCACCTGGACATTAGGGGTTGAATGGGTGCATTCTTGTTCTCTCCCTTTCTTTTGTCTTGAATTTGTTATCTTTATTCAAACACTCCTCTTGAAGGTAGATGTCTTACTAACAAGACCTCTTCCTTTAAAGTCTCTCCTCATAAGTGACATATTATATCATAATTATTTATTTTCTTAGCTTACAAAAGCCAACACTCTCCACTATGTTCGTGGAATGTATCATTGCTTAAAGGATATCTCTTTTTTTCTAGATGCAGTTGTTAGGATTAAACCTCAGATAGAAATAAAAATTACATGCAAATTTAACCAATAATAGAAAATAATAGATCACATAGAAGAGAACACAAGACACAAAGATTTAATGTTGTTCAAGTGATCCCTAGGCTACGTCCACCAAAAAACAAGTCCAATATTATTATGATCCATTGATTACAACCTAATTATAATATGTAATCCCTTATAGCTCAATACTACTGCAAGAAGCAATTTTTGCATCACCTACAATGAACCAATCCCTAACCCTAAACCCTTTTATACAAGTATTTTTGTTGCTTTATGGTTAAAATTAGTTACAACATGTCGGCCATAAAATGTCAATAAAATAGGCCAAAAAAAATTTATCGACGGCTCCACACCCAAACCCCCAATAATCGTGGCCTAAAAGTCCTATCTATATTGCAGGTTGCTACCCCCAAACCCTCACTCGGGGTTTGGCCTAAGCTCGAACCCTACCAAGGAATTATGGAATATGTACAGTACTTCCCTAATCAGTCACCATAATCTAAAAATCTCCCTGGACTATGTTGTTCTTTTATTCCTATTCAGTCTGGAAGACCAACTAAAGTTGAAGAGGATTTTAGCTTCTCCTTTATTACTATCTTTGTAAACAAATCTTTTGGATTTTCATCTATATGTATCTTGTCCAGCTTTAACTACGTATCATGCAAAACTGGCTAAATGAAATGGTACCACAACTGAATGTGTTTTGTCTTTGAATACAAAGCTAAATTCTTTGCAAGATAAATGACACCCTAACTATCTATAAACAAATAATTATCCCTCTAAGGGTGTCCCAATTCTTTCAAGAAGAATTAAAGCCATATCATCTCCTTAGCTACCTCTGTAGTAGCAACATACTCTCCCTCTGTAGTGGGCAAAGCATTAACTTTCAGTAACCTAGAAAACCAGGTCACAGTTGCCGCACCACTAGTAAATACATAACTTGTAGTACTTCACTTGGTATCAATATCCCCTACCAAATCTGAGTCAACATATCCCTGTAAATTATTCGTAGAGCCCCCAAAGTGTAAACACTTACTATATGATCCTCTCAAATATCTAAGAATCCATCTCACTACATTCCAATGCTCAATTCTTGGATGACTCATATACCTACTAACAACTCCTACTGCATGTGCAACATCTAGCCTCATACATATCATGGTATACATCAAGATTCCTATAGTTGAAGCATAAGGTACCTTGGACATCTTATCCTCCTCTTCTTGTGTCTTGGGACACATCTCCTTAGTCAACTTCAAATGATCAGGTAAAGGTGTGTTGAAAACTTTAGCATTCTTCACAGAGAAACATTGCAACACCTCTGCAGTATAATTAGCCTGAGATAATGTCAATTTCTTATTCTTCCTATCTTTTCAAATCTTCATACAAAGGATTTTTTTTTGTTGCACCTAAATCCTTCATAGCAAATGCATGTGCTAACTAGCATTTCAACTGCTTAATGTGATCTATGTTAGACCTAGCTACAAGCATATCATCAACATATAAACATAAAATAATGTGGCTATCATCATCCAACCTCTTAAAGTAAACACCATTATTTGAATGACACCTACTATATCCATGCTCATGCATAAAACTATCAAATTTCAAATACCATTGTTGAGGTGCTTGCTTCAAGCCATATAAACTTTTCTTCAATCTGCACACTAATTTCTCCTTACCCTTGACCTCAAATCCCTATGGCTATGTCATATATATCCCTTCATCCAAATCACCATGAAGGAAGGTTGTTTTAACATCAAGCTGCTCCAAATGGAAATCTTTAGTAGCCACAAAACTTAAAAGAGTGTGAATAGAAGTCATTTTAACAACAAGAGAGAATATCTCATCAAAATCAATGCCCTTTTTTATGTGCAAATCCTTTTACCACTAACCTAGATTTAAATCTTTTATTACCTCCATCCTCTTCTTTCAACCTGTAAACCCATTTATTCTATAAAGCTTTTTTACCTGCAGGCAACTTGCATAAATCCCAAGTCTTATTTTTTCAACAAAGAGTCCATTTCGTCTTTCATTACAAACTCCCACTAAATATTAGTATCCACCTGAACAGCTTCATCATAACATTTCAGTTCACCAGCATCAATAAGTAAAATAGAATACAAGAAAGAAGAAAATTGTTCTGGAGGTCTACTTAGCCTTGTTGACCATTTAACATTAACTAGTGTCTGCGGTATTTGTTGTTGTTGTTGTTTCACATCATGAGGAATTGCTAGAACATTATCTTTTGGAGTATCATCCAAAACTACATAATCATCTTCTTTCTTCTCATGTTGCTACAACAGATCTTTGTACAACACTTTCTCATTGAATATGATATCCCTGCTTCTTACAATTTTATGATTTTCAAAATCCCAAAGCCTACAACCAAATTCATCAATGCCATATCCAACAAATATACATTTCTTTGATTTAGCTTCCAGCTTGGTTCTATTTTTAGAATCTATATGAGAAAATGCTTCACAACTGAAGGTTTCGAGAAAAGAATAACTCACCTTCTTACTAGTCCATGCTTCCTTTGGAATACCACAACCCAAAAGAGTAGAGGGACCTCTATTAATCAAATATATATCAGTATTGATAGGCTCTACCCACATGTTTAAGGGAAACCCAACATACAACCTCATGCTCCTTGCATGGTCCATTATAGTATTGTTCATGTGTTCAACCACTCCATTTTCTTGTGGAATTCTTGTAATAGTATCTTCAAATTCATGACTGCAATACTCACCACCATTATCAAATCTAAGAAATTTTAATTTCTTACCAGTCTCATTTTCAACCAAGTATTTCCATTTCTTAAAAGTTTGAAATACATCAATTTTTTGTCTAAGAAAATAAACCGATACTTTTCTAGTTGCATCATCAATAAATGTAATATAACAATGAGAGCCACCAAGCGAAGATACCTGAGTTGGTCCCCATACATCTGTATGCACAAGCTCTAATTTCTCACTTTTATTTTCCTTCCCAATCTTCATAAAACTCACTCTCTTTTGTTTTCCATACACACAACTTTCACATAAATCCATATTAACACATTTCATACTTGGTAAAAATTGCATTGAATGAAGTAATTTTATACCTTTCTCACTCATGTGCCCAAGTTTGTTGTGCCATAGTGTTGTATTAGAATCTAAAGTAGCAATTTGTTCTCCCTGCTCAACTACAACAACTATTCTTGAACATTCATTTTTGTCTAAAACAATCAAAGTAGAAGGAACAATATGACTATTACAAAGATATAAGGCACCTACTTTTACACATTTTTCTACTACAAGGGAACCTTTTGAAACCTTCCAATTTTTATCATTAAAAATAACTACACAACCCTCATCACCAAGTTATCCTATTGAAATTAAATTCCTACTCAACCTTGGAACATGTCTTACCTCATGTAGTAGCCAATGATTCCCATTCTGTAACTTAATATTAACTTTTCTCTTTCCAACAATCTAATAGGGTTCATTATCCCCCCAGTAAACAAGCCCAAAATCCCCTTTGACATAATCAATTCAATAACCTCTATGAGGTGTAGCATGAAATGAAGCACTAGAATCTAAAACTCATAAATTATCAACACTTTCTAAAGACAAAAGCAAAGCATCCTCTTCAGATTTATTACATACCACATTTGACTCCTTGTTCCCTTCTAGTTTATCTCCTTCATTTTTCTTTCGACTCCAACAATCTTTCTTCTAATGCCTTGGTTTCCCATAGTACTAGTAGTCATTTGGTCCTCTCGATTGAGACCTTTTCCCCTTTGATTTTCCTCTTGATTTTCCATGATTTCTAGAATTATTTCATCTCTCAGTCATTCTGCCTTTATTTTGTGCATTTAAAGCACTTCCTAATGTAGATCCACCTAAGGATTTTGTATGAGTTTCCTCACTCAAAATAACACCAATCACATCATCATATTTTAGGGTATTGGATCCAAAAACAGAATTTCTCATAGCCATTACCAAGCCATTCCATCTTTTAGGCAAAGAACACAAAATCAAGAGAGCCCTAATTTCTTCATCAAAATTAATACCCACAAAAGATAACTGAGTAGTAATAGTATTAAACTCATTTAAATGATTTTCAATAGATCCACTTTTTGCCATTTTCATATTAAATAAATGCATCATTAGAAATGCCTTATTTGAACCAAAGGGCTTTTCATACAATTTCTCTAGGGTTTCCATCAACTCTTCTATCATCTTTGCTTTTGTAATGTTTAATGTCATTGATGGTGCTAGCCATAACCAAATACTTCCAAGTGCCTTCCTGTCTAAAATCTCCTAGTCCTTATTTGTCATAGTTCCTTGGTTCTTATTTTTTTCTTCCAACAGCTTCCATAAATCCTTCCGATAGAGATAGTCCTCCATTTGCATCTTCCATATTGAATGTTCTACCCATTAAACTTGTCAACCCTCATCTTACCCTTGTTTTCTATCGCTCCCACTCAACCATGAGACTCCCACTCAATCGTGAGACTTTCTTGCAGACAATAATTGAAAACCAACCTCGCTC